>SJYX01009178.1:239775-306013 GCA_006410675.1 Oreotragus oreotragus | reverse complement strand
TGCAGGCCCACCATGCCATGGAGAAGGAGGAGGAGCTTGTGCACGAGGTCTGGGACGGGTGCTGGAGGGCCATCCCATACGACGTGCTCTGGACTGGCTGAAGGACAGCTACCTGCTGCACCACTGGCCGCCCGTGCCCTCCTCCTGGGCCTGCTGCAAGAGTATCTTCTGCATCTACATGGAGACTGGCAGCATCTGGACCCTCCTGCTTGGTTTTGTGCTGTTTCTCTTTCTGGGAATCCTGACCACGCTCAGACCAAACATGCACTTCATGGCTCCCCCTTCAGGAGAAGGTGGTGTTTGGGATGTTCCTCCTGGGAGCGGCGCTCTGCCTCAGCTCCTCCTGGCTCTTTCACACCATCTGCTGTCTTTCAGGGACAGTCTCTCAGACTTTCTCAGAACTGGATTGTGCGGGGATCGCCCTACTGATTATGGGGAGCTTTGGCCCCTGGCTTTGCACCCTACTCCTACTGCTCCCCACAGCCACAGCTCATCTACATCCATCGTCTGTGTTCTGGGCATCTCTGCCATCATCGTGGCACAGTGGGACTGGTTCACCGCTCCCAAGCACTGGCAGACAAGAGCAGGAGTGTTCCCGGGGTTTAGCTTGAGTGGCATCATGCCTACCACGCAGTTCACAATCACAGAGGACTTCACCAAGGAAACCATGGTGGGCCAGACGGCTGATTCTTCCGCATGGCTCTATGTACGTCACCGGAGCCAGCCTCTATGCCGCACGCGTTCCCGAGCGCTTCTTCCCTGGAAAATTCGACATATGCTTCCAGTCTCATCAGATCTTCCATGTCCCGGTAGTGGAAGCTGCCTTCAGCCACTTCTATGGTGTCTCCAACCGTCAGGAGTTCCAGTACAGCCTGGAAGGGGGCTGCACTGATGACTTTCTCCTCTGAGCCGCCCCCCAAGGGTGCAGGAGAACTTCCAAGCACTTTTAAAATAGCTTCTCTGCTTAAGTGAGAGGAAGAGTCTGAGTTGTCTGTTTCTTAGAGAATTCTGTACCGACCAAGCTTCAGCCCACTTCACACTCACTGGGCAATAAACTCTCCATTTCCTCCCTGAGAAAGGTGGGGGAGAGCAGGCGTGGCCACCCTGTCCCCGGCCGCCCCCTTGGCCAGGCACCTGCTGTCTCCTCCCAGAGACGGGGCTATGAAGCTCACCCTCCTCCCACCATTCTGGGGAAAAGCGATGGACTGGGACTCTTCAGAAATTTTGTTTCTGGAAGAAACTGTCCCTCCCTCACCTCTGACCTGAGTTTGTAACCTGGCTTATAACAGGCCATCCATTTTTTGTGGCATACTTTGCAAAAACAGTTATAACCTGGTCCCATCTTTCTAGGGCCTGGGCCTGCTCACAAAGCAGGAAGAACAAAGCCGCCAACTTTTACACAGCCTGGCTAATCATGAAGTGTGTCCAGGCTTCAGATAACTTGAGTTTTAATTTTTTTTCTTGGCAGAGTAATGTAAAATTAAAGTGGAGAAAGACACTTAATATTTGATACTAAGCTTTAAAAAGAAACCTACTATCATTGCTATGCAACTTGATGCAAAGAGTACGATGATAATAAAAGAGAACAGGAGGCAAAAAAAAAAACAAACAGATTTCCTTGTGATAAGAACTCTTAGGATTTATTCTTAAAGAACTTCCATTATATAATGTACAGTAGGGTTAACATGCTTCTCATGTTGCACATTACATCTCTAGTACTTATTTGTCTTATAACTGGAAGTTTGTACCTTTTGACCACCTTCATCCAATCCCCCTTCCCCACCCATCTTGGGTAACCACCAACCTGATCACTTATCCTTGAGCCTGTTTTTCTTCTGAAATACAATTGACCTACAGCACTATGTTAATTCCTGTTAACACAAAATAGTGATCGATGTTTCTATACATTTCAAACTGATCACCATAAGTCTAGTTACAGTCTGTCACCGTACAAAGATACTACATAGTTATTGACTATATTCCCAACACCCTACATTTCACTGTTGTTAGTCACTAAGTCATGTCCAACTCTTTGTAACCTCATGGACTGTAGCCCACCAGGCTCCTCTGTCTGTGGGATTTTCCAGGCAAGAATACTGGAGTGGGTTGCCATTTCCTTCTCCAGGGGATCTTTCTGATCCAGGGATCAAACCTGGATCTCCTGCCTTGGCAGGCAGATTGCTTACTGCTGAGCCACCTTGGGAAACCCCTAAATTTCATACTGCAACTCATTTATTTTGCAACCAGAAATTTGTCCCTCTTAATCTCCCTCGACTCTTTCTCTCCCCTGCCCACCTCCCCGGCTCTGGCAACCACGTGCTTGTTCTTTGTGTCTATAGCTCTGCCTCAGTTTTGTTGTTTGGCCGTTTATTTTTTAGATTCCACAGATAAGGAAAATCATACAATATTTGTTTTTCTCTGTCTGCCTTCTTTTACTTAGCAAAATATCTCCAAGATCCTTCCATACTGTGGCAAATGGCAAGTTTTTATTCTTTTTTATGGCTGAGTAATATTCCATCACAAACACACACATACACACCACACGTTCTTTATCCATTCATCTATTGATGACCACTTGAGTTGCTTCCATAACTTGACTATTGTAAACAATGCTGCAATAAACACAAGGGTGCATGTACATCAGAGCCATGTGGAAGAATCAGCTGAAAATACTGCCTTTTCGATTTAGTGTTCTTTTTCTTTAGATAAAGAAACTCCTGGATCATATTCTAATTTTTAAAGGACCCTCCATGCACCTCTCTGTATCATTTGCACAAACTGACACCCCCATTAACATGTAGGAGGGTCCCTTTTCTTCACATTCTCACCCACACTGATATTGGTTGTCTTTTCTAGATAGGCATTCTGACAGGTGTGAGGTGGTGTCTGGTTGTGATTTTGATCTGCATGTCTCTGATGATCAGAGATGAGCATCTTTTCCTGTGTCTCTTGTCCATTTACATGTCTTCATTGGAAAAATGTCTATTCAGATCCTCTGCCTGCTTCTCAACTGTGTTGCTTGATTTTTGCTATTCAATGGTATAAAGTCTTTGTATATTTTGGAATATTAACCCCTTATTGGATATATTGTTTGCAAATATCTTCTCCCAGGCAGTAGGCAGCCTTTTTATTTTGTTGATAAGTTTCCGTCACTGTGCAAAATTTTTTTCGTTTGATGTGACGGCATTTCTTTTTGCTTTTGTTACCCTTGCCTGAGGAGACATATCCAAAAAAAAAAAAAAATTACTACTAAAGACCTATGTCAAGGAGCATTCTGACTATGTTTTCTTGTAGAAGTTTTCTGTTTTCAGGTCTTACACTTAAGTCTTTAATCCATGGAATTTACACAGTCCATGGAATTCCTCAGGCCAGAATACTGGAGTGGGTAGCCTTTCCCTTCTCCAGGGGATCTTTCCAACCCAGGGATCAAACCCAGGACTCCAGCACTGCAGGTGGATTCTTTATCAGCTGAGCCACAAGGGAAGCCCAAACATACTGGAGTGGGTAGTCTCTCCCTTCTCCTGCAGATCCTCCCGACCCAGGAATCAAACTGGGGTCTCCTGCATTGCAGGTGGATTCTTCACCAACTGAACTATCAGAGAAGTCCCTTAATCCATTTTGAGTTTTTTTTTTTATATATATATAGTGTAAGAAAAGGTGCTTCAATTTGATTATTTTGCATGTAACTATCCAGTTTTCCCAACACCATTTATAGAAGAGGCTATCTTTTCTTCACTGCATACTCTTGCCTCCTATGTCAAAGCTTAACTGTCCATAAAAGCATGAGTTTGTTTCTGGGCTCTCTATTCTGCTGCACTGGTCTATATGTCTCTTTTTGTGCTGGTCAAACTTTTTTGATTACTGTAGCTTTGTAGTATAGTTTGAAATCAGGGCGCACGGTTCCTCCAGCTTTGTTCTTTCTCAAGATTGTTTTGGATGTTTGGGGTCATTCATGTTTCCATACAAATTTTAGGATAATTTTAGTTCTGTGAAAATTGCCATGGGCATTTTGCTAGGTGTTGCACTGAATCTGTAGATTGCCTGGTAGAATGGACATCTTAACACTATTAATTCCTCCAACCCATGGACACAGTGTGCCTCTCCACCTGTTTGTGCTGTGTTCCAAGTTTCTTTCATTAGTGTCTTTTAGTTTCCTGAATATAAGTGTTTTATCTCCTTAGATTTATTCCTATGCTTTTTATTGCTTTTGATGTAAATCATAAATAGGATTGCTTTCTTAATTTCTCTGATAGTTTGCTGTTAGAATATAAAATATAACTGATTCTTGTATATTAATTTTGTATCCTGAAACTACTGATTTCATTGATGACCTCTAGTAGCTTTTTGGTGGCGTCTTTAAGATTTCCCATGTACAGTATCACGTCATCTGCAGGCAGTAATAGTTTTACTTCTTTATTTCCAAGTTGGATTCATTTCTTTCTTTTGCTCATATGTTTGCTGTGGCTAGGACTTTCAACTTTATGTAGAAGAAAAGTAATGAGACTGGGCCTTCTTGTCTTGTTCCTGATCTTAGAGGAGATGCTTGCATCTGAGTATGATGGTAGCTGTGGGTTTGACATATATGGCTTTTATTATGCTGAGACATGTTCTCTCTACACCCACTGTGTTGAGGGTTTGTTAAAACATATACACAATGGAGTATTACTCAGCCATTAAAAAGAATACATTTGAATCAGTTCTAATAAGATGGATGAAACTGGAACCAATTATACAGAGTGAAGTAAGCCAGAAAGAAAAACACCAATACAGTATACTAACACATATATATGGAATTTAGAAAGATGGTAATGAGGACCCTGTATGCAAGACAGCAAAAGAGATACAGATGTGTAGAGATTAAGTCTTCTTGTGTGATAATTTATATAATGATTTAACCCTAACTAAAAGGCAAAAGATCTGTAATTTTAAGACGTAGTTAATCTTCTGGATATCTTAATGCGGCAGAAGTGATAGAATTTAAAGTTTGCCTTGTGACTTAAGCTAATACTATTTTTCAGTAACAGTCAATGAGCTGATCCTGCTAGCCAAGCAATTTTGAATTCAGACAAAGTAAGGTAGAGAATTTACAAATAATTTGAGGCATTTGATCAGTGTGGACAATCTAGATAATGTTCTTCAAAAGCCATTTTTCTGCAATAGTGATTTTTTAAGGCTTAGGCTATCAGGAAAGATTATCTGCATTTTCTACTTTCTCCTTCAGACAGCCAGAATCAGAGATGAAAGCATCTTTAGTTGGTTTAGGAATTATGTGTTGGAGTTCAAGAAAATCTAAAATCCTACACCTTATTTGTTTAACATACCATTTTCAGAAATGGAAGAACATCAAAACTGTCAGGATCTTTTTAGTGACATTTCTTAGATCAATTCAGAAGGTAAATTTGTGTGAAAGTGCTACCATCTGCTGTCAGTACTAATGAACTGATGCAAATCTGCACTGAGAAAAATGTCAGTGTGGAAATGCATGCAGCCAATGAACTGTGTTAGGCTTACAACTCAATAAACACTTCTACTGGAACAAAGTTCTGTTAAATGGTTTTTGTGAAAATAGAAATGATGGGTCAGATTTCTATCTCTGAAACTCCAGAGAAGTTATAGTGGCACATTCTCTTAGGAAATTTAATTTAGCAATGGTTAAATGTCTCATAAAATAAGTCTGACATGAATACTGTGAATTGGTTTCAGAACTATTAGATACAACCATCACAAGGAAATGATAATACTGCACCTTCATTCTTACATCTAATAAATATGATGAGTTACTTGGTTCATTTCTTAATTTTCTTGGCTCTCTAGGACATCACAAATATAATTTCACGTGCTAAGCTTTCATCTAGTTTCATATTCCAGACTGATCAAATTTGCCTTTCACTCTGGGTACGTTCTTTAAAATAAAGAAGGATATCTCCCCATTCCTTCCCCTGGAGGCTGGGAAAATGGCCACTGAGTGTCTACATTATCAGGTACTGTGCTAAGAGCTTTGCAGGGTCACCTTTCCCAGTAACTCTTTGAAAGTGAAAAGTGAAAGTGAATTCACTCAGTAGTGTCTGACTCTTTGCTGTAGCCTACCAGGCTCCTCCATCCATGGGATTCTCCAGGCAAGAATACTGGAGTGGGTTTACATTTCCTTCTCCAGGGGATCTTTTTTGAGACAGGCCTTAGTATTGCCACTGTGGAGAACTAGTTCCAAGAGATTATGCCTTACAGTCATCCAAGTGAGCATCCAAAGTGCATGGCCATACATGGCACCCTCTCATCCCACTGATCAGAGCTAGTGTCAAGGATTGCCCCTAGATTCAATCCTCTACAGTCTACCTCTTAAAATATCTATTTTTAAAATTTCAAATCAAATCCCTGTCATATGCGTCTTTTGCTGATCTTTTCTAATTTTCTTTGTCTTCTGTTTTACTATTTTCATCATTTATTTTTATTCAGTTCAGTTCAGTCACTCAGCCATTTCTGACTCTGCGACCCCATGAACCACAGCACGTCAGGCCTCCCTGTCCATCACCAACTCCCGGAGTCTACCCAAACCCATGTCCNGAAATCAAGTAGGCCTTTGGAAGCATTACTGCAAACAAAGCTAGTGGAGGTGCCAGAATTCTAGTTGATCTGTTTAAAATCCTCAGAGATGATGTTATTAAAGTGCACCTGTCAATATGTCAGCAAATTGGGAAACCTCAGCAGTGGCTGCAGGACTCAGTTCAGTTCAGTCATTCAGTTGTGTCTGACTCTTTGCAACCCCATGGACTGCAGCATGCCAGGCCTCTCTGTCCATCACCAACTCCCAGAGTTTACTCAAACTCATGTCCATAGAGTCGGTGATGCCATCCAACCATCTCATCCTCTATTGTCCCCTTCTCCTACCTTCAATCTTTCCCAGTGTCAGGGTCTTTTCCAGTGAGTCAGCTCTTCGCATCAGGTGGCCAAAGTATTGGAGCTTTAGCTTCAGCATCAGTCCTTCCAATGAATATTCAGGACTGATTTCCTTTAGGATGGACTGGTTGGATCTCCTTTCAGTCCAAGGCACTCTCAAGAGTCTTCTTCAACACCAAAGTTCAAAAGCATCAATTCTCCAGCACTCAGATTTCTTTATAGTCCAGCTCTCACATCCACACATGACTACAGGAAAAACCATAGCTTTGACTAGATGGATCTTTGTTGGCAAAATGATGTCTCTGCTTTTTAATATGCTGTCTAGGTTGGTCATAACTTTTCTTCCAAGGAGCAAATGTCTTTTTATTTCATGGCAACAGTCACCACCTGCAGTGATTTTGGAGCCCCCAAAATAGTCTGTCACTGTTTCCACTGTTTCCTCGTGTATTTGCCATGAAGTGTTGGGACTGGATACCATGATCTTAGTTTTCTGTATGTTGAGTTTTAAGCCAACTTTTACACTCTCCTTTTTCACTTTCATCAAGAGGCTCTTTAGTTCTTCACTTTCTGCCATAAAGGTGGTGTTGTCTGCATATCTGAGGTTATTGATACTTCTCTGAGCAATCTTGATTCCAGCTTGTGCTTCATCCAGCCCAGTGTTTCTCATGATGTACTCTGCATGTAAGTTAAATAAGCAGGGTGACAATACACAGCCTTGATATATTCCTTTCCCGATTTGGAACCAGTCTGTTTCCCCATGTCCAATTCTAACTGTTGCCTCTTGACCTGCATTACAGATATCTCAGGAGGCAGGTCAGGTGGTCTGGTATTCTCATCTCTTGAAGAATTGTCCACAGTTTGTGGTGATCCACACAGTCAAAGGCTTTGGCATAGTCAGTAAAGCATAAATAGATATTTTTCTTGAACACTCTTGCTATTTCGATGATCCAGTGGATATTGGCAATTTGATCTCTGGTTCCTCTGCCTTTTCTAAATCCAGCTTGAACATCTGGAAGTTCTTGGTTCACATACTGTTGAAACCTGGCTTGGAGAATTTTGAGCATTACTTTACTAGCATGTGAAATGAGTGCAATTGCGCAGTAGTTTGAGCATTTTTTGCCTTTGCCTTTGTTTGGGATTGGAATGAAAACTGACCTTTTCCAGCCCTGTGGCCACTGCTGAGTTTTCCAGGTTTTCTGGCATATTGAGTGCAGCACTTTCATAGAATCATCTTTTAGGATTTGAAATAGCTCAACTGGAATTCCTTCACCTCCACTGGCTTTGTTTAGTGATGCTTCCTAAAGCCCACTTGACTTCACATTCCAGGATGTCTGGCTCTAGGTGAGTGATCACACCACTGTGATTATATAGGATGATTATCTTTTTTGTATAGTTAGTTCTGTGTATTCTTGCTACCTCTTCTTAATATCTTCTGCTTCTGTTAGGGCCATACCATTTCTGTCCTTTATTGTACCCATCTTTGCAAGAAATGTTCCCTTGATATCTCTAATTTTCTTGAAGAGATCTCTAGTCTTTCCCATTCTGTTGTTTTCCTCTATTTCTTTGCACTGATCACTGAGGAAGGCTTTCTTATCTCTCCTTGCTATTGTTTGGAACTCTGCATTCAAATGGGTATATCCTTCCTTTTCTTCTTTGCTTTTCACTTTTCTTCTTTTCGTAGCTCTTTGTAAGGCCTCCTCAGACAGCCATTTTGCTTTTTTGCATTTCTTTTTCTTGGGGATGGTCTTGATCCCTGTGTTCTGTATAATGTCATGAACCTCTGCCCATAGTTCTTCAGGCACTCTGGCTGCAGGACTGGAAAAGGTCAGTTTTCATTCCAATCCCAAAGAAGGGCAGTGCCAAAGAGTGTTCACTACGGTACACTATGGTAATGCTGCTATACACAAATATCTATTCACGTCCTTGCTTTTACTTCTTTTGAGTGTATTTTTTTGAGTGTTTCATTGTGAAGATTTCCCCCATGGTTTTTTCTAAGAGTTTTACAGTTTAGCACATACCTTGAGGTCTTTGATCCATTTTGAGTTCATTTTTGTATGTGGTATAAATTAAAGATCCAAGTCTTCTTTTGCATGTGGATATCCAGTTTTTATAGAATGGTCTTAGTACTTTTGTCTAAAATAAATTGACCATGTTTCTGGATGCTCTCTCCTATTCCTTTGGTGTATATGTCTGTATTTATGCCAGTATCACAGTGTTCTGATTACTGTTGTTTTGTGGTAAGTTTTAAAATCTGGAAGTATGTAAGTCCTCCAAATTTGTTCTTCTTTTTCAAGATTGTTTGCCTTCCCAGCTTCTGTTGCTATTTGTATGAATTTTAATATTAAAAAATACCATGAGGAACTTGATAGAGATTGCATTGAATCTGTAAAGTACTTTGGGTAGTATTGTCCTGTCAACAATATTAAATCTTCTAATCCATGAACATGAGGTATATTTCCGTATTTTAAATATCTTCTTTAATTACTTGCAGCAGTGTTTTTTGGTATTTTTCAGTGTTCAGTACTTTCACTTCTTTTGGGTTCTATTATAAGTGAATTAAAAAAAAATTCCTTTTTAGATTGTTCATTATAAGTTCTCTCTAATCTGTTTTTGTTACTTTCTCCCTTTGTTTTATTTTCTTGAATTTGGACATTGCTATTTTCTATGCACTTACTCAATTTTTATCCTTTGTGTTTCTCGCTAGTAATCTTTTTCTTCATTTTTCATCAATCTTTTCAGTTTCCACTTCACATTTTTCTATTACTTTCCCACATCCTTTCTGAGTTTTTGCTTCATGGTACTCTTTCAAGTATGTAGTTGCTTGTTTGAAATTTTTATTTACTTCATGTTGGAATTTTACTTTGCTTCATGTCATAAATTTTAATATGCACATTCTTGCCCAGAATTTATTATGACTGTTATTTTCTGTTAGTCCTCAAGTATCCTTGTAAAAATAATTCAGTGTAATTTCTCTTATTTATAATAGAATGTATTGAACTTCATGGACCAATTAGCAGGGCAATTCTATGTGATAGAAGAGGAGAATCTTGGACATTTTCCACTTTTCTTAGTTTGAAAGTGCCTTTTCTTTTTGCTCAAATTAAAGACAGTTTCTTTATTGTTAGTGACCTTTTGGGAAACAGTTTTCCCATGATCTTTCTATTCTGTCTGTTTCAGTAGCCTCCCTAATGTCAGTTGCCTTCTTACTTTTCTTTAAAACTGACTGCTGCCTACATAGGGTGCCACCACCTTCTAATATATCTCCCTCTTTTGCCATCACAAGCAGTCTTCTAAGACTTCCTTTTAGTACCCTCGACTTTGAAAACTTCATTCCTTTTATTGTTTTTGTCGTTTATTCCATAAGTCATGTCCAACTCTTCTGCGACCCTATGGACTGTAGCACACCAGGCTCCTCTGTCCTTGGCATTTCCCAGGCAAGAATACTGGAGTGAGTTGCTGATTCCTTCTCCAGGGTATTTTTCCAGCCTCGGGATTGAACCCACATCTCCTGCATTGGCAGGCAGATTCTTAACTATTGAGCCACCTAGGAAGCCCTTCTTTTTTTTAAAAAAAGAATTAATTATTTTCAATTTTTAAAAATTTCCAGCTGTTCTGCGTGAGTTGTGGAATCTTAACTCCTTGACCAGGGATTGAAACTGAGCCCCAGGCAGTGAAAGCATAGAGTCCTAACCACTGGACTGCCAGAGAATTCCTGAAACTTTTTTTCTTTCAGTGCCGTGCTTTCGCTGCCAGGATTCAGACCTGCTCTCAGTAGTTTCTGTTCAACGTGAGATCACTCCTTCTTAGGGTAAATCTTCACTGAAAATTTCCAGATGCCACCCACACAAAAGCCTCTCTGAATTTTTCACTTTTCTTCACAACTCTCCCTGTTCTCTTCTCAACACTAGAAGCTCCAGCACCAACTTTGTTGCTTTTTGGGCTTTATTTCCACACCTGTGCTTAACTTGAGGTTTGTATTCTAACTTGTTCTTTTGTTTCATAGGATGTTTCTGAGTGCTTTTTCTCTCCTTGTTGCTCTCTACAGTCATTAAGAGAATGTGTGGAGAGATGCAAATTAACCAGTATTATTCTGTAGAAATCCTTACTTGGATAATGTACCTCTCTTACTTGATTTATTAGCACTAGTTGATACCTTTTGAACTACCACCACTATCAAGTCCTCAAAATAAACTGAGTGGTAAATAATTAGCCAACTTAAATCTCTTCTTCCTCTTCCCCTCCTAGTTTTGTACTGGCAAGATTTGTAATATTTCCATTATACCTGTATTTATTTTAGTCTTAAGGCATCTTTTAGTTAAATAAATTCACTAAGACAATCATTTTGCTGTAGTTTTCCCATTTATTTCTTTTTGGCTGTAGTTCATCCTTTAATGGTCTCTTCAAGAAGAGCTCATGCATTTATGGTCAATTAATCTACAACAGAGGAGGCAAGAATGTACATAATGGTGAGAAGATAGTCCATTCAATACGTGGTGCTGGGAAAACTGGGCAGTCACATGTAAACAGTGAAATTAGAACATTCCCTCACACCATGTACAAAAAGACCTATTTTAAAGACCTAAATGTAGGATGTGACACCATAAAGCTCCTAGAAGAGAACTTGACATAAATCATAGTGATATTTTCTTTGATCAGTCTCCCCAGACAAAAGAAATAAAAACAAAGGAATGGGACCTAGTCAAACTTAAAAGCTCTTACACAGCAAAGGAAAACATCAGCAACAAAAAGACAACCTAAGGAATGGGAGAAAATACATGCAGATGATGTGATTGACAGGGATTAATATCCAAAGTATACCGACAGCTCTTACAACCCAGTATAAAAAATCCAGCTAAAAAATGGGCGGAAGATCTAAGTAGACATTTTTCCAAAAAGGACATACAGAAGGCCAACAGGCACATGAAAAGATGCTCAGCATCACTAATTGTTAAGAAAGATGCAAATCAAAACCACAATGAGCGATCACCTCACACTGGTCAGAGTGGCTCTCATTAAAAAGTCTACAAATAACAAATGTTGGAGAGGATGTAGAGAAAAGGGATCCCAGGTACACAGTTAGCAGGAAAGTAAATTGATGCAGCCACTATGTAAAACAGTATGGAGGTTCCTTAAAAAAACTTAGGATAGAGATGCCATATGATCAGCAGGTCCACTCCTGGGTGTATAGCTGGAAAAAATAAAACATTATTTAAAAGAGATATATGCAACCCCAGTGTCATAATAGCACTATTTATAATAGCCAAAGCATGGAAGCAACCCAGTGCCCATCAACAAATGGTTAAGAAGATGTGGGATGTATGTGTGTGTATGTGTATATTACTCAGCCATAAATGAGAATGAATTATTGCCATTTCTGGCAACATGGATACACCTAGAGGATATTATGCTTAGTGAAATGTCAGACAGAGAAGTTATATATATATAAGTTATATATTGTATAACTTATACATGAAACCAAAAAAAAAAATAGTACAAATGAATCTGTATACAAAACAGAAACAGACTCACAGACATAGAAAAGAAGTTTATGATTACCGAAGGGGAGAGATAAGAGGGGAGGGGCAAATTAGAGGTGTGGGATTAACAGGTGAAAACAAGTCCTACAAAGTATGTTCTCTGACCATATGGAATTAAAGTAGAAACTAATAAAGATATATGGAAAATCGTCAATATTTGGAAACTAACATACTTCTAATTAACCCACAGGACAAAGAAGGACAAACATTACCTGTTTGCCAGCAACAAGGATTTACTGTTTAGCACAGATGAATTATATCCCAAATCTTACAATAACACTTAATGAAATATAATCTGCAAAAATACTGAATCACTACACTGTACACCTGAAACTAATACAACATTGTAAATCAACTGTACTTCAGTAAAAAGCTATCATTTCTCCACTGAATTACCTTTGTACATTTATGAAAAATGATTTCTTTTTTTATTTGTGGGTCTGCTTCTAGACTCTCAATTTCTGTTTTATTCATCTGTTTATATTTATGCCAATATCATATTACCTAGATTACTGTAGCTTTATAGCAAGTCTTAAAATCAGGTAGTGTTTGTCCTTCTTTGTCCTGTGGATTATTTAGAAGTATGTTAGTTTCCAAATATTGAGGCTTTTTCCAGGCGTCTTTATTAGCTTCTACTTTACTTCTGTATGGCCAGAGAACATACTTTATATGATTTAATCCTTTTAAATTTATTATCACAATTTGAAGCCCAGAGTATGTCCTATCTTGGTACGTTTTCCATGTGCATGTGAAAAGAATTGTGTTCTCTTATTATTGGGTAGACTTCTATAAATGTCAATTAGATAAAGTTGGTTAATGGTGTTTTTCAAGTCTTCTATATCTTACTGATTTTGGCTCAGTTATTGAGAATGAAGTATTTAAATCTTTAAGTGTAAGTGTAGTTTTGTTTATTTCTCTTTGCTGTCCTATTTGTGTCTGCTTTAAGTGTTTTGAAACTCATAGTTTTATAAATATTTAGAATTGTGTATCTTCTTGATAAGATGATCTCTTTATATGGTTATGAAATTACTTCCTTTATTCCTGGTAGTATATTTGCTCTGAATTACTTGGTATAATATTAACAGCAACTTCATCTTTCTTTTCAGTAGAGTTAATATGGTATATCTTTTTCTGTCTTTTTGCTTTTAATCTATATGTACTTTTATATCTAAAGTGAGTATCCTATAGACAGTATTGTGGCTTACCTCTTTAGGTTATCATGTTTTTCATGATTTTAAACTATTATTATGAACTCTTAATTTAAATAAGTTTTTTGTGTGTGTTTTATCCATTTAAAAAATTATCTTGAGTATGAAGTAGGTCTGAATTCTCTAGCTCTCTATTACCAGTTTTTTTTTTTTTAAATAAGTAAATTAGTTAAAAAAAAAACCTTAGTGTGTGACAGACATTTTTCTGGTAATGGAAGTATTGTGGCAAGGAAATCAAAGTCCCTTCCCTCAAGAATCTAATAGTCTAGTGGCAAAATGTGTTCATTTTTTCTATATAAGCTGATTTGGAAGCAATTATAATAAAACATACACACACACACATAAAAAAAATATATATATATATATATAATCGTTAAGCAAATGTTAGTCCTTTCTTTCTGAGAGCTTCCTCGGGAAGCCTTACCCTCATATAATGGACTTTTTTTGTGCCAGGCAGAATTGAAGGGCTTGATATAAGCTCGCCCAAAATCTTAGGGGAGGAAGCTCAGAAGAATGAGCCTGAGGAGATGGGAATGACTGTAACATTTAATAGGTAACTATGAATTCACCACATAACAAACATAGATTGGGGCATTGTGACATTGAGGAATCTGTGCTTATGTCTTTTCTGTCTTATACAGACATTCAGGAAATAGCCTCTAACTTGGAAAAAGGGTCATTGGAAACCCCTGGACTCTGGCCATCTTCCAGCCAGCCTAGATCAAAAGAACTCTCAGCTACCCAAACTCCTTCTGTATCACAGCAGCCTCCAAGGAGGAAGCTGTCACACCATCAGCATCCTCCTAAGAGAAACATGCTACCAGGTGTTGCCAAGAACATCAGATCACCAGTGTCCCCCAAGGGGAATGTCAAACCACCTGTGCCTCCCAAGGAGAAAATCAAGCCACCAGTGTCCACCAAGG
This sequence comes from Oreotragus oreotragus, assembly GCA_006410675.1. Classification (NCBI taxonomy): domain Eukaryota; kingdom Metazoa; phylum Chordata; class Mammalia; order Artiodactyla; family Bovidae; genus Oreotragus; species Oreotragus oreotragus. The sequence goes on along the minus strand of SJYX01009178.1, from coordinate 291,451 downwards.
GGGACATCAAACCACCAGCGCCACTCAAGGGGGAGGTCAAACCACCAGTGCACCCCAAGGGGGTGGTTAAACCACCAGCACCCCCCAAGATGGAAGCCAGACCACTAGCATCCCCTAAGAGAGAGGTCAAACCGCCAGTGACCCTCAAGGGGAAGGCCAAACCACCAGTGTTCTCCAAAGTGCAGGTTTAATCACCAGAGGCCCACAAGGGGGCGGTCATAGCACCAGCATCCCCCAAGAAGACCATCAAACCAAGTTTGTACCTAAGTGATCATCAGACAGACACCTCCCTACCACTGAAACATAATAACTCCCTACCACAAAGAGTCTAGACCCACAGAACCCACCAAAAGGCACCCCAACGCTGAAATTCAACCCTGAGACCACTATTGTTGAATCCTCCTCTGAGGAATACTTTTATATAGTACATTCTTCCTCTACCAGTGTGTCATCATTCTCGTACAGGATATTCTTGGAAGAAATTTAGCCACAGTCACTTTTTCCCTTCCTCTCCACTTCCTCCTTCCTGTACCTCAGGGTGACCTGATGGTAGAGAAAGGTCAAGAAAGGAGTTCAGGAGAGATAGGGAGACTCTCACAAAAACCACTCTGGTCTAGCCTTTTTCTAAAGAATGCATTTCAAGGGGATGAGCAAATGGAAAATACTTGTTTTCCTGGAGCTGGAGCTGGTTGCTCTCCGGGTGTCACAGGATTTGTCTCATCCTAACCCTTCATAGTATTCCCCACTAAAGGAGTGGCTGTGGTAAACATCAGCTTGTAAATAAAGGCAACATCTCAGGAACTCAGAAGGTAATTGATACAATCTTTGGGGTCCTCTGTGGTCACTCAGGCTGACAAATACAAGGGAGGAGTGCCAGAGTGATGCCGTCCAGAGTCAGAGAAGGAGAGGTGGCATGGATATGAGCAGGGGCAAAGATCTCACCCCATTCGCACATCCTGTCATACAGTGTGCGTGGGGTGCTTCCTCATAGCTTGCTGTTGGCTGATTCCTCAAGGGGATGATGCGCTTAATTCCATGTCCACCCAGTGGCCTTTGGCCATCAAGGGAAACTAGAACTGAGAACCCTGTGTTAAAAGCAGTGAGTTGCATCCCACTGTGTGACCATCACCCACTCCCCTGCCTTCTCTGGACCTCATATTCCCATGTACATGGTGATGTGCAGGGTGTTGACTCTGTTCTAGTTGGAAATCTTGGTGAAGGAGTGAGTGGTCAGGATGTCCTGTGGGAGCAGTGGGAGTCTGAAGCTTCACAGCTGGACTGTCTGGCCTCACTGTCCTCAGCTCCAGCCCAGAGACACTACCCGCATGAAAGACTTAGGCCCTCAGATGGGGAAGGGAGCCAGAGGGTAGAGTCCAGGTGTGCCACAGAGCTGCTGTGCGGGGCAGACTGTGGTTGGGACCAGCTAGTGGGACAGCCAAGGAAGCCCAGGAGGTCGTCAGGTGTGTGGGGCTGGAATTGGAATCTGAAGAGCCTCAAGAAATGGAAACTGTTGTTCCAAATAAGATTATTCAGTGGAATTGGAACAGGGATACAAGAAGACATAGCCTTGGGGAACACAGAGTCTGGGCTGGGTAGAGAGCAGCCCAGGGAAGTGCCTGAGAGGAAGACCAAGGAATATATGAGGAAAACCAGGTAAGTGGGCCCATGGGGCAAAGGGGAAGTTGGAGGTCATGCCCTCTTTACCAGCAGCCCCAGTTGTGCCCTCCTGTGTCAGTGGTAGGACTCTGCCAGTGGGCCCTTTGGTAGGAACTGCTCAGGCCCACACATCTGAGCATCAGTTACCCCAGCAAGACTGCCACCCTGACTAAAGTGAACAAAGCATTTTGGAGGGAAGAAGTGGGTGGTAGCATCTGATGATGCTGAAAGACCAAGCACTAAAGAGTTGAATGGATTTAGGACCTTGTAACTAAAGTAAGGACTTTGTAACTCAGCAGTTTTGATGAAGAGATGAGCGGTAAGGAAGTAGACACAGCAAACATGGATAACCTCTTAACTCATGTGGCCAGCAGGGTGGATGAAATGAGGATAGTGGTGGCTGACAGGGTCTCATGGAGTCTGGGTTTGGGGGCCTTTGTTACAACTACAGACAGAAAAGCCTACCCCTGCCTGTTCTTCCCTGTCACTGCTCACCATTGTTCTGAGATCGATGAGGCTGATCGCGTACTTGTTGATGGCAATTAAAAGGATCTTCCCAGGTGGCGCTAGTGATAAAGAACCCGCCTGCCAATGCAGGAGACAGATGCGGGTTCAATCCCTGGGTTGAAAAGATCCCCTGGAGGAGATCATGGCAACTCATTCTAGTATTCTTGTCTGGAGAATTCCATGGATGGCAGATCCTGGTGGGCTATGGTCCATAGGATTGCAAAGAGTTGGACATGACTGAACAACTTAGCATGCATGCACAGAAGTTTGGCTCTGTAGTTTGCTAGTAAAAAAAAAAAAAAGAAAAAAAAAATTAAAACCCTTAGATGGGGAACCCAGAGCAGCAAATGTTCTGTACATTTGGGGCAGGAATGAAGCTGCCCCCAGCTGGGCTTAAGTTTGCTTTTCTTGCCACAACCTCATGGTTTCTGCCTCTGCTGGGTCCTCAGAACTATGCCAGATCCCTTAATGGGTCACCAACAAACCCGGAATCGATTTCATTCTTTCTGTCCTTGTCTTTAGAAGTCTCTCACTTTTAAACGCCTCCTTGAACCCTATGCTTGCCTCCAGGTGTACTTGGCTACCTCTCTCTCTCTTGCACAGGCAGGCTTCTCAAAGGGCCCTTGTCCTAGGTGTGTAACAAGGCCACCCATCCTCCCCATCCTGACCTCCAGCCCCTCACGCCAGTCTCTTCTCCATTCTCCTGCCCCTCAGATCCTGTCAGAGGGCTCAGGCCCTATCATCCCTGTTCAAAATCCTCCAATGCTGGGCATTGCCTACAGGAAGAAACCTACCAGTCTCGCCTGTTCACCAACCTGCTTCTCACCAGTCTGCTTGCTTCACACCTCATGCCCGTCCACACTCAACCACGTGTACTTCCTGCCCAGGCCTGAGCTCACATCTCTGGGTCTTTGCTCAGGCCAAGCTGTCTGCCAGGAACACTCCCCCAGGGTCTCCCTGGAAAGCTCAGGTGTTCCCTCTCCCAGGAAGCCTCAGCCTTCACAATCTGTTTGGGCCTCTCATCGGCTAGTCTTTATTTTAGTATCTGACATTTCCTAATCATTAACACTTGAGCCAGCCTTTTGAGACTCAGGGGAAGCCTGTGGGAGACTTAAAAAAAAGGACAAGCACACAGTGACTTGTTCATGGTTTTAAGAGGAGAGTCTGGGAGAATTTAGATGAGGGATGAGTGGAGTTTGGAAGGTGAAGAGGGTGTTCCATGTAACCTTCCACAGGAAGGATTTTAGGATGTTTTTCTGTCCTTGTGATTGTAATCTTACAGTGGTATTTCTGAATCTCTCGGTTCAATTCAGTTGCTCAGTCATGTCCAACTCTTTGTGACCTCATGGACTGAAGCACGCCAGGCTTCCTTGTCCATCACCAGCTCCCAGAGACTACTAAAATTCATGTCCAGTGTGTCGGTGATGCCATCCAGCCATCTCATCCTCTGTTGTCCCCTTCTCCTCCTGCCTTCAATCTTTCCCTGCATCAGGGTCTTGCCGGAAGCCAGCGTGAGGAATCCCGCCCGTGACAAGGTCATGAGGAAGGAAGCCTGACAAAATGCAAGGACGTGATCAGGCTTCAGGGTTTCCCCCTGGAATTTCCTGAGCATGTACCCCCCAAAACTAAAAAATCTGCCAGCTTTTGTACTCTGCTCTTCTGATATTCTCTGGAAAAAGTCAAATCAGGGTTTTAGTCTTCTGCATTTGAAAGGGATGTTTCAGTTAAACCCCTCTGATAGCTCTCTAGCTTGCCTAACAGGTTCCCACGGATCTCTTACAGCTTGTGAATTGTTTACAGCCCCTCAACCGAGAGAGGCACAAAGCTTAAAAGCATTTTAAAGATACAGAGCCATTTGTAAGAGTTAAAAATCATATTGGTGACGGGTTTTCACTGTTGACTCAATGATTGCTGCCAGGCCTTCATATTCTTTATCTTTTAGGCACCTGGGAGGATGTTAATCAATGTAAATGGGATATGGAAAAAGATACATAGTAGTTTTGATGTTAACAACACTAGACTTTTGAGTTAATTACTTTTCTTTTGTTATAAATCACTGTACTCCTTTTACTTGTTATAAATTGCTGTATCTTTGCTATGTAAGAATGTAACTTTATTTAGTGCTTTCTGAGAGTGGCACCAGACTTTGGGAAGATCAACACAAATAAGTCTTCTGGTTGACAAACTCTTATCAGAAAAAGGCTGTAAAATGTTACTTGACCCTTTTTGGCCGGAAGATGATGTAAATCACCTAAGACTTGTGTATACAGTTAGATATGCAGAGAGAATAGCCTGGTTTTGATAAAAGTCAAGGCTGCTGACATTGCATAATTTTGTATTACCCATTGATCTCTATGTATTATCAAAAGTATAAAAGGCCTTCTGAACAATAAAGGATGGACCAGTTTTCTCGAACTAGTCTCAGCCTAGTTTCTTGGGAATCTGGCTCCCCCCATCTCTCTCTCTCTCTCTCTTTTTCTCCCTCTCCTTCCTTTTCCTCTTTACTCTAATTTCAGGCTGAATTCCCATCTGGAGCGGGGCAGCTCACCAAGTCTACTTACTTGCTCTGGCTTTTAAGACCCACGCAAAAGGGAGCCTAAGGCGGGGCACCCTTCGATATTCAAGTGGGCGCCGGTGGCCCAACGTAGATGGTGCAGGCTCCTTGTCTGGAACTTTATTGGCCTTCCCCATAAGCCAAGTTATTCAGCCTTCTTTCTCCACTTAATTTTCCTACTACACTATTTCTTCCTAATCTAATCTTATATTAATAAATAAATAAGTTTTTTCTTCGCCTACTCTGTCTCTCCTTTGAATCATCCTGGTTCCACCAGGGCTGGACCCCAACAGGGTCTTTTCCAGTGAATCAGTTCTTCGCATGAGGTGGCCAAAGTATCAGAGTTTCAGCTTCAGCATCAGTCCTTCTAAGGAATATTCAGGACTGATTTCCTTTAGGATGGACTGGTTGGATCTCCTTGCAGTCCAAGGGACTCTCAAGAGTCTTCTCCATCACCACAGTTCAAAAGCATCTATTCTTCGGTGCTCAACTTTCTTTATGGTCCAACTCTCACACCCATACATGACTACTGGGAAAACCATAGCTTTGACTAGACTGACCTTTATTGGTAAAGTAATGTCTCTGCTTTTTAGTGTGCTTTCTAGGTTGGTCAAAGCCTTTCTTCCAAGGAGCAAGCGTCTTTTAAATTCACGGCTGCAGTCACCATCTGCAGTGATTTTGGAGCCCCCCAAAATAGTCTCTCACTGTTTCCACTGATTCCTCATCTATTTGCCATGAAGTGGATGGGACTGGATGTCAATATCTTAGTTTTCTGAATGTTGAGTTTTAAACCAACTTTTTCACTCTCCTCTTTCACTTTCGTTAAGAGGCTCTTTAAGTTCTTTGCCTCCTGCCATAAGGGTGGTGTCATCTGTATATCTGAGGTTATTGATATTTCTCCTGGCAATCTTGACTCCAGCTTGTGCCTCATCCAGTCCAGCATTTCTCATGATGTACTCTGCATATAAGTTAAAAAGCAGAGACAATACACAGTCTTGATATACTCCTTTCCTGATTTGGAACCAGTCTGTTGTTCCATGTCCAGTTCTATCTATTGCTTCCTGACCTGCATACAGATTTCTCAGAAGACAGGTCAGGTGGTCTGGTATTCTAATCTTTTTCAGAATTTTCCACAGTTTGTGGTGATGCACACAGTCAAAGGCTTTGGCATAGTCAATAAAGCAGAAATAGATGTTTTTCTGGAACTCTCTTGCTTTTTCCATGATCCAGTGGATGTTGGCAATTTGATCTCTGGTTCCTCTGCCTTTTCTAAAACCAGCTTGAACATCTAGAAGTTCATGGTTTACGTATTGCTGAAGCCTGGCTTGGAGAATTTTGAGCACTACTGGCGTGTCAGATGAGTGCAATTGTGCAGTAGTTTGAGCATTCTTTGGCATTGCCTTTCTTAGGGACTGGAATGAAAACTGAGCTTTTCCAGTCCTGTGGCCACTGCTGAGTTTTCCAAATTTGCTGGCATATTGAGTGCAGCACTTTCACAGCATCATCTTTCAGGATTTGAAGTAGCTCAACTGGAATTCCATTACCTCCACTAGCTTTGTTCATAGTGATGATTCCTAAGGCCCACTTGACTTCTCATTCCTGGATGTCTGGCTCTAGGTGAGTGATCACACGACTGTGGTTATCTCAATCATGAAAATCTTTTTTGTATAGTTCTTCTGTGTATTCTTGCTATCTCTTCTTAATATCTTCTGCTTCTGTTAGGTCCATACAATTTTTATCCTTTATTGTTCTCATCTTTGCATGAAATGTTCCCTTGCTATCTCTAATTTTCTTGAAGAGATCTCTAGTCTTTCCCATTCTATTGTTTTCCTCTATTTCTTTGCATTGATCACTGAGGAAGGCTTTCTGTCTCTCCTTGCTATTGTTTGGAACTCTGCATTTAAATGGGTATATCTTTCCTTTTCTCCTTTGCCTTTAGCTTCTCTTCTTTTCTCAGCTATTTTTAAGGTCTCACCAGATAACTATTTTGCCTGTTTGCATTTCTTTTTCTTGGGGATGGTCTTGATCACTGCCTCCTGTTCAATGTCACAAACGTCCTCCATAGTTCTTCAGGCACTCTGTCAGCTCTAATCCCTTGATTCTATTTGTCACTTCCACTGTGTAATTGTAAGGAATTTGATTTAGGTCCTACCTGCATAGTTTTGTCATTTTCCCTACTTTCTTCAATTTAAGTCTGAATTTGGCAATAAGGAGTTCATGATCTGAGCCACAGTCAGCTCCCAGTCTTGTTTTTGTGAACTGTATAGAGCTTCTTCATTTTTGGCTGCAAAGAATATAATCAGTCTGATTTCGGTTTTGGCCATCTGGTGATGTCCATGTGGAGAGTCTTCTTTTGTGTTGTTGGAAGAGGGTGTTTACTATGACCAGCATGTTCTCTTGGCAAAACTCTGTTAGCCTTTGACTTGCTTCGTTTTGTACTCCAAGGCCAAATTTACCTGTTACTCCAGGTAGCTCTTGACTTCCTACTTTTGCATGCCAGTCCGCTGTGATGAAAAGGACATCTTTTTTGGGTGTTAGTTCCAGAAAGCCTTGTAGGTCTTCATAGAACCATTCAACTTCAGCTTCTTCAGCATTACTGGTCAGGGCATAGACTTGGATTACTGTGATATTGAATGGTTTACCTTGGAAACGAACAGAGATCATTCTGTTGTTTATGAGTTGCATCCAAGTACTGCATTTTGGACTCTTTTGTTGACTATGATGGCTACTCCATTTCTTTTAAGAAATTCTTGCCCACAGTGTAGACATAATGGTCATCTGAGTTAAATTTACCCATTCCAGTCCATTTTAGTTTGCTGATTACTAAAATGTCGATGTTCACTCTTGCCATCTCCTGTTTGACCACTTCCAATTTGCCTTGATTCATGGACCTAACATTCCAGGTTCTTATGCAATATTACCCTTTACAGCATCAGACTTTACTTCCTTCACCCGTCACATCCACAACTGGGTGTTGTTTTTGCTTTGGCTCTATCTTTTCATTCTTTCTGGCATTATTTCTCCACTTTTCTCCAGTAGCATATGGTGCACCTACTGACCTGGAGAGTTCATCTTTCAGTGTCATACCTTTTTGCATTTTCATACTGTTCATAGGGTTCTCAAGGCAAGAATAATGAAGTGGTTTGCCATTCCTTCTCCAGTGGACCATGTTTTGTCAGAACTCTCTGCCATGACTCGTCTGTCTTGGGTGGCCCTACATGGCATGGCCCATAGTTTCATTGAGCTAGACAAGGCTGTGGTCCATGTGATCTGATTGGTTAGTTTTCTGTGACTGTGGTTTTCGTTCTCTCTGCCTTCTGAATGATAAGGATAGACCAGTTTTAAAGCTGCCTTCCTTTTTTTTTTTTTTCAAGCTGAAACACAGTTGACAGAATATTATGTTAGTTTTAGGCATGCTGCATAGTTATTTGACATTTTCATACATTATGAAATTATCACCATGATAAGTCTAGTAACCATCTTTCCTCATACAGTATTATTGACCATATTCCTTATACCCCTGACTTGTACACTGAATAAATGGACCTCTTATTCCCCTTTACCTATTTCCTTCACCTTCCCACCCACCTCCACTCTGGCAATGGCCAGTTTATTCTCTGTGTCTGTGAGTCCTTTTGATTTTATTTTTTTGTTAGCTTTGTTTTTCAGTTTCTGCAAATAAATGAGATCACATGGTATTTGTCTTTCTTTGACATTTCATTTAGCAGTTGTTGCAAATGGCAAGATTTCATTCTTTCTTATGGTTTAAATATCCCATTGTGTATTTATACCACATCTTTGTTATCCATTCATCTGTTAGTGAACACTCAGCTTGCTTCCAAAAATTGGTTATTGTAAATAAGGCTACAGTGGGCATCGGGGTGCACATATCTCTTCCAATTAGAGTTTTAATTTTCTTCAGGTAAATAATCAGGAGTGAATTTGCTTGGTCATGTGGTAGTTTGATTTTTAATTTTTTGAGGAAACTTGGAAATGGCAACCCACTCCAGTATTCTTGCCTGGAAAATCCCATGGACCGAGGAGCCTGGTAGGCTACAGTCCATGGGGTTGCAAAGAGTCGGACATTACTGAGTGACTTCATTTCACTTCATACCATTTTTAGTAATGGCTGTATGAATTTATATTTTTGTCAGCAGGGCATGAGAGTTCCATTTTCTCTACATCTTTGCCAACGCTTGTTATTATTATTATTTTTTGTAATAGCCAATCTGGTAAGAGCGAGATAATATACACCTACATACATATTAATATAATCATTTGAACTTGATAAGCCCTTAAGTTTGAACACATTTCAATCACCCTGTGTATGTACTCCCACTCCCCTCCTTTAATGTTTCTATTGTAAAGTTTTTCTTTTGTTTGTATACCCCTTAATTACTTGTGAATGTGGATGATTTTACTTCTTTTGTCTTTTTACCTTCCTACTAGGTTTATAAGGCATCGATCTATCTACTCGTTTTACTAGGTGTTTGCCTTTTCCAATAAGATTTTTCTTTTCATATTTTCATGTATTTTTTTGTATTCTTTTTTTTTTTTCCTCTTGAGAAGTCCCTTTAACATTTCTTATAAAGTTGGTTTAGTGCTACTGAACTCTTTTTGCTACTCCTTGTTTGTAAAACTGTTTATCTCTCATTCATATATGAATGATAAATTTGCTAGGTAGAGTATTCTTGATTGTGGGTTTTTTCATTTCACCACTTTGAATATATTGTGCCACTGCCCCTGGCCTGCCGAGTTTCTGCTGAAAAGTCATGACTGTCTTATGGGAGTTCCCTTCTACATAGCTCATTGCTTTTCTCTTGCTGCTCTTAAGGTTCTCTTTTTATCTTCAGTTTTGGCCCATTTTATCTTCAATTTTGGTATAATGGAACTTTGTGTGGATCTCTTTGGGTTCATCTTATTTGGGACTTTTTATGCTTCCTGAGCTTGGTTGTCAGTTTCCTTCCCAAGGTTAAGGAAGGTTTTAGCTACTATTCTTCAAATAAATTCTCTGCCACCTTTCCTCTCTCTTCTCCTTCTTGGACCCCTATAATGTGAATGTTAGTATACTTGATGTTGTCCCAGAAACCTCTAAAACTGCTCTAATTTTTTAAAATTCTTTTTTTTTTTTTTTTCCTTTTTAGGTTAGGTGATTTTCTCTTTTTTGCCTTCCAGTTCAGTGATCCATGCCTCTGTATCATCTCATCTACTGTTGTTTCCTCTAGTGTATGTTTTACTTCAGTTATCATATTCTTCTGATCTGTTTCTTTATATTTTCTGTCTTTGTTCAACTTCTCACTCTGTCCATGCATTCTCCTGAGTTCACTGAACATCTTTATGATGATGATTTTTAACTCTTTATGGGGTGGATTCTTACCTACACTTTATTAGTTCTTTTTCTGAGGTGTTGTCTTGTTCCTTTGTTTGAACCATATCCCCTGATCCTCATTTTGCTCACTTCTCTGTGTTTTCTTCCTACATGTTCATTGTGTTGCCTACACTTCTTATCTTGGAGAAGTGACCTTATGTAGCCAACACTCTGGCATCCAGCAGCATGCTCCCCTGTCTTTACCATAGTTAGATGCTGTAGACTGCCCCCTTTGTGGGCCACTGTTGTGGCACAGATGACTGTTGAGGGTGTGTTGATAGATAAGGCTGGCCCTCAGCCTAGTTGGCTACCCTGCCTTTCATCAGGCCTGGTAGCGACCTGCCCACTGGAGAGTGGAGGATGCTTCCTGTACGGTTGGCCGTATGGCCTGGCTGGGGGATATGAGCTGTTGCTGTCCCATTGTTGTATTAGAAAGCCTCTAGTGCTAATTGGTGACATACAAGGAGGACTTGAAAATGGATCTTGCCAGTGCCATTGTTATCTCAGTAGAAAAGCTCCCCAAATGGCTGCCACCTGCAGTGCTTTCCCTTAGGAGAGTCCCAATTGCCTCCTGAATCCCTGGGAGGCTCTTCAACATCAGCAAATGTGTCTGACTCAGCCTGTTTTCAAACTGCTGCATCTGCACTGGAACTTGGAGTGTGTGAGCTTTTGAGTGTGCCCCTCTAATTAGAGTGAAGTCACTGTTTCCTCCAGTTCTCCTGTAGGTCCACTGGTTTTCAAAGCCGGACTTTCTGGAGGCTCATTTTCCTGGTTCAGGACCCTCAGGATGGGTAGCCCAATGTGAAGCTTCAACCCCTCGCTCCTTAGGGAAAACTTACGCACTTATATTTCTCCTGTTTGTGGGTTACTAGCCCAGGGGAGTGGGTCTTGACTTTACTGCATCTCTGCCCTTTCTACCCATCTTGTTGTGGTTCCTTCTCTGTATCTTTGTGTGGTAAGTCTTTCCTGCTAGTCTTCAGGTCATTTTCATAGATAATAGCTCTGTAAATTGTTGTGATTTTGCTGTGTTTGTGGAAGAACATGAGTTCAGTGTCTTCCGACTCCACTATCTTGGCCATCTCTAACCCTGAACTATTTTATTTCTAAAGGAAACCTTGTATCTTTGTTTTCTTTGATATCCACAGCAACTCATGTTTCGCTTGAGGAGGCTGAGGCTTAGAGAAAAGTAAACTGATTAAGGTTTCATACTTGGAAAGTGGCAGGGATGAGTGTGAAACTTTCTTCCTTAAATATGTACTACATTACAGTATACTCTGTTGTTTCCAAACCAGCTTACACATCTGGCTCACTCTTGATGCTTTTCTAAAACACAGATGCCTGGCTCCCAACCAAACTTTTGGAGTCAGAATTTCCAGAGGGGTAGTTTGGGGTCTGTAAGGGGATTTGGAAGATGAGAAAGAAAGAGTACTCTGTGGGCTGTGTTAGTGGTTGAGATTTGAGCTGGCAATGGTTAGAATGTCTGTGGCCATTATCTAATGCTGACCTCTAATGTGGCTTCAGTGTGTGCCTGGAGGGGGAGGAGTAAATGATTGCAAGAAGCTGTAATTGAGGGCCTCTCATCGTTGGTGCTGAGTTGCAGAATTCCATGTGGGAAGGCCTGGCTCTTATGGTTAGGATCTGGAGCCTTTGGTTTATTCTATGAAGTCCTGTAGTATGTAGTTTAGAATTGTTTTCTGGTTGCATTTTCACCACCAAGGTGGAATTCTCTAAGCTTGGGAAGAGTTTAACAAAATTGATTTAAAACCTGGACTAAGTCAGTGTTTATCCCTCTTGTTTGGAGCTTTTTTACTGCCTTGGGCTCAGGTGAGCTAAGATGAACCTATGGGAGAGGCTTCTTGAAAATAAATCTTAAAAAAATGATAAACAAGGTCAATGATCTGGGAGGATTTTGCAGTGTCAGCCTCATTTCCCATACTACCAGAAACTAAATAGACTTGACAAAGAAAGGATGGGTGGGGTTTCAGGCTTCTGTTTCCATTTTTATTTCCTCCAGCCTGTTAGCTCTGGTTTCATGAAATCGTATGATTTGTTTATTTTTCCTCAGTCGTGGTTTCTTTGTGTTAATGAGTGGGTTGGAAAATCTTACTCTGACACTTTCCTTCATTAATGATAACTCATGTTTGTAAAGCTCTTTAACTTCTACAAAGCACATACTTTTAAAAAAATCTTAGTTGATCCTTAAAATAATAAGAACAATAGTAATAAAGATAATAGCAAATAGTACTAACATCATAGTAATAATCATAAAATAGTAATAACTATAAAATAGTAATAACTATAAAATAGCAATAACTGTGCTACTATTTATTGAGTGCCTGTTAGTTACCACATATTATATTAGGATCTTTGATGTTTGTGAAATATATCAGTTTTTCAAGGAGAAGAATATTTCACTTTGTAGACAGCAAACTGAGCTAACTCCATTTGAGTAACTTGCCCAGGGTCTTATAGTTAATATGACTGATCTGGGATTATAGCTCTTCTCTGTTATTCCAGAGACCTCTCCACTGTACAACCCTGATACTCTTGTGCTCAGAGAGTCAAGGAGTTGCCCAATGTCACATGTTACATAGTTGCAATGAATGGAATTTACACTTGGCCTTTTATGTTTCGACCTCTGGACTAGCTCTTTAATTCTTCTGACTCCTCAGACACCATGTACTGTTTGAAGGCTCCTATCCTAGAGATGTTCAGACTAATGCCTTCCGTGGAACTGATTCGGTTAGTTCTTTTAACTTATTTTAAAACAAATTTGCATTTAATGATATCCATTCATATTCACTTAGTCTGCAATATGAAGACCAGGTGCATGTAGAAGAAGCCATGTTGGAGTTCAAACACTTAATGTCAATGGTTATCACCATTGACCACCCCTGACTTTGTGACCTTCGGTAAGTTTCTCTGCCTTTCTTCATCTCAGTTATCTTACCTGTAGTATGGATATGTAATAATATTTATATTATAGATTAAATATTAGGCATACCAACCAACTATATGTTCAAGATTCTCTAAGTAATAACACTTTAAAATATCCTGTTTGGGATTTGTTCCTTTTGCAATGTTTCCACTTGTTGTTGGACAACCTCATGACCTTCACTTGGCTTCAATTTCTTTCTTATCTGTAAAATGAATAAGTTGGATTAAATGATTTATAAGGTCATATATAGCTCATGAACCATGATTGTTGGAATTTCTTCCACTATATTGTTAAATCTTTATACAGAAAATGCACCCTTCAGCAGTGTACAGCTCAGTGAACTGTCACATTGACCATACCCTGTGTGGCCACTATCTTGACCAACAAATATGATATAACCAGCCCCTCCTAAGCTCCCTGTGTTTTCCTTTTCAGACACTAACATCTCTCTCCTTTGGAAGATAAACATCATGAATGAGTTTGCCTGTTTTTGAACTTTTTATACATAGGATCATACAGTGTATATTCTTTTCTTTGCCTTCATTAAATTTAGAATCAGTTGTAAGGCATTTCTGTTTTTTTTTTTTCTCTTTTTCTATATATTGGTCAAATTTTCTCATTGCTGTATAATATTCTCTTATAGGATTATTATCCATTGTATAATTGATGGATATAAAGTTCATTTAAGTAATAAAATCTTTTAAAAATAAAAATTAATTAAAATTTTATTGATGTATAGTTGATTTACAGTGTTATGTTAGTTTCAGGTATACTTTCATATGTATATATATATTCTTTTTCAGAATCTTTTCCTTTATAGGTTACTGTAAGATATTGGATATAATTCCCTGTACTGTATAGTAAGTCCTTCTTGTTTATCTGTTTTGTATACAGTATGTATATATCTGTTAATCCTAAACTCCTAATTTATCCCTCCCCCTTCTTTTCCCAATTGGTAACCATAAATTTGTTTTCTGTGTTTGTGAGTCTATTTCTGTTCTCTATATAAGTTCATTTGTGTCATTTTTATATATTCCACATGTAAGTGATATCATATGATATTTATCTTTCTCTGTCTGACTTACTTCATGTTGTATGATAGTCTCTGGGCCCAACCATGGTGCTGCAAATGGGTTTACAGTATTTCATTCTTCTTTATGGCTTAAAATATTCCACTCTGTGTTATGTGCTACATCTCTGTCCATTCATCTGTCAGTGGACATTTAGGTTGCCTCCATATCTTTGCTACTGTTAATAGTGCTACTGTCAACATTGGGGTGGATGTATCTTTTAAAATTAGAGTTTTCATCTTTTCTGGATTGATGCTCAGGATACTCTTTTATGCCCTTAATGGTATATTTGATAGACACATGACATGGTGTCTTTGCTAGAATTTTGATATAGTCAAATTTGTTAACTATTTCCTTTCTGTTAAAAATGCTTTGTATTCTCTTTTTGAAATCTTAACCTACTCTAAGGTATGAAATTTTTCTTCTGTTAGAATTTTCTGTGGTTGTATACTTGATCGTGTTATCCATAAGCTGTCATCGTTCTGTTTCTTCCTCTCTAAGCCTCCTTCTTTTTTCTTCTTTTACTTTCCTAATTGTATTGGCTAATACCTCCAGCATTATGAGGACTAGAAGTGGTGGTAGCCATCCTTATCTTATTTCTATTCTCAGAAGGAAGCTATGAACATGCCACCATTTAGTATGGTGTTTGCCCTAGGGTTTGTGGCAATTAGCGTTTATTAGATGAAATAAATTCCCCTGTAATCTCAGTTTACTAAGAAGTTTTAACCACAGTTGGATGTCAAATTTTAGTAAATCCTTTGTGGCATTAATTGATTTACATGCATTTTCTTCTTTATTTTGCAAAATGGTCAATTATATTTTTTAAAGAAAATATTGAGATGCAATTTACATACCACATAGTTCACCATCTCACAGTATAAAATTCAGTTTTTTTTTTGTATGAACATCACAAATATCTAATTATAGTACACTTTCATCACCCTAAAAAGAAACCCTATAACTGTTAGTATCCGCATCTCATTTCTCCCTTACTCCAACCCTTGTCTGGGGAAGGCAATGGCACCCCACCCCAGTACTCTTGCCTGGAAAATCCAATGGACGGAGGAGCCTGGTGGGCTGCAGTCCATGGGGTTGTTAACAGTCGGACAGACTGAGCGACTTCACTTTCACTTTTCTCTTTCATGCTTTGGAGAAGGAAATGGCAACCCACTCCAGTATTCTTGCCTGGAGAATCCCAGGGATGGGGGAGCCTGGTGGGCTGCCGTCTATGGGGTCACACAGAGTCGGACATGACTGAAGTGACTTAGCAGCAGCAGCAGCCAGCCCTTGTCAACCATTAATCCACTTTCCGTCTATGGATTTGCCTTTTCTGGGTATTTTATATAAATTAAATAGAATATTTGGCCTTTTGTGACTGGCTTCTTTCACTTAACATAATGTTTTTAAGGTTCTTTCATGATGGGCTTCCCTGCTAGCTCAGACAGTAGAGAGTCTACCTGCAGGTTCAATCCCTGGGTCATGAAAATCCCCTGGAGAAGGAAATGGCAACCCACTCCAGTATTCTTGCCTGGAAAATCCCTTGGACAGAGGAACCTGTCAGGCTACAGTCCATGGGGTCGCAAAGAGTTGGATATGACTGAGTGACTTCACATGATGTATTAGTAACAAGGATCTGGATTTCTTTCTTCCTTTAATTTTCTGGACTGAATAACATTCCAATATATGGCTGTATCACTTTTGATTTATCCATTCATCAGTTGTACATTTGGGTTTCTGCTTTTTGACTCTTGAATAATGCTGCTCTGAATGTTTATTTACAGGTTTTTGTGTAGGCACAAGCTTTCATCAGATGCTTCTAGACTTATACTTTTAGTTACCATAAAACAAATCAAACCAAATGAAAACATTACCTTGAAGCAGCAGTAGTCCCAGGGATCCTGATAACTTGTGGTTGGGGATATGGGGCTAACAGGATCCCGAGTTTGCTTCATTTTCTTTTCTTTTTTTTTTTTTTATCTTCCCTTCATCTCAAGCTCAGAGTATATTCTTTGTAACAGTTTATAAAATTTGGTTGGCTTGCTGGGCAGGCAGGAAGCTGAAACAAAGATTACCATCTACTGTTCTGTGTCTTTCTGGAATGCCCTTCCCTATTTCTGCCTGACCAACTCTTATTTATCCTTTATGGGTTCTTTGAGGTAGTATCTTCTCCAAAAAGATGATTTATTACTGGCCTTTATCTCTAGCCTGAGCATGGAGCATTGACTGGTTTTATAGACTGAGAATTTGAACTAAGGGAAAGAAAGGTACTTTCCTGGATTTGTAAATTGAATTAACAGCAAGGATATACTGGCTCCATCTTCCTTTGATTCTTTCTCAAGGATATCTTTCTTTCTTTCTTTATAGACAAGAAGCATTTGTATTATCATCAGTTTGCTTTGATTTTCAGGGTTATAAATTAAAACAATGAGAGATAGCAATGTTACAGATGGGCGATATGGGCAAGATATATTTCTTTTAATATATAAAAAATATATACTGACCTCAGTAAGCTTAGCTGTAAAATGGGGGAAGTCCATACCGTTTGGTTTCTGGAATATTTGTGAGGAACCAGTTAGACAGTGACTGTGACTGGACTTTGTGAAGGGCTGTATGCATGAAAGGGAGGTGATTGTTACTTCCTAGAAGATATTTACCAAGTGCCAGATAGCTCTGCAATTGTATGGCTTCTCCAGTTCTCTTCTGCTTTCCTTCCTCAGGTACCCTGTTTTTTGCTGTGACCCCTAGCCAGTAACTACTCAGCCTAAATTGCATAGCACTCATGATAAGTCCTGTCAGCTAGGTTTCGTTTCCCTCCCACACTCTCCTCCTTTCCCACTTTAGCTAAGCTCTTCCTCTTATGATTTCTCAGGCCTGGTCTGTATTAAACTATTTCAGCCAGCAGTTGTTTTCAGTAAAGTCAGTCACTGGGGGTCAGGGGACATGACAAAGGATGAAGGACTTGATCAGGTAAACTGAGTATTACTGCCATGATGCAGCCCTCTTTCCTCAAGGAGTAAAGTAACATAATCTCTAAGATCATTTCCTAATATTTTATGGGGTGTTCCTAATCTAAGTAATCTTGATGTTGGGTCCTACTCTGGATTTGGAAATATAATGATCATGATTAGAAGCCACAAGGGACTTCCGTGACATTCCAGGGTTAGCACTTCACTCACCAATGCAGGGGTTTGGGTTTGATCCCTGGTTGGGGGAGCTAAGATCTCATATGCCTCCTGGCCAAAAAAAAAACCAAAAAACCAAACCCCAAAGCACAAAACAGAAGCAATATTGTAACAAATACAATAAAGGCTTAAAAAAGAGAAAAAGAAGCCATGATTTTGGTCCTCAAGAAGCTTACATTTTAGGTAAGGAGGTTAAGTCTTAAAAATATCAAAGAGTCATACAAATAGGGAAATGACTAAATGCATGGTGGTTTGGCAGACTTAGTGTCTTGGGACTTCTCAGAGAGAGGAGAGGTCAGGAAACCTTTCCAGGGAAAAGTGCGAGTAGGACTAGTCTTTAAATGATGGTTGAGGGTTTGATGGGGAGAAGGAGAGGAAGAACATTCTAAGCCAGGAGAAGAAAAAGTAAGCAAAGACTTGGAAGTGGGAATCTGGGAGGTATACACAAAGGTTGTGGGGTGAAATGTGACCCATGGAAGCAGAGCCAACTTCAGCATTGCCCTGTATATTTCCTCGTGAGTTAAATGGTTTCATTTCCCTGGCGTTCTTTTCTGTACACTTACTTCATCCTCTGAGCCACTCTTTTTCATATCTTATTACCAAAGTTCCTTGTCCATTTTTTGTATTTGATATTTCATGCCTATGATGATATATTACACAGTATATTAATAACATATAAATAAAATATTAAAATATAAGGCATATAAATACAAAACAAAATATATTAAGACATAAGCACAATATAACTATTTTTTGCCTAAAATCTTTTAAGTAACTAGATGAGAGGAAATTTAGGAAGAGAAGGCAATTCCAAAGCCTGCATGTCTTATGCATTCTGACTATGAGTAAGATAGATGCATTTATCTCATAAATGACTGCTTAATTTGGCCCTGATACACTCTTAGCTTTCCCTTTCTTATCTCAACTCAGCTCTTTCTGGAAAGAAAATGGCTATATACGTAAATAACTTAAACCCTAGCAGCTGGCATCTAAGCAAATAGTTCTCATTAAGATATTGGGGAAATTTACACTGGATATATCTATTACTGCTTCAAATGTGATAACACCTATTCTTCTACCCCCCCACTCGCATTAATGGTCCCTCTTCTTTACAGGATTAGTCCTAGAATAGTTCAACCTGACTCTTTTAAAAAATGCCTTGCCAGTATAAAAATGTTCAGGCACTTGGACCATCCCAGGGACTTGCATATTTAGCAGGAAAATGGATACAGTGAGCTGTAAGGCTCAGATGAAATCTACTGAAAGAAGATGGAATCTCTGGGGTTGTTAGCAAAGTTTCTGGCCAGACATCTGAGGAATATTTATTCCAGTCAAACTAAGTTGTGATATCAGAATTTTGCCCCAAAAGATAAAATTGGGAGACATAGCTATGAAAATCCCAACAGAATTAAATTCTGGGTTAGTGAAAAAAGGAGCAAAATCCATATATCTGTTCCCAGCCCTATGTCTTCCTAGTCACCCATTCAATATGTTAGCAAAGTGTTGTCTGAGCAGTGTGTGTAAGGAGTAATAATGAAAGCAAAAATATGTCAGAAAGTTAATTCCAAATGGTTTGAGGCATGTGATTTTTAGTACTGTGTGTTACAGAAATGTCAAGAATGGTATATAACTGTGTGCGAGATGATGTCAGGGTGCATAGAAGGTCTTTTTTCCTTTTTTGATTAGTGCTGTTAGTGTTCAAAGAATAAAAATAGTTGTTTTATGGTTTAGATTACAAGGTAGGAAAATCTGACTTTTCAACCATGACCTGCATGAGAGAAGCATCTTGGAACTCTTAAATCATATGTCTGAGTTCTTAACTAATTTATATAGTGTTTTTTTATGTTTTGATATTTTTTGTGAACTGGCATAAATCTAATGATACATATAAGCTTGTGTACTTTTGCAAATAGCTTGCTATTTATTTCTTGACCTGCATGTAAGTATTTAGAATCAGTTCTTCAAACTTACTTGAAGCTGCATTGTGGGTTTGGGGTTTTGTTTGTTTATTTGTTTATTTGTTTATTTATTTGGGGGAGAGAAGGGATTTTGTACTCTGATAACCCAGATGGAGATACCTTATGGTTTAAAGCAAATGTCCTACTGAAAGCAATTCAAATATCAGAAAAATAATTTCAGGTTGACAGAAAAAAAAAAAAATACTGAAGAAAAATCCATAGAAATGAGACCTGAGTTCAAATCCCAGTTCTTACTAGCTGTATGAGCTTGAGCAAATTATTTACTGCTTTTTAGTTTTCTCATCTCTAAAATGACAGTATCCCATAGGATTGTAAGAACTAAGGAAAATAATTGTGTTATAGTATCTTATACATGGTAAATTCTTATTTAATGTTGTTTCTCCTCCTCATTATACCAAAAAATATGTTTTCTTGACTCAACATGAAAATTTTTTAAGGGAGCTAAGGTAATGAGCCTTGACTCTGATGCCAGACACTTTGAATTTCAATTACTCATAAGCAGTTCTATACTTCAGTTTCCTAATCTCCTAGTAAAAACTGACCATCAGGATTGTAGTGATTATATGAGATTGTGTGTGTGAAGTTCCTGTTAAAACTGGTGGGATACTGTGTCAGGAAGAAACATAGTAACAGAGCTTTGAGAGTGCTTATCTTTCTGTTTTCAGAGACATTTGGAATATAGGATCTGAAAGAACACTTAAGATCATTCATCTAGGTGGGCCAAGCAGATGGAGAAAGACCCTGAGCTCACCTTCTTTCATGTGCACACCAAAATTACAACTATTTACAGAGCAGCCATAGATGAGAACAGTCTAAGACTCACAGAGAAGATTTCCCACAACTGAAAAGATAAAGAAGGATACAATGAGACAGGTAAGAGAGATGGAGATGAGTACAGCCAGATACATACCGCTGGGTAGGCCACCCATAAACAGGAGAATAATCACAGTTGCAGAGGTGTTCCCAAAGGAGTGAGGGGTCTCAGTCCCAGAGCAGGCTCCCCTAGCCCAGGAATCCTGCACCAGGAAGGTGAGCCCCCAAAATACCTGGATGTGAAAGCCAATGGAAAGCTTCGCTGGTGGTCCAGTGGTAAAGACCCGCCCTGCCAATGCAGGGGACATGGTTTCGATCCCTGTTCTGGGAAGATTCCACGTGCTGCGGGGCAACTAAGCCCCTGTGCCACAACTGCAAAGCCAACATGCTGCAACCACTGACGCCCAGGCACCTGGAGCCCGTGCTCTGCAGCAGGAGGAGCCACTGCAACGAGAAGCCCGTGCGCTGTATCTAGAGGAGTCCCCACTCACCACAACCAGAGAAAGACCACGTGGCAATAAAGACGCAGCTGTCGAAAAATAAGAGCAAATAAAACGCATCCCAGCTTTTGAAAGTCAACAGAGCGTTTGTATGGGAGGACTGGAGCGTTGTAGGCAATAGACTGTGCTGTTAAAGGGCACACACACAGTCTCATGAGATTCACGTCCAGTGAAGAGGCAGTAATTTTTAAGGAGTCTGGTTCAGACCCACTCGCTAATACTTGGAGCCTCCTGGAGAAGCAGAAAGCAACAGAGACACCCCTTGGGAACATAGACTCTGGTGACAGCCATTTGGGAGAGCTCATCATACCACAAGGACACTGGGACTGGCAAGCATCATTTTGGAAACCTCTCTCTAGCCTGTTAGTGCCAGGAGTTCGCCTACAACAAGTATACCAGCACCAGTCCCATGGCCCCCCAAGACCAAAGAGAAAGCTGTGTAGTAACCTGACCTTCCTCATTTGTGTGCTGGCAGCAGCCCGAGGGCCCTCCTGGGCTCGCAGCTAGCTGTACCAAAACCCAGCCTGGCCTACCACAGGCTGACAACTGCAGGACCCCCAGAGTCCCATAGCCAGCCACCCCAGGACCCAGCTCCACCAACCAGCATGCAGACATGGTCCCTGGGACCACATGGCCATACAGTCAGCCACAACTGGACCTGGCCTTGCCCAGCTTTAGGCTGGAACAAGCCCCAGAAACTCCTGGTCTGCAAGCCAGCCAGGCTAGGACAAGGTCCTGCCTCCTGGGGACTGATTGCCACTGAAGAAAGCAGGTCCTCACAGCAAACCGGGCCAGAGACCAGCCCCAGGGACGAGGGCACCCATAATAGTTAGTGTTGTCGTGCAAGTAGGACCTGAAAAACCAACAGTAGGGCACTCGTAGAGCATTTAGCTCTGATGACCAGAGGGGAACTCCAGAGGACATCTCCATAAGATCAGTTCTCCAAAATTAGGAAGTATGGTGGACCTATGTAATACATAGAAAATAACAGAGAAGTAAGCCAAATGAGTAGACAGAGGAATATATTCTAAATGAAGAAACAAGATAAATCCTAGAAAAAAACCAAGTGAAGTGGAGATAAACAGTCTATCCCATAAAGGGTTCAAGGAAAAGATCATAAAGATGCATAACAAACTTGGGGAAAAGAATGAATGAACATAGTGAAAGTTTAACAAAGGTTTAGAAACTGTGAAGAAGAACCAAAAGAGATGAAGAGCACAATCACCGAAATAAAAAATATACCAGAAGGAAGCAACAGTAGAACTGATGATACAGAGGAATGGATCAGTGAACTGGAAGACAGGAGAGTGGAAATCAAGCTGAACAGAAAATATAACAAAGAGTTTTAAGAAATAATATAAATAGCTTGAGGCCTCTGAGAAAAATCAAGCCTGCTAACAGTTAATTAAAAGGGTCTCAGGAAAAGAAAAGAGATAAAAGGGGCAAAGAACTTTTATGAATAAATGATGGCTGAAAACTTCCCTAACCTGGGGAAGGGGACAGACATCCAGGCCCAGGAAGACACAGAGTCCCAGATGAGATGAAAAAAAAAAAAAATACTGAAGAAAAATCCATAGAAATGAGACCTGAGTTCAAATCCCAGTTCTTACTAGCTGTATGAGCTTGAGCAAATTATTTACTGCTTTTTAGTTTTCTCATCTCTAAAATGACAGTATCCCATAGGATTGTAAGAACTAAGGAAAATAATTGTGTTATAGTATCTTATACATGGTAAATTCTTATTTAATGTTGTTTCTCCTCCTCATTATACCAAAAAATATGTTTTCTTGACTCAACATGAAAATTTTTTAAGGGAGCTAAGGTAATGAGCCTTGACTCTGATGCCAGACACTTTGAATTTCAATTACTCATAAGCAGTTCTATACTTCAGTTTCCTAATCTCCTAGTAAAAACTGACCATCAGGATTGTAGTGATTATATGAGATTGTGTGTGTGAAGTTCCTGTTAAAACTGGTGGGATACTGTGTCAGGAAGAAACATAGTAACAGAGCTTTGAGAGTGCTTATCTTTCTGTTTTCAGAGACATTTGGAATATAGGATCTGAAAGAACACTTAAGATCATTCATCTAGGTGGGCCAAGCAGATGGAGAAAGACCCTGAGCTCACCTTCTTTCATGTGCACACCAAAATTACAACTATTTACAGAGCAGCCATAGATGAGAACAGTCTAAGACTCACAGAGAAGATTTCCCACAACTGAAAAGATAAAGAAGGATACAATGAGACAGGTAAGAGAGATGGAGATGAGTACAGCCAGATACATACCGCTGGGTAGGCCACCCATAAACAGGAGAATAATCACAGTTGCAGAGGTGTTCCCAAAGGAGTGAGGGGTCTCAGTCCCAGAGCAGGCTCCCCTAGCCCAGGAATCCTGCACCAGGAAGGTGAGCCCCCAAAATACCTGGATGTGAAAGCCAATGGAAAGCTTCGCTGGTGGTCCAGTGGTAAAGACCCGCCCTGCCAATGCAGGGGACATGGTTTCGATCCCTGTTCTGGGAAGATTCCACGTGCTGCGGGGCAACTAAGCCCCTGTGCCACAACTGCAAAGCCAACATGCTGCAACCACTGACGCCCAGGCACCTGGAGCCCGTGCTCTGCAGCAGGAGGAGCCACTGCAACGAGAAGCCCGTGCGCTGTATCTAGAGGAGTCCCCACTCACCACAACCAGAGAAAGACCACGTGGCAATAAAGACGCAGCTGTCGAAAAATAAGAGCAAATAAAACGCATCCCAGCTTTTGAAAGTCAACAGAGCGTTTGTATGGGAGGACTGGAGCGTTGTAGGCAATAGACTGTGCTGTTAAAGGGCACACACACAGTCTCATGAGATTCACGTCCAGTGAAGAGGCAGTAATTTTTAAGGAGTCTGGTTCAGACCCACTCGCTAATACTTGGAGCCTCCTGGAGAAGCAGAAAGCAACAGAGACACCCCTTGGGAACATAGACTCTGGTGACAGCCATTTGGGAGAGCTCATCATACCACAAGGACACTGGGACTGGCAAGCATCATTTTGGAAACCTCTCTCTAGCCTGTTAGTGCCAGGAGTTCGCCTACAACAAGTATACCAGCACCAGTCCCATGGCCCCCCAAGACCAAAGAGAAAGCTGTGTAGTAACCTGACCTTCCTCATTTGTGTGCTGGCAGCAGCCCGAGGGCCCTCCTGGGCTCGCAGCTAGCTGTACCAAAACCCAGCCTGGCCTACCACAGGCTGACAACTGCAGGACCCCCAGAGTCCCATAGCCAGCCACCCCAGGACCCAGCTCCACCAACCAGCATGCAGACATGGTCCCTGGGACCACATGGCCATACAGTCAGCCACAACTGGACCTGGCCTTGCCCAGCTTTAGGCTGGAACAAGCCCCAGAAACTCCTGGTCTGCAAGCCAGCCAGGCTAGGACAAGGTCCTGCCTCCTGGGGACTGATTGCCACTGAAGAAAGCAGGTCCTCACAGCAAACCGGGCCAGAGACCAGCCCCAGGGACGAGGGCACCCATAATAGTTAGTGTTGTCGTGCAAGTAGGACCTGAAAAACCAACAGTAGGGCACTCGTAGAGCATTTAGCTCTGATGACCAGAGGGGAACTCCAGAGGACATCTCCATAAGATCAGTTCTCCAAAATTAGGAAGTATGGTGGACCTATGTAATACATAGAAAATAACAGAGAAGTAAGCCAAATGAGTAGACAGAGGAATATATTCTAAATGAAGAAACAAGATAAATCCTAGAAAAAAACCAAGTGAAGTGGAGATAAACAGTCTATCCCATAAAGGGTTCAAGGAAAAGATCATAAAGATGCATAACAAACTTGGGGAAAAGAATGAATGAACATAGTGAAAGTTTAACAAAGGTTTAGAAACTGTGAAGAAGAACCAAAAGAGATGAAGAGCACAATCACCGAAATAAAAAATATACCAGAAGGAAGCAACAGTAGAACTGATGATACAGAGGAATGGATCAGTGAACTGGAAGACAGGAGAGTGGAAATCAAGCTGAACAGAAAATATAACAAAGAGTTTTAAGAAATAATATAAATAGCTTGAGGCCTCTGAGAAAAATCAAGCCTGCTAACAGTTAATTAAAAGGGTCTCAGGAAAAGAAAAGAGATAAAAGGGGCAAAGAACTTTTATGAATAAATGATGGCTGAAAACTTCCCTAACCTGGGGAAGGGGACAGACATCCAGGCCCAGGAAGACACAGAGTCCCAGATGAGATGAATCCAGAGAGAGTCACACCAAGACATATTGTAATTAAAATGGCCAAAATAAATACAGAGATTTTACAAAAGAGCAAGAGAATACCTACTAGCTATGTACAAGGGAACTCCTAAAGACGACAAGCTGAATTTCAGTAGAAACTGTAGGCCAAAAGGGAGTGGCACTATATATTCAGAATGATGAAAAAACCTACAACCAAGAATAATCTGCCTGGCAAGGCTTTCATTCCAACTTGAAGGAGAGACAGAGTTTTACGTATGAGAAAAGCTAAAAGAGTTAAGCACTACTAAACCAGCTTCGTAATAAATATTAAAAGGAATTATCTAAGTGGAAAAAAGACCACAACTAGAAATATGAAAATTAAAAAGGAAAAAAATCTCATTTGCAAAGGCAAACATACATTTAAGGTGATAGATCAACCCCTTATAAAGCCAATAAGAAGATTAAAAGACAAAAGTTGTAAACTCAGCTATATCTATAATGAGAGGTTAAAGAACCCATAAAACCAAAGAAGTAAAAGTAAAATATGATGTAAGAAAAATAGTGGGCAGGGTAAAACTTGCAGGCTTGTTAGAACTCATTCAAACTTGAAGAGATCATCGTCTTAAGATCGTCACCACACACACACATACACACACACACTAACATTGTTATATAAGAACCTCAAAGTAACCACAATCCAAAAATCTATAATCAATACACAGAAAAAAATAAAAAGGAATCCACATGTAACACTAAACACCATCATCAAGTCACAGGAAAAGAGAGCAAAAGAAGAGAGGAATAAAAAAGTAGTGAACTGCCCCCCCCCCCACCGAAATGTCAGTGAAGACATACTCATCAATAATTACTTCAAATGTAAGTGGACCAAATGTTCCAGTGAAAAGACAGAATGGCTGAATGGGTTAAAAAAACAAATGCATCGAACCTAGACTGATGATTCGTTTCTTATATAGGATGCAGGATACAGGATGCTTGGGGCTGGTGCACTGGGATGACCCAGCAGGATGGTATGAGGAGGGAGGTGGGAGGGGGGTTCAGGATTAGGAGCATGTGTACACCCATGGTGGATTCATGTTGATGTGTGGCAAAACCAATACAATATTGTAAAGTAAAATAATAATAATAAATAATAAAATAAAAAATATTTGAATGTAAAAAAACAAATGCAGGCTAAAGTGGGGTAATAGAAAAAAGTTGTTACATGCAAATGTAAACAAAAAGTGCAGGGGTAACAATACATATAATACAAAATTGACTTTNCCCATGGTGGATTCATGTTGATGTGTGGCAAAACCAATACAATATTGTAAAGTAAAATAATAATAATAAATAATAAAATAAAAAATATTTGAATGTAAAAAAACAAATGCAGGCTAAAGTGGGGTAATAGAAAAAAGTTGTTACATGCAAATGTAAACAAAAAGTGCAGGGGTAACAATACATATAATACAAAATTGACTTTAAAACAAAGATTGTAAGTAGAGACAAAGATGGACATTACATAATGATAAAAGAATCAATTGAATAAGATATAACAATTCTGAATATATATGCCCCTGACAGGAGCATCTAAATACATAAAGCAGATGTTGTTGGTGTTACTATTATTGTTTAGTTGCTAAGTTGTGTCTGACTTTTTGCAACCCCATGGACTGCGGCAGGCCAGGCTTCACTGTCCTTCATTTTCTCTTGGAGTTTGCGCGAAGTCATGTTCATTGAGTCAGTGATGCCATCCAACCATCTCATCCTCTGTTGCTCTCTTCTCCTGACCTCAGTCTTTCCCAGCATCAGGGTCTTTTCCATTGAGTTGGCTCACATCAGGTGGCCATAGTATTGGATCTTCAGCTTCAGCATCAGTCCTTCCAATGAATTTCAGGGTTGATTTTCTTTAGGATTGACTGGTTTGATCTCCTTGCTGTCCAAGGGACTCTCAAGAGTCTTCTCTAACACCACAGTTTGAAAGCATCAGTTCTTCGGTGCTCAGCCTTCTTTGTTGCAAATATTAACAAATATAAAGAAAGAAACTGACAGNCTTCAGCATCAGTCCTTCCAATGAATTTCAGGGTTGATTTTCTTTAGGATTGACTGGTTTGATCTCCTTGCTGTCCAAGGGACTCTCAAGAGTCTTCTCTAACACCACAGTTTGAAAGCATCAGTTCTTCGGTGCTCAGCCTTCTTTGTTGCAAATATTAACAAATATAAAGAAAGAAACTGACAGTAACACAGTAATAGTAAAGGACTTTAACATCCACTTATGTCAGTGGTTAGATCATTTAGTCAGAAAAGTCAATAAACACTGGCTTTAAAAGACACAGATGGATTTCCAGATATAAAATAAGTCAATCCTGGGGATGTAATGTACAGACTAGAAAATATAGTCAATAATATTGTAATGGTGACAGATGGTAACCAGACTCATTATTGTGTTCATTTTGTAATGTGTAAAAATATGGAATCACTTTGCTGTAAGCCTGCAACTAATACAGTTTGTAAGTCAGTTTACTTCAATAATAATAATAATAAATATCTAGTCCGTTCTTTCCATGGTTCAGGTGAGAGAATTAAGAACCTGGACTACATGGTGTGTTAGAGGCAAAACTGGCTTGAATTCTAGATTTTGTTTCACTCCTCATTTTGTTGCTTTTTGTTAGGGTTGTGCTAGGTCTGTGGAGACATGAGGACTTAATATCTTTTGGCCAGTGTTCTGAGCTCCCACAGAACAGGTTTTAAAACAGAATTGTGTAGGTCAGGTCAGAGGTGGTAAAAATGAAAACATTTATTCCTTGCCCTGGAGAGAATTTGCATATCTTAGGCAGAGTCCTTAGACTCCTTGTCAGGTTGAGTTTGGGGCTTGGTCATTTAGTCTGTTCTTCACTCATTATCTGAACAAATGTTTTATGCCCAGCATTTGCTCTGCACAGGGATTCATGGTAAATTAGACATGGCCCTGGCACTTGGAACTCAGTCTGGTTGGGAAGATTGACCCAGAAAATAGACAGTTATTGTAATAGTGCTCTGGGAATAGAGGAGAGGGTGAAAAACTGCCAAAACTAGAGATCAGGGAGAGCTTCACAGAAGGGATGGCCATTAAGTTGAGATCTGACAAAGATAAATAAAAGGGTTTGTGTGGTTAGGTGGGATGGAAAGGGAAAGGCGGGATTCACAGGCAAAAGGAGCAGTTTGAGACAAAGTGAAGAGGTGTGAAAGGGCCCATTATTGTTTGGTGAACTATCGGCGATTCAGTGTATTGAATGTAGAGTGAATGAAGCTTAAGTTGTGGGAGATGAAGGAGGGGATACAAGTCTGCAGAGCAGAACTTCCTCAATTTATTTATTTTTAAATGGAGTATTTTTTAGAGCAGTTTTAGGTTCACAATAAAATTAAGTGGAATGCCTCCTGTCCCTACATGTGCACAATCTTCCCCACAACCAACATCCTGTACTTGGGTAAAACATTTATTATAATCGAACCTACACCAACACATCATTTTCATTTAGGTCCATATTTTACATTGGGGTTAAGGCTTGATGTCGTTCATTCTATGGGTTTGGACAAATGTGTATTGACAAGCCTCCACCATTATAGTATCATACAGAATAGTTTTAAATGCCCTAAAATTTCTCTGTGCTCCCCCAATTTATCCCTCTTTCCTCACTAACACATGAAAATCACTGATCTTTATGTTGTCTCTAGTTTTGGCTTTCCCAGAATGTCATCTAGTTGGAATCCTAGAGTATGTAGATTTTTCAAATTGGTTTCTTTCACCTAATAATTTTTAGTCAAGGGTTTTTATCATTTTAATAGCCTGATAGCTTGTCTTTTTAGTGCTGAGTAATATTTCATTTTCTGGATGTACCACAGTGTACTTATTCATGCACCTACTGAAGGACATCCTGATCCCAAGTTTTAGTGGCTATAAACATCCATCTGCAAGCTTTCTATAAACATAGTTTTCAGCTCACTTGGGTAAATACCAAGGAGCATGATTGCTGGATTGTATTGTAAATGTATGTTTACTTTTCTTAGGAACTGCCAATTTGTCTTTCATTTTGCATTCCCATCAGCAATGAATGAAATTTCTTCTTGCACCACATCCTCATGAGCATTTGGTGTTGTCAGTTTTGGATGTTGGCGATTCTAATAGGTGTGAAGTGATATTTCACCATTGTTACAATTTGTAGTTCCTTAATGACATGATATTGAGCATCTTTTCTGACTGTGTCTTCTTGGTGAAGTGTCTGTTCAGATCTTTTGCCCATTTTATTAATCAGGTTTTTTGTTTTCTTCTTGCTTGATTTTAAGAGTTCTTGGTACAGTTTATATAATAATCCTTTATCAGATGCAGTCCTTCCTTAGTATTCATGGGGAATTTGTTTCAGGACTGCTGCAGATACCACGGTCCATAGACATTAGGTCATTATATAAAATGGCATAGTTGTGTATAACCTATACACATTTTTGCATATATTTTAACTTATTTTTAGATTACTTGTAACACCTGATACATTATAAATACTATGTAAATCACTGCAACTACAATGTAAATACTACGTAAACAGTTTACAGTGAAGCATTTCAAGTTTGGATTTTCAGAACTTTCTGAAATTTTTTTCAAATATGTTTGATCCAAAATTGGTTGAATCCATGGATCAAGAGCCCATGGATACAGAAGGCCAACTGTATATCTTTTGCAAATATTTTCTTCCTGTCTCTGGTTTCCCTTCTCATACTCTTGATTCTCAAATCTTATGTACATATGTAAAATTTATATGAATCATTTGGGATCTTATTAAAATTTAGATTCTGATTCAGTAGTTCAGGGTGGAGTTTGGGATTCAACATTTCCAGCAGTTTTCTCGATGCTGATGTTGAAGAGCAAGGCTATGGCTCACCCTGGCCACTGTTTGAATTAGAGGGGAGCAGAATGCAGGTGACAGGTTACTATTAGAATGATTCAGGCCACAGAAAAGAACGTCTGAAATAGGGTGGTGATGGAGAATAGTGAATAAATTTGATACTGTATAGAAGATAAAATCATTAATAACTTGGGGACTGCCTTGAGAGAGAGGTGCGAGAACACCATCATGGGTGGCCGCTGTCCAAGGAGGCAGAGCGACAGAATACAAAGGCCTTGGGGCTGGGAGTCTGAAGACCTCAATCCTGGCCCCAGATCCACTGCTAGCTTGCTCTGTAACCTTGGGCAGGCTATTTAACTTCTTGAGACCTCTGTTTCTTCTGCCAAATGAGTACCATAATCCTTATCCTGCTGTCACACAGTTGATTTGAGGGTCTAATGGAGCGGTCCCCGTTTTTTGGCGCTAGGGACCAGTTTTGAGGAATACGGTTTTTCCACAGATAGGCGTGTGGAGAGGCATGGTTCAGGCAACGATGTAAGTGATGGGGAGCAGCAGATGAAGCTTCGCGCGCCCTCCACGGACCCCCTGTTGTGCTTCCGGGTTCCTCTCAGGCCGAAGGCCAGTACTAGTCTGAGGCCCAAGGGCTGAGGACCCCTGCTGTAATGAACAACCATACGTGAAGGTGCACGCAAATGGGGGTGATCATTGTAGGTATTATGAAACGTGAACCTATTATCAAGTGCTATGGGTATTCTTGTTATTGACCCTTTTGAGTCAAGCCCCAGTAGGGGTCCTGGAGAAGGCAATGGCACCCCACTCCAGTACTCTGGCCTGGAAAATCCCATAGACGGAGGAGCCTGGTGGGCTGCAGTCCATGGGGTCGCGAAGAGTCGGACACGACTGAGCGACTTCACTTTCACTTTTCTCTTTCATGCATTGGAGAAGGAAATGGCAACCCACTCCAGTGTTCTTGCCTGGAGAATCCCAGGGATGGGGGAGCCTGGTGGGCTGCCGTCTATGGGGTCACACAGAGTCGGACACGACTGAAGCGACTTAGCAGCAGCAGCAGGGGTCCTCCTGCCTGATGTCCGTTTGAGCCAATGGGGTGAGATTGAGTTTGGTTCAGAAGCCAAGGAAAGTTTTATTCTTTGGAAAAAAACTGAGAGGTGTGAGACTGTGCTCTGGAGCCCCAGTTCTCCCTGAAAGGCCATGGGTGGGGCTGCTTTGTTGAGTTCTCGCGGGCTTTCTGTGCTGCTGATCAGTGCCAGGTGCAGCGCCTATGCACACGGCCTGCCGCCGCCGTCTCGGATGGGATGTCTTGCCTGAGCTTCTGCCCACACCCTGTGGAGTTTCAGTTTTGAGATCATCCGTTTCTCAATAGGGACCCTGGTCTGAAGACCCTGGTAAGGGGCCTTGGTACAGCTACACTTGAGCAAGTGAAGCTAAGCAGCACAAAGCAAAAAAAAAAAAAAAAAAAGGTTAGAGTTTATTTTATCACCAGATTCTATGTTTATTTCCCGAGAATTGTTAAAATGGGCTTTGTTGGTACCACAGTTTCTTTGCCGCTGGGACTATTCAGTCTGGTAGTGTGGCTCAGACCTATCAACCTGGGAAGGCAATAGAACAAGTGTTAGAGTAAGTGGATCATGTAAATACAGCTCAGCTCTTCTGGGCACTGAGGCCGTAAGTGTGAATTTGGGGGCCTTATTTTAGCTAATGGGCTGCAGCCTATACTTTTAATATGAACCCCAAGGAGAGGCCCAGGCAAGCCTGGCGTTCAGGCCCTGCCTGAGCCCAGCCAAGATACTGCTCAGTGAATTCTTTTAGAGGTGAATTTGGGGCTTCCGTTCTTTAGTGCTGAGCCTTGCTGGTGTTTGATCCTGGGTATTTCTAGGTGGAAAAATGTCTAGCTTGACATGGAGCCAAGGATTTTGTGCCATGATTGTGATAGTGTGGAGAATAACTTTTCCTCCAAGGAGAAACTGTGGTGGTTTTCCTGGGAGATTGATAGTGGGAGGAGTCAGAGACTGAGGGCTCCTGGCCTTTCCTCACTCACCTTAAAGAAGCGATATTTTGGCCTTGCCTCACAGACCTGCAAAGTGTTTCTGGTTTGCCTAGATGTCAAGTTTGATAGTTGTATGTTATACATGTCACTGATACTCAGGCAAGGTCAAGCAAATTATTAAAAAGAAATAATTATGTTTTCTTATCTATAAGATGGATATATTAATATTTGTTTTGTAGCATTTTATGAGTATTTGGTGAAATAATGCATACAAAACTCTTAGTGCATGCCTGGCTACCATTAATGGTAGCTTTTGCAGTTATCCCCTGAAACCAATACGGCCAGGTGATGTGTAGGGAGTTCTCTGGGAGTTTAGACCACACAACCCTGTGCTCTACCTCCTTCCTAGGACATCGAAGGAGGAGGAACCCTGGTTGGAGGAAACAGAGGGTTTCTGCAGATGTTAAAATCTTGGTTCTGTACGTTCCTATCTAGGAAGAAAGATCATTAGGCTGAGCCTAGGAAGGTAAATATTGAAGCCTGTTTCAGCTGGGTTGCATTTGCAGATGCCCGCTGAGGTCTAGCTAATTGGAATAACCTGAAACTCAGTTGGAAGAGGGTTATATTAGTTTGCCAGAGCTGTTGCAACAAATTACCACAAACTAAGGGTTTAAACAACAGAAATTTATTGTTTCGTTTATGGAGGCTAGAAGTCCAAGACAAAGGTGTTTGTAGGGTTGGTTCCTTCTGAGAGCTGTGAGGAAAAATCTGTTCCATGCCTCTCCTCTCGCTTCTGGTAATTTGCTGGCAATTTTTGGTGATTCTCGGCTTGAAGAAACATCACTCTGATCTCTGCCTTTATCTTAAGCTGTTCTACTGTGTGCATCTGTCCCAATTTTTTTTTTTTCTAGTAAGTATACCAGACAACAAAGGTCCGTCTAGTCAAGGCTGTGGTTTTTCCAGGAATCATGTATGAGTGTGAGAGTTGGACCATAAAGAAAGCTGAACGCCAAAGTATTGATGCTTTTAAACTGTGTTGGAGAAGACTCTTGAAAGTCCCATGGACTACAAGGAGATCCACCCAGTTCATCCTAAAGGAAATCAGTCCTGAATTTTCATTGGAAGGACTGATGATGAAGCTGAAACTCCAATACTTTGGACACTTGATGTGAAGAACTGACTCACTGGAAAAGACCCTGATGCTGGGAAAGATTGAAGGTGGGGGGAGAAGGGGATGACAGAGAATGAGATGGTTGGATGGCATCACTGATTTGATGGACATGAGTTTGAGTAAGCTCCAGAAGTTGGTGAAGGGAAGCCTGGTGTGCTGCAATCCATGGTGTTGCAAGAAGTCGGACATGACTGAGTGACTGATCTGACCAGACTCGCTGGACTAGGGGCCCACTCTACTCTAGTGTGGGCCAAAACTTCACTAATTATACCTGCAAAGGCCCTATTTCTAAATAAGATCACATTCTGAGGTACTGGGAGTTAGGACATAGAAATCTGGGAAAAAAACAATTCATCCCCTAACAAAGGTTACAGCTCCTTAAAATATACACATTTTTCCTGCCAGATCATCAGGACCTTAGTGAATATCTGCTTTATGCAAGACCCTTGTTGAGAGAGGGATGGCTACAAGTATTTGGAGTTAATGATTTTTTCCTTTTTTTTTTTTTTAATATATAGTTATTTTATTGGACTGCAACATTTCTTAGTTGCTGGATCTCTACTTGTAGCATGTGGGATCTAGTTACCTGAACAGGGATCAAACCCAGGCCCCCTGCATTGGGAATGTGGAGTCTTAGCCACTGGACCAACAGGGAAGTCCTTGGAATTAATGATTCTTTAAGGTCCTAGCCTAGGGATTCAGCATAGCACAGTGGTTTAGAGCTTAGGCTCTGGGCCAGATTGCCTGTTTTGGAATCAATGAAAAATTAAGCCTTTGATCATGGATTGAGCTTCCATGTCCCACACTGGGCTCTGTAAATACACTTGTGAAGCAGAGAATCCTGGGCCTCTGTAGGAGCCTGCCAGGCCCCTCTGTCCATGGAATACTGGAGATTGTAACCATTCTCTACTTCAGGGAATCTTCTTGACCCAGGGGTTGGACCTGAGTCTCCCACACTGAAGGCAGATTGTTTCCTGTCTGAGCCACCAGGGAAGCCCTTGTAGGAGTTTAGAGCTCAATAGATAGCTAAATAAGCCTATTATTATAATAATGTCCTTGATTTATGTACTTTTCCCTGTTGCTCTTGCAAGAAAGAAAAAAGGCAAAAGAAGGAACGACCAGAGATTTCTCTTCGTTCAGATTTTGAGCACATGATCCACACTGGTTTTGATGCCGTCCCAGGTGAGTTTAGAGTGAGTCCTGGGTCACAGAAAGACCTTTGATCTTTCAGAGTTCTGGTTATATTATACACTGTTAGATTCGGTTCTTTCCAGACTTTCTGATGTCTCTCTCTTTGCCTGAGACCCTCATTACTATCTTCTTACGGTCTTTTTAAAAAAACTTTTACCGTTAACTGAGTAATTTGTTTTTGGTTACCCTGGGTCTTTGTGCTGCACGCAGGCTTTCTCTAGGTATAGCGAGTGGGAACTACTCTTTGTGGCAGTGAGTGGCTTCTCATCACAGTGACTTCCCTTGTTGCGGAGCACCGGCTCTGAGCACTTGGTCTTCCGTAGCTGCAGCACATGGGCTCAGTAGTTGCCGCTCGCAGGCTCTAAAGCACAGGCTGCATAGTTGTGGCACATGGTCTCAGTTGCTCCTGGATGTGTGGAGTCTTCCCAGACCAGGGATGGAACCCATGTTCCTTGCATTGGCAGATGGATTCTTATCCACTCTGCCACCAAGGAAGGCCTCTTCTTATATTCTTGAGAGGGACACTTTCCTCCCCTCCAGAATTGTACTGGAGAACCCTTTGAATCGCCATTCCTTAAATAGACCTGGGTTAAGTGTTCTCTTGGTAGTGCCTCTGTGCTGGGCACTGATGATCTAGAGACAAATCAGACATGATTCATGCTCTAAAGGAGGAGCAAACATCTCAAGAAATGACTGATATAGTGAGATGTGTGATAAGAGAGGCTCGTGAGGAGCTCTGATGGAAGAGAGAGAAAGGAATGAGTGAAGTCATCTTTAGCTGCTGTCAGTTATTACAGTTAGTTCTGAATTTGCTTCAATGTCCCTGGGACTGTGCCTTGCTAACAGCCTTGCATGTCTGTCTTATAGGGAATGTCAGAGCAGTGAGCCCACTCACTTCAGACATCAAATATCACTGAGCTGGAGCAGAAGAAAAACCCACAGGCTGTTCTGGATGTATTGAAATTTTATAACTCAAAAAATTTCTAACAGAGGTAGATAACTCCCTAATGTAGAAGTTTTTTTTTTTTTTTAATAGGTTATAAAACAGCACCATAGGAAGTGACACCATCATTATCATATTTGTTTTTAATTGATAACAATTATTATGTGATGGGCTTCCTTGGTAGCTCAGCTTGTAAAGAATCTGCCTACAATGCAGGAGACCTTGGTTTGATTCCTAGGTTGGGAAGATCCCCTGAAGAAGGGATAGGCTACCCATTCCATTGTTCATGGGCTTCCCTCATAGCTCAGATGGTAAAGAATCTGCCTGCAATGCAAGAGACCTGGGTTCGATCCCTGAGTTGGGAAGATCCCCTGGAGTGGGGCATGGCAACCCACTCCAGTACTCTTGCCTGGAGAATCCCTATGGATGGAGCAGGCTGGCGGGCTACAGTCCATGGGGTCACAAAGAGTCAGACACAACTGAGTGGCTAAGCACACAGCACAGCGTTATGTGATAATGTGTTTACTGTGTATCTTTTAGGTAGGCAAGCCCAGTTTTTTGCTCAAGGAACTGATTTTTATCATTCAAATGAAAAATGGGCTGGTAATAATAAATAGTCTTTATGTGTACTCTTTATATATATAAATATATATATATAGGACTATGTTTATATATATTATATATAAATATATATATCACTATGTTTATATGTATATATATATAAAGGACTATGTTTTTCAGAATGTTTTTAATCACAAAATTGGGATTAGAATTTAGGTCTCCTGGTTCCTGAACCAGTACCTTTACAGTTTACCACTTGCTTCTAGAAACAGTATTTTGAGAACCTCCTTCCATAGCAGAGAGATATTTTCTTTTCTTAGGCAGTTCATAAGAAGGTCTACATTTTTGGAAACTTGCCTTTTATATGGCAGCTTAGAATTTAGGGAAAGAAGTATCCTTAGTACACACCACTTCCAGTTCTCCTTTGTTTTGCAGACATTAGAGCCCCACATACCTTTCTAATGTGGCCAAATTAGTGCTCTCTTAACCATTGTTATTAACTCTGAGTCCAGAGATCTTTCTGGTGTTTCATGCTGTCTCTTTAAAAGGGCAGTATTATTGGGGAAGGTGAGAACCAGGATGAACAAGCTAATTTTGAAGAATGCTTTTCCCAGCAAGTATCTGACTTGCAGCAGAGGCACAGATGGTGAGGATGACAGACTGCAGCTTTGCTCATGCTTCATGGTTGTGCCCTGGAGAGGGTCATGCATGTCCCTAGCATATTTCCTTCCTGACATCTGGCCTATTGGGCCTGTCTCACTTCTTTCACTGGAGGCCTGGATCATTCCAAGGAGGCACTGGGATTGAAAAATGCTGGGTAGGCAGGTTTTCTAGTCAAGATATCAGGGCTTGTGCTTTATAGAGTTTGTTGTGGAGACATCAGATTAGAAGCTGGCTTTGAAAATCTCAGCAGCAAAGTCTTTGGAAGAATCTGTTTTTATGTGTATGTGTGTAGATGTGTACAAATGCCATTTATGTATATGGAAGCATAGCTCTGTGGGTTTGCATATGTTTGAAATTAAAGTCCACTTCAGTGTTTATGACTGAATATGGGTATAGATATACACATGCAGGTAATTCTGTGTGTGTTCCTCTGTGCATGCATAAATGAATAACACTGACTAGATATGTATAGATACATACCCATACAGATATTTCTCTGTGTATAAATTTGTGCAAACTTCTATATGTGTGTGTGTGCATGCATGTGAGGGATTTTTAATTTTCTAGAAGTTGAAGACTAGGGCTAACTGTCCCTTCTTCTCATACTACTGATTTCCTCTGAACCTTATTTATTGTAAAATGACAGGATTGAAAGTATTCTGTCATTCTAGGCTATGGAATGTAATTTTGATATGTAGAAATTGTAAATCACATTTAAAAAGAGCAATGCTTACCTAGTTGAAGACTAGGGCTAACTGTCCCTTCTTCTCATACTACTAATTTCCTCTGATTTATTGTAAAATGACAGGATTGAAAACATTCTGCATTCTAGGCTATGGAATGTAATTTTGATATGTAGAAATTGTAAATCACATTTAAAAAGAGCAATGCTTACCTGTTTTTAATACAGTGGCAATATATTTACTACCAGAATATCTAGGGCATGAGGTGAAGGCATAGTATTGCACTTTTTTTCTGTCTAGGGTGATGGTCTTTTGGACAAGAAAAAAATGTGAATCAGTCCTGAACTGGTTTCTCCAAGGTACAGATGGCTGTTGAGAATTGTTTTAAGAATGTGTTAGCACAGCTTATGTGTTCACTATTTGTCATAGGATCAAAGAAGCTGTGCCTGGTACTTTCTTATCTGATGAGACTGGAATCTTGGACACCCTTTGGTCTTGGTTCTTGGTGAGAATTAGGTTAAATTTGGTAGACTTTTGTCCTTCTTAATTCCTTTGCTGGTGAACTGGTGAAGTTAGTTCCTTCTTAGACCTTTAAGAATTTAAGAATAAAATCAAATACAGTTCTTGGCCTTTTATCTTATGTTTTTGCTATAATCTTTGTTGGATCTGTGTTTCACATTTCATTAAGTTTAAGCTTTCATTCATTGTAAGATACACCACTATTTTATATGCCATTAAAGAAAAAAGTTGTCAGTTCAACCATGGAAGAAATATCTTTGATTGCAAGATACATTTCTGTTTCAGAGGTGTTAATTTGAAAAAAATATATGTATCTAAGACTCAATGAACTATGGTAATTATCTTATTGTGGAAGTTGAATCTATTCTTAGGAATAAGATCCTGTCTTGATTAGACTTGAGATGATTAAAACTGTTTTCCTAAGTCTTAATCTTTATCTTCCTGTGGGGAATAGACATGGATGTAGAAGTGTCCTTTCTAAATACTAGTCATGATGTGTTATGGATGGCTCAGGATGGTACCAGCCATGGATTATTTTCTCTTAAAATGCAGGAAACCTCTTTGGCCATCGAGGCTTGATGATGATATAGTTGATGATATGAATACAGTTCTAGCATAGTGTTTTGAAGTGCACAAAGGTTCAACTCTTAACTCCTACCAATATATATGTTAAGTAATTACTAGGTAAATTACTTAACTTTCCTTAACTTCAGTTTCCAAATCTATAAAAATAGACACGATGATAGTACTCAGAGCTGTAGTGAAGATTAAAGGAGGTAATGTTTATAATGTACTTAGCATGGTGTTGGGCCTGTAGTACCAATAACACTATGATTATACTCTGAGCTTGGAAACTGCTTTACTGAATAGGTTTCCTTAGCTCAGAGAAAGGATTAACTCTAATTGTTTATTGACTAAATCCCTTGTCTTTTCCCCTTTGGAGGTAAATTAGCTGAAGATTGTAATCCTAACATTTTGGTAAGCCTTTATCTTCTCTATTCTGATATGGGCAGGTATGATTTTTAGGGATCAGGTCAGTGTGGCAGATGCAGAGTCTGGGCTGAAGGGCACTCATCTTGGTCACTCGTCTACCCTGAGCCTCAGAGTAAAGAACTTGGATTTAATAAACAGTAAGCATCCCTTCCACTTTTAGCTTATTAATGTTCTAGAAATTCTAACCTTAGAACCAGAAGAACTGGCTGCTAGACTCAGTTTTTCATTTGTAAATTTGAACCTTACAAATACTAATTTGCCTTTCTGAGCTTCAGTTGTTTCATCAATAAAGTGAACATAATACACTTTGATTTTCCTGGACATGTCTTCAAATAGCTGAATTTGGAAGATAATTTTTTTCGTTTGAGTTAGTTGGGTCTACAAAACCAGGATTAAGACTTAATTTTTGAAGGGAGCAGATTCTATTAATTTTAAAGTCATTCATTCTGTCCTCTGAAGTTGTAGTGAATGCCCTGTCAGTTGAAGAGATATTACAAAAATCAGTGATGAATTGGGTGGAAAGTAAAGTTAAATGACCTCAAGGACCCCTCTGTCTTTCTCAGCTTATGAATTCTGTTTTCCAGAGCAGATAAGATGAGATGTTGATATATTTGAAAGGGTCTTATGAATAGTAAGCTGTGATATATCTGAGAGACTACTGCTGTATTTTTAAGGATAAGTTTTTATTTATAGTCTTACAGTAAAGGGGGAAGCCTTACTTACAAGATGATCCTTCAACAGTATGTACAACATACTTTTTATTTATATGGAATGGAATCAAATGTGCACTGAAACTACAGCGTATACACTAGAAATCAGCAAATGCTGGAGCAAAGTAGGAAAAAGACAAGTGAGGCCTAAACAAAACCCTTCACTGGGATCTACTGACCACTGCCAGAACCAGGGCTGGATCACATAATGGGGACAGATTCCAGGACAGTCTGAAGGGGAGTGGGGCAAAGGTGGGGAGGGTTTTCACAGTGAGGTGTGGGTTTAGTACGAGGTGAACCGCTCTTGGTATTTAAAAAATCAGTTGGCTCTATTTCTTAGAAATACTCAAGGAAAGAAAGGAAGATTTGATCATTACTTTATGAATCTGTCGCTTTGCAATACTGACTATCAGAAATAGGAATGATTCACTCAGATTCAAATTTCAGTAGTAGGAAATCAAACCATCATCACTGGCCCTCAATATAAATCCTCTACCTTACCCTATCCTCCCTCCTTGCCCACCGGCTACCCTGGAGCCTCCCTGGAGGCTGCCACTCCACTGCTGCCCGCACACTACACAAGTGTCATACCGCCTCCCTAAGGCTGGCTGAAACAAGCAGGCCACTGCAAATCTCTCCCCACTTCCTTTCATATCACAAACTTCCAAGGATCTGGTCTTTCAGTAGGAGCGATAAATAGCCCTATGGGGGAAAAAAATCCTTAAACAAAGGAGGAATTACTCTGATTACTCTAAACTGGTCATCTTCTGAAAGTAGGGCAGTCCTCAGATTTTCAAGGTCTAGCAAACAGAGGTGAGGGTGGCCTGGGAGGAGAGGCCTGGGAGGGGCAGGAGCCACCCAGCATGCGCTGGGCAGGGCTAGAACAGCTGGTGGGTGACCAGGACACCATGTGCTCAGAGGTCTGGTCAGCTGTCTGTGCTCCACAGAAAAAGCTGCCAAGTTGGGGTGTTTGAATTAAAAATTCCTGGTGGGGACAGGGAATCTCTGAAGGAAAACATTAAAAAAAAAAAAAAAGAAAATGAAGGAGAATGAGAGCTATTGTTTAAGGACTTCTATTAAAAAATAGAAGGACTTCTATTTAAAAAAAAAAGAACAAAAAATATAGTGTCTCTTATAGTACTCTTGCCTGGAAAATCCCATGGATGGAGGAGCCTGGTGGGCTGCAGTCCATGGGGTCGCTAAGAGTCGGACATGACTGAGTGACTTCATTTTCACTTTTCACTTTCATTCATTGGAGAAGGAAATGGCAACCCACTCCAGTATTCTTGCCTGGAGAATCCCAGGGAAGGGGGAGCCTGGTGGGCTGCCGTTTATGGGGTCGCACAGAGTCGGACACGACTGAAGCGACTTAGCAGCAGCAGCAGCAGCAGCAGCAGCAGCAGCAGCAGCAGCAGCAGCAGCAGCAGCAAGAGTCTTCTCCAGCACTGTAATTTGAAAANGGGTCGCTAAGAGTCGGACATGACTGAGTGACTTCATTTTCACTTTTCACTTTCATTCATTGGAGAAGGAAATGGCAACCCACTCCAGTATTCTTGCCTGGAGAATCCCAGGGAAGGGGGAGCCTGGTGGGCTGCCGTTTATGGGGTCGCACAGAGTCGGACACGACTGAAGCGACTTAGCAGCAGCAGCAGCAGCAGCAGCAGCAGCAGCAGCAGCAGCAGCAGCAGCAGCAGCAAGAGTCTTCTCCAGCACTGTAATTTGAAAACATCAGTTCTTCAGCACTCAATCTTTATGCTTCATTTCTCACATCCTACAACTACTGAAAAAACCATAGCTTTGACTCTACAGACCTTTGTCAGCAAAGTGATATCTCTGTTTTTAAATATGCTCTCTAGGTTTGTCATAGCTTTCCTTCCAAGAAGTAAGTGTCTTTGAACTTTTTAAATATAAATTTATTTATTTTAATTGGAGGTTAATTACTTTAGAGTGAAGTAAGCCAGAAAGAAAAACACCAATACAGTATACTAATGTATATATATGGAATTTAGAAAGATGGTAACGATAACCCTGTATGCGAGATAGCAAAAGAGACACGGATGTATAGAACAGTCTTTTGGACTCTGTGGGAGAGGGAGAGGGTGGGATGATTTGGGAGAATGGCATTGAAACATGTATAATATCATATGTGAAACGAATCGCCAGTCCAGATGTCTTTGAATTTTATGGCTACTGTTACCGTCTGCAGTGATTTTGGAGCCCAAGAAAAAAGATCTGTCACTGTTTCCACTTTTCCCCTTCTGTTTGCCAGGAAGTGATGGGACCAGATGCCATGATCTTAGATTTTTAATGTTGAGTTTCAAGGCAACTTTTTCACTCTCCTCTTTCATCCTCATCAAGAGGCTCTTTCGTTTGTCTTTGCTTTCTGCCATTTGAGTGGTATCATCTGCATATCTGGGATTATTGTTTTTCCCAGCAATATTGATTTTAGTGTGTGATTGATACAGCCCCACATTTCACATGATGTACTCTGCATATTAAGTTAAACAAGCAGGGTGACAATATACAGCCTTTTCATCCTCTATTCTCAATTTTGAACCAGTCCATTATTCCATGTCTCACATGCTAGCAAAGTAATACTGAAAATTCTCCAAGCCAAGCTTTGACAGTACGTGAACCGTGAACTTCCAGCTGGTCAAGCTGGATTTACAAAAGGTAGAGGAACCAGAGATCAAATTGCCAACATCCGTTGCATCATAGAAAAAGCAAGAAAAAATAAAAAAGAAAAAGCAAGAGAGTTCCAGAAAAACATCCACTTCTACTTTATTTGACTATGCCAAAGCTTTTGTGTGGATCACAACTCTTGGAAAATTCTTCAAGAGATGAGAATACCAGACCACCTGACCTGCCTCCTGAGAAATCTGTGTGCAGGTCAAGAAGCAACAGTTAGAACTGGACATGGAACAACAGACTGGTTCCAAATAGGGAAAGGAGTATGTCAAGGCTGTATATTGTCACCCTGGTTATATTTAACTTATATGCAGACTACATCATGAGAAATGCTGGACTGGATGAAGCACAACCTGGAATCAAGATTGCCAGGAGAAATATCAATAACCTCATATATGCAGATGACACGACCCTTATGGCAGAAAGTGAAGAAGAACTAAAGAACTTCTTGTTGAAAGTGAAACAGAAGTGTGAAAAAGTTGACTTAAAATTCAACATTCAGAAAGCTAAGATCATGGCCTCTGGTCCCATCACTTCATGGCAAATAGATGGGGAAACAGTGAGAGACTTTATTTTAGGAGGCTCCAAAATCACTGCAGATGGTGACTGCAGCCATGAAATTAAAAGACGCTTGCCCCTTGGAAGAAAAGTTATGACCAACCTAGACAGCATATTAAAAAGCATAGATATTACTTTGCCAACAAAGGTCCATTTAGTCAAGGCTATGGTTTTTCCAGTGGTCATGTATGGATGTGAGAGTTGAACTATAAAGAAAGCTGAGTGCCAAATAATTGATGCTTTTAAACTGTGATGTTAGACTCTTGAGAGTTCTTTGGACTATACTGCAAGGAGATCCAACCAGTCAATCCTAAAGGAAATCAGTCCTGCATATTCATTGGAAGGGCTGATGCTGAAGCTGAAACTCCAATACTTTGGCCACCTGATGTGAAGAACTAACTCATTGGAAAAGACCCTGATCCTGGGGAAGTTTGAAGGCAGGAGGAGAAGGGGACAACAGAGGGTGACAAGGTTGAATGGCGTCACTGACTCAGTGGGCATGATTTTGAGTAAGCTCTGGAGGTTGGTGATGGACAAAGAAGCCTGGCATGCTGCAGTCCATGGGGTCACAAAGAGTCAGAGACGACTAAGCGACTGAACTGAACTGAACCAACAGTGCAAGAAAGTTCCCTTTTCTCCATTTCCTCTCCAGCATTTATTGTCTGTAGACATTTTGATCCATGTGATCGGTTTGCTTAGTTTTCTATGATTGTGGTTTTCATTCTCTCTGCCCTGTGAAGGATGGGGATAAGGAGCTTTTGGAACCTTCCTGATGGGAGGGACTGGCTATGGGGAAAACTGGGTCTAGCTCTCATGGGCCATGCTTAGTAAATCTTGAATCCAATTTTAAACTAATGGATAGGACTGTGCTCCCTCCCTATAGTTTGGCCTGAGGCCAAACTATGGTCGGGGTAATGGCAACCTCCTCCAAGAGGACTTATGCCAGCATGCTGTGCATCCCAGGACTGCTGCAGTCAGTGTATCTGACCCTGAGGCAGGCTACTGTCGACCATACCTCCTCCACAGACTCCCGAACACTCACAGACAGGTCTGTCTCAGTCTCTTGTGGGGTCATTGCTCCTTTCTTCTGGGTCCTGGTGCACACAAGGTTTTTGTTTGTTCCCTCTTAAGAGTCTCTGTTTCCCAGTCCTGTGGAAGTCCTGTAATCAAATTCTACTGGCCTTCAAAGTCAAATTCCCTGAGGAGTCTCTGTTCCTTTGCTGGACCCTCAGGTTGGGAAATCTGTTGTGGGGCCTAGACATTTTGATGATTGCCCTTCTACTGGT
Source organism: Oreotragus oreotragus (assembly GCA_006410675.1). NCBI lineage: Eukaryota > Metazoa > Chordata > Mammalia > Artiodactyla > Bovidae > Oreotragus > Oreotragus oreotragus. The sequence goes on along the minus strand of SJYX01009178.1, from coordinate 247,821 downwards.
GTGAGGTGATATTTAGTTGTAGTTTTGATTTGCATTTCTCTAATAATAAGTTATGTTGAGCATCTTTTCATGCGTCTATTATCCATCTATATAATCTTTGGAGAAATGTCCATTTAGGTCTGCTCACTTTTTGATCGGATTGTTTGTTTTTCTGGTATTGAGATGCATTTGGAGATTAATCCTTTGTCAGTTGTTTCATTTGCTATTATTTTCTCCCATTCTGAGAGTTATTTTTTATTTTGCCTATAGTTTCCTTCACTGAAAATGCTTTTAAGTTTAATTAGGTCACATTTATTTATTTTTGTTTTTATTTCCATTGTTCTAGAAGGTGGGTCATAGAGGATCTTGCTGTGATTTATGTCAGTGTTGTGTTTATGTTTTCCTTCAAGACTTTTGTAGTTTCTGGTCTTACATTTAGATCTTTAATCCATTTGGAGTCTATTTTTGTGTGTGGTGTTAGAAAGTGTTCTAATTTCATTCTTTTACATGTAGCTGCTCAATTTTCCCAGCACCACTTATTGAAGAGACTGTTTGTCTCTGTTGTATAATTTTGCCTCCTTTGTCAAAGATAGGTTGTCCATAGGTACATGGATTTACCTCTGGGCTTTCTATCATGTTCCATCGGTCTATATTTCTGTTTTTGTGCCAATACCGTACTGTCTTGATGACTGTAGCTTTGCAGTACAGTCTGAAGTCAGGAAGGTTGATTCCTCCAGCTTCCTTCTTTCTCAGGATTGCTTTGGCTATTCAGGTTCTTTTGTGGGAAACTACTGATCTTATTTCTATACATATAAATTTACCATTTCTAAACAATCTTAAGTAAATGCATTCATACAACAGGTAATCTTTTGTGTCTAGCTTTCTTTTACTTTGTGAGATTCATTCCTGTTACATCATGTATCAGTATTTCATTCCCTTTGGTGTCTTAATAATATTCTACTGTATTGGTATACAATATTTTGAAAATCCATTTATCAGTTGATGGGCATTTGGGTTGTTTCCTTTTTTTTTTGGCTATTATGTATAATGCTCATATGAACAGCCATGGTTTTGTGTGGATATATGTTTTCATTTCTGTTGGGTGTATACCTAAAAATAGAATTGTTGGATTATATGGTGACTCTATAATTAACCTTTTGAGGAACTGCCTTCCAAAATGGCTGTACTATTGTATACTCCCACTGGCAATTATGAGAGTTCTAATTTCTTTGTATCTTCCCCCACATTTGTTATTGTATGTCTTTTCTTTATATTCATCATAGTGGTTACGAAGTGGTATCTCATGGTAGTTTTGATTTGCATTTCCTAATGGATAATGATGTTAAGCATCTATTCATGTGTTTATTGGTCATTTATCATTTTGGAGTAATGTCTTTCTTGTTGTTTAATTACACTGTAGTCAAAGAATACATTTTATTTATTTTAAATCTTTTTTAATTTATCGAGATGTGTTTTAGATATGACCTATCATATAGTTTGTGCTAAAGAATGATCCATATGTGGTTAAAAAGAATTGTATTCTGCAGATCTTGGGTGGAATGTTGAGTTGATTAATACAGTTGTTTGCGTCTTGAATATCCTTGCCAATATTCATTCTGGTTTTGCTCATTATTGAGACAGATTAGTGAGCTCTTACAGTTTCTTTTTTTCCTTAAATTCTGTCATCTTTTGCTTCATGCAAAACTCCTTTCTTGTTAGATGCATCAGTTCAGTTCAGTCGTGTCCGACTCTTTGCGACCCCATGAATCACAGCACACTAGGCCTCCCTGTCCATCACCATCTCCCAGAGTTCACTCAGACTCAAGTCCATTGAGTCGGTGAAGCCATCCACCCATCTCATCCTCTGTCATCCCCTTCTCCTCCTGTCCCCAATCCCTCCAAACATCAGGATCTTTCCCAATGAGTCAGCTCTTCAAATGAGGTGGTCAAAGTATTGGAGTTTCAGCTTTAGCATCAGTCCTTCCAATGAACACCCAGGACTGATCTCCTTTAGAATGGACTGGTTGGATCTCCTTGCAGTTCAAGGGACTCTCAAGAGTCTTCTCCAACACCATAGTTCAAAAGCATCAATTCTTCGCATCTCAGCTTTCTTCACAGTCCAACTCTCACATCCATACATGACCACTGGAAAAACCATAGCCTTGACTAGATGGACCTTTGTTGACAAAGTAATATCTCTGCTTTTCAATATACTGTCTAGGTTGGTCATAACTTTCCTTCCAAGGAGTAAGCGTCTTAATTTCATGGCTGCAATCACCATCTGCAGTGATTTTGGAGCCCAGAAAAATAAAGTCTGACACTGTTTCCACTGTTTCCCCATCTGTTTCCCATGAAGTGATGGGACCAGAGGCCATGATCTTAGCTTTCTGAATGTTGAGCTTTAAGCCAACTTTTTCACTCTCCTCTTTCACTTTCATCAAGAGGTTTTTTTAGTTCCTCTTCACTTTCTGCCATAAGGGTGGTGTCATCTGCATATCTGAGGTTATTGATATTTCTCCCGGCAATCTTGATTCCAGCTTGTGCTTCTTCCAGCCCAACGTTTCTCATGATGTACTTAGCATAGAAGTTAAATAAGCAAGGTGACAATATACAGCCTTGACATACTCCTTTTCCTATTTGGAACCAGTCTGTTGTTCCTTGTCCAGTTCTAACTGTTGCTTCCTGACCTGCATACACATTTCTCAAGAGGCAGGTCAGGTGGCTGTCTCTTATACACATCTAGTGTTACAGCTCTATTTTATTTGGCAAGCAAAGGAAAATACATCCTCGAGGTGCGAGGGTGGGCCTCCACCCCCACCTCCAACCCCCACCCAAAAGATGCGAAGAGAAGAGGGGCCCAAGGCTCAATTTTGGCTCCTCATTTTGTATCATTTTCCCCCTCCCCCTGAGCCTGCCCTGTGTAAACTGGGCTAGCCAGGAGGGCTGTTTGCTTCACCTGAGGTTCTCACTCTGGTCCTTGGACCTTCCTTTGTTTTATTTTCGTGGGCTTTTCCCTTCTTTGTCTTTTAGCCAACCACCATTCTGGACTCCTTTTTCCTATTTTAACTACCCAGTTCTGGGGGTTCTTCTGAAGAAATGATGCTAAAGCTGAAACTCCAGTACTTTGGCCACCTCATGCGAAGAGTTGACTCATTAGAAAAGACTCTGATGCTGGGAGGGATTGGGGGCAGGAGGAGAAGGGGACGACCGAGGATGAGATGGCTGGATGACAACACGGACTTGATGGATGTGAGTCTGAATGAACTCCGCGGGTCTGAGTGAACTCCGGGGGTTGGTGATGGACAAGGAGGCCTGGCGTGCTACAGTTCATGGGATCGCAAAGAGTCAGACACAACTGAGCCACTGAACTGAACTGAACACTTCCAAGGTGTTGCAACATAGTATCTTTTGAATTCTTATGTGATTCAGTCACTAAAGACATAACATTCAGCTACATATACCTATTTTTGTACATGCTATGAAACTGGTTTAAAAACATTCATTTTACGCCTTATGAATTTTGGAATGTAACCAATTCTTCCTGTCTTCATCATTTTTCCAGTTTTTTATTTTTACTTTACAAAAGTGATACAGGAATATACAAATGCAAAAATGTTTCCTGCAAAGCCTAACCACAGCATTCACTTTACCACTTCTTCCTACATTTACTCCTCCCTAGAAGCCACTGTTTTCAACTTTTGAAACTTACTATTTTGTGTTTTCTCTCTGCATGTCTAAGTAGCATGCATATATTCCTAACTTGGTTTTTCTTTGGGCTTTTGTTGTTCGCATTTTGATGGATGAGAACTTGGGGCCATCATTACCACAAAAAGACTATACTTCCCCCCATTTCCCAACTAAGTAATAGAAGTTAGGGTAATTTATGTGATAATGGCTATGTAAAGGCTACTCACAAATGAGTCATGTAGTCTGCATTGCCTTTTTTCTTTTTACCTGAACAGCTTTGCTTTTCCCTAGGATTAAATACTGACTTAAAAAACCTATTTTGTTTTTGTCTTTATACTTAACTAATTCAGTGCCCAAAGCAGTTGCCTAATTCCCCACTCAAGACATACAGATGCATCAGGAATCCCATGAATTTTGTCTTGATGGTAAGTCTCTCCTGAAGTGGTTGATTTGCTCCAGGACAGCCTGGGTGTGCTCTGCATCTGGGGTCTATCTGTTGTGTCGCTTTCTTGCGGCTGCTGTAACAAATTATAGTGTGTGTGTGTGTGATCAGTTGCTTCAGTCATGTCTGACTCTTTGTGGCCCTAGGGGCCATAGCCCACCAGGGTCCTCTGTCCATGGGATTCTCTAGGCAAGAATACTGGAGTGGGTTGCCTTGCCCTCATTTCCCTCTATTTCAGGTGCATTCAGTGACTACTAAAAATATGAAGATTAACTTCCTCAGTTCTATAACATTTACTTATGTTGCTTTGTTAATATTCTTCCCTCTCTGCCCCCTTTCACTCTGCTTTCTCTGTTCTTTCATTCTGAAACTTCTACTACTCAGACATTGAATGTCTTGATATGGTACTCTAATTTTCTCTCTCCCTGCCCCTCTCTCCGTTTTTCTCTTTGTGTTTTCACTCTCTCTAGCTTCAAATCCCCTCTTAAAATGAGGGTGCAGGTGGCAGTGTCAGGGTTTGCAGAGCATAGGGGTTGGGGGCATTTACAAGCCTAATGCTGGCACTTGGTTCTTAGTTCTAGTGGTGAGGACACAGATGGGTTGGAACAGAGCCTTAGTAATGTCATGCAGTAGGGTACCAGCTCAGAGCACCCTCCTGGTCTCCAGCAATGACAAATTTGATTTCCAAGATCACGAAATTCTATTGGTTTCCTCCAAATTGTCACAACTTATATTCAAGGAAATAAGGGCCCTAATTTTTGCTTACCATCCTAGCTAGTCCCCCAATAAATTGTGAATGATATTTATATGATGATTGATAAGTTTATGGTTCACTTAAGACTTGTGTTACTGCTTGAACATTTATAACTGGATAATAAAAGATCTCAGTTTGCCAGAGAGTTACTGTTGTCCCAGGATTATTACTGATAGCTCACTTTTCACTTTCAGGAGTGTTCTAGTGTCACTGTACTTATGCCTAGATATAACTTAGGTTTAGTCAGTTACAAAAGGCTTCCTTGGGATAAAGAAAACTTTCCAAGTTTCAAGAGTTAGAGGTTCATGTTAATCATTTGAGCGATAGTTCCTGCAGTGGTGACCTATTCCAGTAATATTGTAAAAATTGAAAAAAAAAGAGTAATGCAGAAGAACACTTAACTAATTTTTACCATTTTATGAGTCATATAACTAAGTAAGATTAGAAAGAGCAAAGGTTAATGTAGCTTAAAAAATTAGATAGACTCATAAAGAAACTTTTCTCAGAAGCTATGTTAGAATGAGTCAAAGTCTATATTGATTAACTACAAAATATTAATTTTTATAGGAACTGATTATTACAAAACCTCTGTTAAATATTCACTGAAAGAGTTGAAAGTCATGACTGTGTTGAAGTATGTCAATTTTATTTGTGTAAAACTTGCAATAACCTGGAAATGGGTCATTGCATGAGAATAGATAAAATTATTGAAATGAGAATGTGTGGAAAGTACAATAGTTATATTGTAGCTTTAGCAAATTGTGTGAATTTGAGATTAACTCAATGAGATTAATGGTCTTAAGTGTGGACCTGATTTTCTTTTTTTTTTAACTTACAGTCTAGAGGATGCTCTGTGTACTGCTGGCACACACAATCCTACAAAACCAGAACTTATTAGTCTAAGCTTCATGCTAAGGGGAAATTTTAAAAAAATCCTAGTGTGCACATATGTGTGAAATATTATCCAGGTAGGCTATTTAACACATTAATAATTGTCAACAAATATTAAATGTTCTTTTCAATGAAAGCAAATCAGAAAAAGAAAAAGATCTTTCTTAGGTAAGCATTCTGTTTTTGTTCTACCACTCACCAGGAATTGCAGGTAACCTTGGTGGTATCCAATTATCTTAAGGTAGATCACTGGAGTCTCAAAACAGAATTAGTAGTTGTTTATTGTAATGTCAAAAATAAATATCCTCCTAGAATGCTTTGTCTGGAGTCTGAATTGCAGGGAGGGCAACCAAAGAATGTCAAAAAAATAACTTAAGGACTGGTTCTGCAGTCTAAATTCAGGCCCTGGGAAAGTAGAAGTTAAAAGAAAGCTAGAGTGAAGTCTATTCTTCTATTTATGAAAGAGAGTTAAAAGCAACTGCCCAGTCCCCACCAAAGCTCAAACAAAAATCAATAGGAAGAAGGGTTTGGAGGAATCATGACCTATTTGTGTGACGCACAGAACCTTCCTCTCTTATAGAGATATTCCAGGGTACACAATACTCAAGTCATTGATTATTTCCAAGTATGAAGATTTTTAAGCCATATTTATTTATTTATTTCATTATTTATTATGACATTAACCTTATTGATATCAACTTTATATGCAAAAAATGCACCCATTTCAAGTTTACACATTGGTAGGTCTTGCCCAGTTAATATTCCTCTAAATCTACCACCACAAACAAAGTATGGAAAGTTTCCTAACAAATTCCCTCACGCCCCTTTGCAGCCAGTCTACCTACACACACCCAGCCCCAGGTAACCACTGATCTTGCTCTCTTAGTATAGATTGTTTAGCTTGCTCTGCACTAGTATATACATAAAATCAAGCCAGGAAAAACTCTCACACACTTAGCTTCTTTCTTTTTTCAGCATCATGTTTTTAAGATGTAAACATGTTGTGTATATTTGTACTCTGTTCCTTTTTATTGTGAGAAAGTAGCTCACTGTATAGATTTACTGGATTTGTTTACCCATCCGCCAGGGGATGGACATTTCAGTTGCAACTTTGGCTAGTGTTAAAATAGCCACTATAAACACTTGTAGACAAGTGTTTTTGAGGACATATGTTTTCTTAAAGTGAAGTGAAGTCGCTCAGTCTTGTCCGACTCTTTGCGGCCCCATAGACTGTTGCCTACAAGGCTCCTCTGTCCATGGGATTTTCCAGGCAATAGTACTGGAGTGGATTGCCATTTCCTTCTCCAGGGGATCTTCCCAACCCAGGGCTTGAACCCAGGTCTCCTGCATTGTAGACAGACGCTTTACCATCTGAGCCACCAGGGAAGTCCTTCTTTTGGATAAATATCCAGGATTGAAATCACTGTGTCATATGGTGGAGGGATGTTGAATTTCATAAAGAAATAGCCACACTGTTTTCCATTTTACATTCCCACTAACCATGTACATGAATTCCAATTGTTCCACATCCTCATCAACACTTGCTATTGATACTCTTTTAAATTTAAGCCCATCTAGTTAAGTGCAGTGTTATTCCAATGTAGTTTAAATTTTCACATACTTTAACACTAATTTTTTGAGCATTTTGTTTATTGACCACTTGTATAATTTCTTTTGTGAATTGTTTAAGACTTTTAGTTATTTTTATAGGGCTATTTTCATCCTATTTGTTGGCAAGAGTTCTTTATATATTCTGGATACAAGTACTTTGCCAGGTATGTGCTGAGAATATTTAATTCCATTCTTTGTCTTGCATTTTTGTTTCCTTAGTGGTGTTATTCAGTTCAGTTCAGCCACTCAGTCATGTCTGACTCTTTGCGACCCCATGAATTGCAGCACGCCAGGCCTCCCTGTCCATCACCAACTCCCGGAGTTCACTCAGACTCACGTCCATCGAGTCAGTGATGCCATCCAGCCATCTCATCCTCCATCGTCCCCTTCTCCTCCTGCCCCCAATCCCTCCCAGCATCAGAGTCTTTTCTAATGAGTCAACTCTTCGCATGAGGTGCCGAAGTACCAGAGTTTCAGCTTTATCATCATTCCTTCCAAAGAAATCCCAGGCTGATCTCCTTCAGAATGGACTGGTTGGATCTCCTTGCACTCCAAGGGACTCTCAAGAGTCTTCTCTAAAACCACAGTTCAAAAGCATCAATTCTTTGGCACTCAGCCTTCTTCACAGTCCAACTCCTACATCCATACATGACTACTGGAAAAACCATAGCCTTGACTAGAC
>SJYX01009178.1:155555-239300 GCA_006410675.1 Oreotragus oreotragus | reverse complement strand
GAGGGTGGTGTCATCTGCATATCTGAGGTTATTGATATTTCTCCTGGCAATCTTGATTCCAGCTTGTGTTTCTTCCAGTCCAGCGTTTCTCATGATGTACTCTGCATATAAGTTAAATAAGCGGGGTGACAACGTAGCCTTGACATACTCCTTTTCCTATTTGGAACTAGTCTGTTGTTCCATGTCCTGTTCTAACTGTTGCTTCCTGACCTGCATACACATTTCTCAAGAGGCAGGTCAGGTGGTCTGGTATTCCTATCTCTCTCAGAATTTCCCACAGTTTATTGTGATCCACACTGTCAAAGGCTTTGGCATAGTCAATAAAGCAGAAAGAGATGCTTTTCTGGAACTCTCTTGCTTTTTCCATGATCCAGCAGATGTTGGCAATTTGACCTCTGGTTCCTCTGCCTTTTCTAAAACCAGCTTGAACATCAGGAAGTTCATGGTTCACGTACTGCTGAAGCTTGGCTTAGAGAATTTTAAGCATTACTTTACTAGCATGTGAAATGAGTGCAATTGTGTGATAGTTTGAACATTCTTTGGCATTGCCTTTCTTTGGGATTGGAATAAAAACTGACCTTTTCCAGTCCTGTGGCCACTGCTGAGTTTTCCAAATTTGCTGGCATATTGATGCAGCACTTTGACAGCATCATTTTTCAGGATTTGAAATAGCTCAGCTGGAATGCCATCACCTCCACTAGCTTTGTTCGTAGTGATGCTTCCTAAGCCCCACTTGACTTCACATTCCAGGATGTCTGGCTCTAGATGAGTGATCACACCATAATGATTATCCAGGTCATGAAGATCTTTTTTGTACAGTTCTTCTGTGTATTCTTGCCACCTCTTCTTAATATCTTCTGCTTCTGTTAGGTCCATACAATTTCTATCCTTTATCGAGCTTCAGTAAACTCTTAATTATTAATTTGCTCCTTTATAAGTAGTGTTTTTGTGTTCTAAGAAATATTTGCATGAGCGAATATGCAAAAATTTTTCCAATGTACTCTTCTAGATATTATACATAATTTTACCTTTCACATTTATGTCTATAATCCAATTTAAGTGATTTTTTTGTGTGTGTATCAGTTCAGTTCAGTTCAGTCACTCTGTCGTGTCCAAATCTTTGCGACCCCATGAATCTCAGCACGCCAGGCCTCCTTGTCCAACACCAACTCCCGGAGTTTACTCAAACTCATGTCCATCGAGTTAGTGATGCCATCCAGCCATCTCATCCTCGGTCGTCCCCTTCTCCTCCTGCCCCCAATCCCTCCCAGCATCAGGGTCTTTTCCAATGAGTCAACTCTTCGCATGAGGTGGCCAAAGTATTGGAGTTTCAGCTTTAGCATCAGTCTTTCCAATGAACACCCAGGACTGACCTCCTTTAGGATGGACTGGTTGGACCTCCTTGCAGTCCAAGGGACTCTCAAGAGTCTTCTCCAACACCACAGTTCAAAAGCATCAATTCTTTGGCACTCTGCTTTCTTCACGGTCCAACTCTTACATCTATACATGACCACTGGATAAACCATAGTTTTAACTAGACAGACCTTTTTTGGCAAAGTAATGTCTCTGCTTTTTAATATGCTATCTAGGTTGATCATAACTTTCCTTCCAAGGATTAAGCATCTTTCAGTTTCATGGCTGCAATCACTATCTGCAGTGAGCCCCCCAAAATAAAGTCTGACACTGTTTCCACTGTTTCCCCATCTATTTCCCACGAAGTGATGGGACCAGGTTCCATGATCACAACCGAGATAATCATGATTGTGTGATCACTCACCTAGAGCCAGACATCCTGGAATGTGAAGTCAAGCAGGCCTTTGAAAGCATCACTACAAACAAAGCTAGTGGAGGTGATGGAATTCCAGTTGAGCTATTTCAAATCCTGAAAGATGATGCTGTGAAAGTGCTGCACTCATGCCAGCAAATTTGGAAAACTCAGCAGTGGCCACAGGACTGGAAAAGGTCAGTTTTCATTCCAATCCCAAAGAAAGGCAATGCCAAAGAATGTTCAAACTACTGTACAATTGCACTCATCTCACACGCTAGTAAAGTAATGCTTAAAATTCTCCAAGCCAGGCCTCAGCAATACATGAACCGTGAACTTCCAGATGTTCAAGCTGGTTTTAGAAAAGTCAGAGGAACCAGAGATCAAATTGCCAACATCCGCTGGATCATCGAAAAAGCAAGAGAGTTCCAGAAAAACATCCATTTCTGTTTTATTTTTGTGTATAGTGGGACATAAATGTTGAGGTTTATTTGTTTTCATAAGGATAGCTACTTATTCCCTCACCATTTTTTGAAAATCTCTCCTTTATCTGTCACATTATTTGGCACTTTTGCTTAAACACATGCACACACACACATGGGTCTATTATTTTTGGATTCTGGAATCTCTGATATGTTCTCTGGCTATCTGTTTATTGGTGTGCTAATGCTGCACTATTTTGATTGCCATAGCCTTATGATAATTCGTAAGTCATCCAACTAAGTTCTTATTTTTCAAAACTGTTTTGGAGACTCTAAGTCCTTTGAAATTTCATCAAAGTTTTAGAACTAGCTTGTTGTATTCTACAAAACAAGCTCACTGTGAGTTTGGTTGGAATTGTCAGTTCGGTTCAGTTCAGTCGCTCAATCGTGTCTGACTCTTTGTGACCCCATGAATCGCAGCACACCAGGCACTCCACTCCCTGTCCGTCACCAACTCCCGGAGTTCACTCAGACTCACATCCATTGAGTCTGTGATGCCATCCAGCCATCTCATCCTCGGTCGTCCCCTTCTCCTCCTGCCCCCAATCCCTCCCAGCGTCAGAGTCTTTTCCAATGAGTCAACTCTTCTAATGAGGTGGCTAAAGTACTGGAGTTTCAGCTTCAGCATCATTCCTTCCAAAGAAATCCCAGGGTTGATCTCCTTCAGAATGGACTGGTTGGATCTCCTTGCAGTCCAAGGGACTCTCAAGAGTCTTCTCCAACACCACAGTTCAAAAGCATCAATTCTTTGGTGCTCAGCTTTCTTCACAGTCCAACTCTCACATCCATACATGACTACAGGAAAAACCATAGCCTTGACTAGACGGACCTTAGTCAGCAACGTAATGTTTCTGCTTTTGAATATTTTAAATTGGTCATAACTTTTCTTCCAAGGAGTAAACGTCTTTTAATTTCATGGCTGCAATCACCATCTGCAGTGATTTTGTAGCCCAAGAAAATAAAGTCTGACACTGTTTCCACTGTTTCTCCATCTATTTCCCATGAAGTGGTGGGACCAGATGCATTAACTCCATAAATCAATTTGGGGTCCAATTATATCATAACAAACTTGAGTCATCTAACCCATAAACATGGTATTATCTATCCTTTTAATATCATCAATAGTATCTGACAGCACTGTTCAGCATATTTGAGAGTATAATTCTTATATATATGTTTTGGTCATTTTATCCCTGAGTATTTCATATATTCAATGATATGTAAATGAAATTTATTTTCCAACCTTTCATTGTAACCATATTAAAATATAATTGATTTCTGCCTATTGACATACTTATTCACTAACCTTGCTAAATTCACTTCCTAAGTCTAGAAGCTTTTTGTTCATTCCTTCAGGGTGTTTTCTGTATACAATCACAATATCTGTTAATACAAGCAGTTTCACTCCATCCTTTCTAATACTGAGGGTTTTTTGAGTTTTTTTGGCTTTAAGAAACTTGTTTAGACCTTCAGTACAATGTTGAAATGGTGAGAATGGAATTCTTTGCCTTGGTTCCAAACATAGGCATACAGTCTTAAACTAAGTATGCTACTAGCTTTAGCTTTTTTCATAGTTCACAGAGACTTTTCTTATCACGCATGGATGTTAGATATTGTCAAAGATTTTTCTTGCATCTGTTGAGATAATCATATGAGTGTTCTCCTTTATCTTGTTATTAATTATACTTACTCTGTGGTTAATTACATCAATATTTGTATATTTTAAAAAAATTAATTATTTTTTTTCTTTTTGGTTGTGCTGGGTCTTTGTTGCTGCATGTGGGCTTTAGTTGCGATGAGTGGGGGCTACTTTTCATTGCAGCACTTAAGCTTCTCATTGCGATGCCTATTCTTATTGTGGAGCACAAGCTCTAGGTATGTGGGCTCAATAGTCATGGCTCTTGGGCTTTAAAGCACATCTTGTGCAGCATGTGAAATCCTCCCAGAGCAGGGATCAAACCAGTGTCCCCTGCATTACAAGGAAGATTCTTCTCCAATGCACCACCAAGGAAGTTCATTTGTATACTAAAGCATCTTTTCCTTCCTAAGATAAATCCCACTTGATTATGACATTATCATTTTTACATATTATTGATCTGCTAATATTTTGTTAAGGATTTTTGAGTCTGTGTTTATGAACTCTAGTTTTGCTATAAAATGTTTGTCTGGCTTAGATATCAGAGTAATAGTGACAATAAAATGGGTCCCCTCTTCCTCTATTTTCTAAAGTTATGGAGTAAATTGTTATTCTTCCTAAATATCTCTAGTTAGAAGTGGAGTTTACTTTGTGGGAAGAGTTCTAGTTAAGAATCCAATTTGAAAGACAGACAGGAAAGAGGTGCAGGATTAAGCAAAGTTCCTGAGCCCGTAATCATAATATGAGTTTGTGAAACTTCCAAAAGTAATAGGTACTTGAAAAGAACAGAACATGAAAGTAATATTAGAAAGTAGAATTAAGCAAAGGATTATAGTGCTTTCTCTCTCTACCATAAACAAACTTTTGAACTTGTTCCCACATGTTTAATTATTCTGTAATCTCAGAACTGCATAATTAGTGACTCTGAATTTAATGTCAACATTATATAATATTCCATAAAGAATATGGTGAATTTAAAGTTCTGTGCTTCTTGATAATTTGAGCACCTCCACTCTATGAGGTCTTTCTGACTCTAAAACCTTGTAGGAAGAAGAAAACACTTATTTTACTTTGAGATTTTTGTCACAAACATTCAATGGTTGGATGGGATCCTTTAGTTTAAATTATTTTTATATGATAAAATTGAAGGTCCTACATGAGATTATGCAATTTACTCAGGTCATGTAGAGTTTGTGAAACATCTGGAAGAGGAACTCCATGCATTTCCTAATATACTTCACTAATATCAGAGTCTAGGCATTGCATCCCTGGGTTCAGTTATAGGGTTAATGTGATAGAAAGTAACCACGCCTGCTACCCCTCCATACAACCAAGCCAAAAAGACTAAAAAGAAAAAAAAAAGTCATCCAGAGTAGAAATACAAAAGGCCAGAGTAGACTTCCTGTCAAATCAGAGTAGATTTTATATCAAATCAGAGTAGATTTCCTGTTTGTATTGAGAAGCATAGACTTTGAGGCACACCTCATACTTTAGCCTTTGAACCATATTGTAACTTAACAGAGGAAAGAAGAATGTATTTTGTTTTACCTCTCTTCTCTGTGCTTTTTTTTCAACTTGAAGGACTGTACAGATGATTGGGAAAAGTGGCCATCCCTGAAGTATGAAGTGTTGACTTTGTCCATTATAATTATTCTACTGTGCTGGACAGGTCCTACAACATTACTGCCTCCCTTTCTCCACCCAGGCTTTTCCATAAATGCTATGTATGGAATAAAAGGGATCTGGAAAAGGCACATGGCAACCTTAGGTGCCTAGTGACCTAAGGAAAAGCATTGCAAATGTGGATAGAGTGTGGGAAGAGTTCACAGAAAGGTCTAGTCCCATGCATGATATTGTTCAAACAGAAACTGCACTCTGCACGGTAATTACATTGCTAGTCTACCTAAAATGAACTAGGAGCTAAGCACCTAAATTAGCTTTAGCTACAGAATGAGACTAAGGTAAAGGTTGGAATCCAAGTGGTATCTGAGTGAGTGGGAAACTTACACAATAAGCTATAGGTACAAGCTTAAAGAGCTTCCCTGGTGGCTCAGCAGGAAAGAATCCGCCTTCCAGTGCAGGAGACGCAAGAGACATAGGTTCGATCCCTGGGTTGGGAAGATCCCCTGGAGGAGGGCACAGCAACCCACTACAGTACTCCTGTCTGGAGAATTCCATGGGCAGAGGAGCCTGGTGAACTACAGTCCATAGGGTTGCAAAGAGTTGGACATGACTGAAGTGACTTAGCACGTACACACAAGCTTAAAATGGCTTCCCAGGTGGCACTAGTGGTAAAGAACCCCCCTGCCAATGCAGGAGATGCTGGGGATGTACATTCTATCCTTGGGTAGGGAAGATCCCCTGGAGGAAGGAATGGCAACCCACTCCAGTATTCTTGCCAGGAATATTCAGTCATGTGCAACCCTGCTACTAACACACATGCACACACACACGTTTAAAAATCCCCTCAAAATGGAAGCAGTAGAGAGTAGAATGGAGAAGGCAATGGCATCCCACTCCAGCACTCTTGCCTGGAAAATCCCACGGACAGAGGAGCCTGGTGGGCTGCAGTCCATGGGGTCGCACAGAGTCGAACACGACTTAGCAACTTCACTTTCACTTTTCACTTTCATGCATTGGAGAAGGAAATGGCAACCCACTCCAGTATTCTTGACTGGAGAATCCCAGGGATGGTGGAGCCTGGTGGGCTGCCGTCTATGGAGTCGCACAGAGTCAGCCATGACTGAAGCGACTTAACAGCAGCAGCAGCAGAGAGTAGAACTGATACTCTGGACAGTAAATCAGTAACCTAAAGAACAAACTTGAGACAGTTATCAAGAAACCCTAGAGTGGGTTAAAAGAAACACAAAACTTCTTTAAACAAAATGATGGTTAAAAACAAAAGAATGAATAATAGGTAATAATGATTTATTCATTCAGTTAATTTTTATTGAGCATACTCAGTCGCTCAGCCGTGTTTGACTCTTTTGTGACCCCATGGACTGTAGCCTGCCAGGCTTCTTTGTCCATGTGTTTTTCCTGGCAAGAGTACTAGAGTGGGTTGCCATTTCCTCTTCCAGGGTATCTTCTCAACCCAGGGATCAAGCCCATGTCTCCTGCTTAGCAGGCAGATTTTTTACCACTGCACCTCCTGGGAATCTCTTTTATTGAGCATCTGTTGTGTTTTAGGCATGTATTTGGCAAATTCAAACAAAGAGAAATCAAGATGGTTTCGATATCGTATAGAGTTCAAAATGAAGACGCATGAGACCAGATAAAGAGGATCACCTTGTATTGATAAGAAGAAAGCTGAATTATCAAGAAATATCCTGGCATTAAATAATATTATGTNCATGTATTTGGCAAATTCAAACAAAGAGAAATCAAGATGGTTTCGATATCGTATAGAGTTCAAAATGAAGACGCATGAGACCAGATAAAGAGGATCACCTTGTATTGATAAGAAGAAAGCTGAATTATCAAGAAATATCCTGGCATTAAATAATATTATGTTTTACAGGTTTTATTATAGAGAAAATGATAGAAGCAAACAATGAGGAGTTGGAAGTGCTAATCTGCTGTAAGAAAGAGGAACACATACAGATTGAAACACTTTATCCGGGAGAATTCTTGGGCTCCAAATTACAAAATACAAATGAACAATGACTAACTCCTGCTAATTAATGTGAGGTCTACAGACCAACAGCATGGGCATCACCAGGGAGTTTGTTAGAGATGAAGAATCATTTGGAGTAATAAAATAATAATTTTTATATGTGCATATAATAAATTTATATAGTCTGCTTACAGAGTTAGCCTCTTTTTTTGAACATTTGTGGAAGACATAAAAAATTCATCACTAGGCTATAAACAAAATTCCTATTTGCTCCAAAGAGTAGAAATTGTGCAAAACATATAATCTGAGAACTAGATTAAAATTTAACTATACTGACTTGAACAAAAATCAGTCAGCCAAACAATAACAAAACTCTGTAACAACAAACAGAAACTCTCATTAGCTATTGTTTCAAAGAAGTAATTAAGATTATCTTCCAATCCAAAAATGCGGTATATTTTCCATCTGTTTGAGTTGTCTTCAATTTCTTTCATCAGTATCTTATAGTTTTCAGAGTACAGGTCTTTTGCCCCATTAGTTAGATGTAGTCCTAGGTTATTTTATTTTTGATGTAATGATAAATGGGATTGTTTTCTTAATTTGTCTTTCTGATAGTCCATTGCTAATGTATAGAAATGCAATAGATTTCTGTATATTAATTTTATATCCTGCAGCTTTACTGACTTCATTGAGAAGTTCTAGAAGTTTTTTGGTGGTGTCTTTAGGACTTTCTATGCATGGTGTCTTGTTATCTACACACAGTGACGATTTTACTTCTGCCTTTCCAATTTGGGTTTCTTTTATTTTTTTCTTCTCTGACTTCTATGGCTAGTATTTCCAAAACTCGGTTGGATAAAGTCATGAGAGTTGGCTTCCTTGTCTTACTCTTGATTTTAGAGGAAATGCTTTCAGTTTTTCACCTTTGGTATGATGTTACCTGTGAAACCCACTTGTCACATATGGCCTTTATTACTTTGAGATATGTGAGATATGTTTCCTTTGCTGCTGCTGCTAAGTTGCTTCAGTCATGTCCAACTCTGTGCAACCCCATAGATGGCAGCCCACCAGGCTCCTCTGTCTCTGGGATTCTCCAGGCAAGAATACTGCAGTGGGTTGCCATTTCCTTCTCCAATGCGTGTATACATGCTAAGTCGCTTCAGTCATGTCCGACTCTGTACGACCCTATGGACAGCAGCCCACCAGGCTCCTCTGTCCACGGGATTCTTTAGGCAAGAATATTGGAGTGGGTTGCCATTTCTGTCTAGACCCACTTTATTGAGAGTTTTCAAAATAATGAATGGATATTATACTTCATCAAAAGCTTTTTCTGTGTCTATTGAGGTGATGATATAGTTTTATTCTTCAATTTGTTAATGTGGTGTATTGCAATGATTGATTTGTGGATACTGAAAAATCCTTTCATCCCAGATAAATCCCACTTGATCAAGTTATATGATCCTTTCAGTGTGTCATTGGGTTTGGATTATGGACTTTTTAGAAAGCTACATACCAAGAAGTGTCATAGGCAAATATGCTTATGGAGTCAGAGTTCCAGAGAGAGGCCTGGGCTGGAGATGGAGACTTGAGGGCATTAGCATGTAGGATTTGAAACCAGGGAGTGAATGAAAGCACCATCAGGGGAGGGATGATGACAAAAGTATGTTAAGGAACAACATTAAAACAATATTTTAAAATTAAAACAATAGGAAGTCTTTAGGTCAAGTCTTTGGTCCAATATATTAATAAGATTGATATTATAATATATTAATAAAATTGATACCTAAGGAGTAAAAAAATTTTCTAGAAAAGGTATAAAACATCAGGATATGACTGGTTTAAAGATCTGAGACTTTCACTGTAGAGGCAATAGTGAAGTCAGTTTGTGTAGCAAAATTGGCAGTTTCCTTCTGTAAGGTAGGAGAATTTAACAGTCACCAAGGATGATACAGGAGCCAAGATGTGACTGAATGTATAGGTTCTTGAGTCCTAGTGACTCTTTTGTTGGAGGGGGGGGTCAAAAGCTCTATTGGTTAACAATGACATTGCTATCTTTTCCTCTCTTGTCCTGTATACATTGCTTGCTTTGCTTGCCTTTCTGGTTTCCTTAAAATCCCTGTTGGTTAACAACTCATGTACTCTTCCAGTGATATTTCTTTTCACTTTCAGTTTGTCACTAGTCAACCATGCTATCTTTATTCTGGGGGTTTGGGGTGAAATTGGAAGGTAGGGAAGGGGAGAGCATGAAAGTAGAGCTGATAAAGACAAGAACAAGTCCTGTTGGCTTTGCCAGAGAGCATGTCTGGGTGGGATATAGTGGTCTGTGCAGGAAACGTTTAGGTTGGGAGCTGTGGTTCTCTTTCATTAAAGCTTGTAAAGAATCCTGAGTGAATGGGAAGGATCAAACATAAAAGGAAGACATCAACCTCCTCTTTAAAAACTTCAGTTCAGCCAACTCATTGCTCAGTGGGAGACAGATGCAAAAACACCACGATGAACTAGATTTCTCAAGGAACTTAAAGGCTGGAAGATTGTGTAGGGAAAAGTTTAACAAATCCTGCACTAGAAGCATGAAAAGGAGTTATCAGATAAATCCATCCAGAGTGACTGGGAAAAGTCATGGAGATGACTTTTAACCAGGCCTTATATAGTTTGACAAATACACACGTGGGGGAAGTGTAATTTGCCGAGGAGGAATGCCTTGAACAGGTTGGGACAATGTTGGGCATGTTTCGATTGGATGTAAAGTGTGTGAATGCATGAAGTTTAGAGGAGGAATGTTGAAAAGTGTGCGTGTGTCTGTTAGTCACTCAGTCACTCCAGTGCTTTGCGACCCCAAGGACTGTAGCCTCCAGGCTCCTCTGTCCATGGGATTCTCCAGGCAAGAATACTGGAGTGGGTTGCTATTTCCTCCTCCAGNAGAGGAGGAATGTTGAAAAGTGTGCGTGTGTCTGTTAGTCACTCAGTCACTCCAGTGCTTTGCGACCCCAAGGACTGTAGCCTCCAGGCTCCTCTGTCCATGGGATTCTCCAGGCAAGAATACTGGAGTGGGTTGCTATTTCCTCCTCCAGGGGATCTTCCCGACCCAGGGCTCAAACCCGTCTCCTGCATTGTAGGCAGATCTGTCTGAGCTACCAGGGAGGTCCATATTGAAAAGCAATAGAGTCTAATTATGTGTTACTTCAAATGCCATATTAGAGTTTGCATTTTCTTTTTCAAAGGAAGGATGCTTTGAACATTCGCAGTGTTAAGTAAAAGGATCAAAATTGTGTTTTTAGATAATCTCTTAGCCTTGTACAAGAAGATTTTGAGGTATGTGTGTAGACGGGAGGAAGGTAAGAGTTCTTCCAGTAGAAATAATCCTTTAGGGGTGTATGTATGTGTCTCTGTGTCAGTTGCTCAATCATGTTTGACTTTCGCAATCCCATGGACTATATCCCACCAGGCTCCTCTGTCCATGGAATTTCCCAGGCAAGAATACTGGAGTGGGTAGCCATTCCCTTCTCCAGGGGATCTTCCCGACCCAGGGATTGAAGCCAGGTTTCCCACATTTCTAGCAGATTCTTTACCAACTGAGCCACCAGGGAAACCCTTTAACTAATTTTAATATTTATACCTTATTAAAAAAAAACAGTTATTAAGCTCTCAGCTTTATTACCAAAGACTTCCTTTAGATAGGAAGATGTAGATACTCCAAATTAGAGTAGCATCCAGGTTTCCCACATTTCTAGCAGATTCTTTACCAACTGAGCCACCAGGGAAACCCTTTAACTAATTTTAATATTTATACCTTATTAAAAAAAAACAGTTATTAAGCTCTCAGCTTTATTACCAAAGACTTCCTTTAGATAGGAAGATGTAGATACTCCAAATTAGAGTAGCAAAGTTCAAATGGAAGAGACTGTGCTCAAACCGCTAATTATCAGTGCATGGTATTATTGAGGTACAGGTAGCAGCGCTTTTCTATTCCTGGTGGAAGCAATGGTCGGCCAGGAAAGGGAACTAAAGCTTGCTGAGCATTTTCCATGCGTCAGTCACTTTTAACAACTATCATCTCACTGAGTCCTCATAACAACATTTTAAGGTAGCTATGACTTTCTCCGTTTTACAGTTAAATTGGGGTTCAGATAGATGAAGTAACTTTCCAGAAATCACATAGCTGGAAAAGAAGCAAAGCTGAGAGTCAAACCTAAATCTGCCTGCCTGAATTATTGTTACCATCATGCTAAAAATAGTAAAGATTTCTTCAAAAGGAATTTTAAGAAATTTAAACAACAGATTGAGGAGATGGAGAAAAAGGAACAAGGAGATGCAAGTATAATGAATTCTAGGTTTACAATAATTTTCTGTGGATGTTAGTTTACAGGCGATGTGATTTTTCTCTTTGATAATCAAATACAGGGTTAGCTTTCTCACCATAGGCAGGATTGATGAAACAGACTATTGTAGTATAAACCATTTCTTGTGAAAGAGCTGTGGAACCAGCCAATGTTTGTCTAAGCAAATAGTTAACTGCTCCTCTTAGCCTGGGCTACCCTAACAAAATACAACAGACGGGGTTGCTTAAAAAACAGACATTTCCCACAGTGCTGGAGGCTGGCAAGTTTAAGATCAAGGTGCCCACTGATTCGGCTCTAGCAGGGAGAGCCCTTTTCCCGACTGGCTGCTATAGCTGTTTAGCCGTTAAGTCGTTTCCAACTCTCTGTGACCCGATGGACTATAGCCAACCACACTCCTCTGACCATGGGATTCCCCAGGCGAGAACACTGGAGCAGGTTGCCACTTCCTTCTCCAGGGGATCTTCCTGACGCAGGAATCAAAGCCAAGTCTCCTGCTTGGTAGGCAAATTCTTTACCACTGGGCTACCTAGGATGTCCTTTCTCCCAGCTTAGCTGGCCACTTTCTCTCTATGTCTTCACAAGGTGGTGAGAAACAGTGAACTCTCCAGGGTTTCCTTTTATAAGAACACTAATCTTATCATTTAGGGCCCCATCCCTGTGAATTCATTTGTTATTACTTCCTTACTCCAAATACAATCACACTGGAGGTTAGAAATCAAAATGAATTCAGTTCAGTTCAGTTCAGTCACTCAGTCGTTTCTGACTCTTTGCGACCCCGTGAATCGCAGCACGCCAGGCCTCCCTGTCCATCACCAACTCCCGGAGTTCACTCAGACTCACGTCCATTGAGTCAGTGATGCCATCCAGCCATTTCAAAATGAATTGAGGGCACACAATTCAATCCATAGCAATAACTATAACAACATGCAAAAAATCTATTAAGTTTCAGTTCAGTTCAGTCACTCAGTAGTATCTGACTCTTTGCAACCTCATGGACTGCAGCATACCAGGCTTCTCTGTCCCTCATCAAATCCCAGGGCTTGCTCAAACTCATGTTCATTGAGATGGTGATGCCATCCAACCATCTCATCCCCTGTCATCCACTTCTCCTGCCTTCAATCTTTCCCAGCATCAGGGTCTTTTCAAATGAGTCAGCTCTTCAGGTCCGGTGGCCAAAGTATTGGAGCTTCACCTTCAGCAACAGTCCTTCCAACGAATATTCAGGATTGACTGGTTGGATCTCCTTGCAGTCCAAGGGACTCTCAAAAGTCTTCTTCAACACCACAGTTCAAAAGCATCAGTTCTCCAATGCTCCACTTTCTTCACAGTCCAACTCTCACATCCATACATGACCACTGAAAAAACCATAGACTTCACTAGACGGACCTTTGTTGGCAAAGTAATAGCTCTGCTTTTGAATATGCTATCTAGGTTGGTCATAACTTTCCTCCCAAGGAGTGTCTTTTAATTTCATGGCTGGAATCACCATCTGCAGTGACTTTGGAGCCCCCCCAAATAAAGTCTGACACTGTTTCCATTGTTTCCCCATTTATTTTCCATAAAGTGATGGGACCAGATGCCATGATTTTAGTTTTTTGAATGCTGAGTTTTAAGCCAGATTTTTCACTCTCCTCTTTTACTTTCATCAAGAGGCATTTTAGTTCCTCTTCACTTTCTGCAATAAGGGTAGTGTCATCTGCATCTCTGAGGTTATTGATATTTCTCCCAGCAATCTTGATTCCAGCTTCTGCTTCACCCAGCCCAGCATTTCACGTGATGTACTGTGCATAGAAGTTAAATAAGCAGTGTGACAATATATAACTTTGACCTAATCCTTTCAGCAGCAGCAATCCTTTCCCAATTTGGAAACAGTCCGTTGTTCCATGTCTGGTGATAACTGCTGCTTCTTGACCTGCATACAGATTTCTCAGGAGGCAGGTCAGGTGGTCTGGTATTCCCATCTCTTTCAGAATTTTCCACAGTTTGTTGTGATCCACACAGTCAAAGGCTTTAACGTAGTCAATGAAGCAGAAGTAGATGTTTTTCTGGAGTTCTCTTGATTTTTCTATGATCCAACAGATCATAGAAAAAATGGATTTTGTGTCACTGGTATATAGAAATATAATTTTTAATGGTTCTGTATCAGTGATATATCTAAATTCATTTATTATTTTTAATAATTTGAAGATTCTTCTAGATTTTCTAGATATATGTCATTTGGGAGTAAAAGCTTTCTTTCTTTCTTTCCAGTACTGAAACATTTTATTTCTTCTTTCTCTCTCCTTGCATTAGGTAGGGCTTTAAGTAAATGTTGAAGAAGTGTGTTTTTATTACTATTCTTGCCTTATTGTCAATCTCAGTAATTAAGTATGATGTTCACTGAAGGCTGACGTATAGAAATGCTTCATCAGAATAAGGAAGTTTCTTTTAATTCATATTTTGCTCAGAGTTTTTATCATATTGCAATTTGAGTTTTATCATATGCTTTTTTGCATCAAGATCTTTGCTAATGTACTAAAATACATTGATTTTCAAATGCTAAACCAATTTTGCCTTCCTGAATAAATCTACTTAGTCTTGATATATTATCTGTCCTACAGNAGGAAGTTTCTTTTAATTCATATTTTGCTCAGAGTTTTTATCATATTGCAATTTGAGTTTTATCATATGCTTTTTTGCATCAAGATCTTTGCTAATGTACTAAAATACATTGATTTTCAAATGCTAAACCAATTTTGCCTTCCTGAATAAATCTACTTAGTCTTGATATATTATCTGTCCTACAGTATGCCCAATTTATTTTGTTTAAAATATTTGCAGATATTTTTGTGAGCAAGATTGGTTTGTAATTTTCCTTTTTTTCCCCCTGTGATGTGCTTATCTGATTTTGGTATTATAGTTTTGCTGGCTTCATAACACGAGTTGGAAAATGTTCCCTTCTTTTCTGCTCTCTGGTGGAGACGTCACTCATCATCAGAAAACTGTAAATCAAAACCATGAAGAGATAGCAATTCATGTCCATTAGGATGACTCCACTTAAACAGAACAGTTGTTTGTAGGAATATGGAGAAGTTGAAGACCTTGTGCACTATTAGTGGAATTGTAATATGGTGTAGTGGAAATTCCTAATGCACTTTCACAACCTTGAGAAATTCCACAGAAAAACAGCATATATTAAGAAACTATGTTAATGATTATCTTTCATGTTTTTCCTAAAAATAATCACCTTGTTACAAATCCCAAGGCCAGACCCAGAAGGGAGTATGACTGGAATCATGAAAGCATGGACCTTGGAACACTGGGCTGGTGTCAGGCATGAATGCTGCCTAGGCACTTGCTGATTGTTCCCGGGACTAGCACAGAAGGGAACAGACTGGGGTAAAAAGCTGGAGTTCAGGACTACATCACTATAGTCCCTGACATTTAGTAGTATGTGATTAACACAAGAGGTGTGTTGAGAAAGATAAGGCCAAAGAAATTATTGTAGTCTGCAATTAGGAATAAAAGCTGGACTCAGAGTGGATTTTGCACTGAAGGAAAGTTCAGTTAGTCAGTTAGTTCAGTCGCACAGTCGTGTCCGACTCTTTGCAACCCCATGAATCACAGCACCACAGGCCTCCCTGTCCATCACCATCTCCCGAAGTTCATTCAAATTCATGTCCATCAAGTCAGTGATGCCATCCAGCCATCCCATCCTCCGTCGTCCCCTTTTCCTCCTGCCTCCAATTCCTCCCAGCATCAGAGTCTTTTCCAATGAGTCAACTCTTCGCATGAGGTGGCCAAAGTACTGGAGTTTCAGCTTAAGCATCATTCCTTCCAAAGAAATCCCAGCACTGATCTCCTTTAGAATGGACTGGTTAGATCTCCTTGCAGTCCAAGGGATTCTCAAGAGTCTTCTCCAACACCACAGTTCAAAAGCATCAATTCTTTGGCGCTCAGCTTTCTTCACAGTCCAACTCTCACATCCGTACATGACCATTGAAAGAACCATAGCCTTGACGTTGGCAAAGCAATGTCTCTGCTTTTCAATATGCTATCTAGGTTGGTCATAACTTTTCTTTCAAGGAGTGAACGTCTTTTAATTTCATGGCTGCAGTCACCATCTGCAGTGATTTTGGAGCCCAAAAAAATAAAGTCTGACACTGTTTCCACTGTTTTCCCATCTATTTCCCATGAAGTGATGGGACCAGATGCCATGATCTTCGTTTTCTGAATGTTGAGCTTTAAGCCAACTTTTTCACTCTCTTTCACTCTCATCAAGAGACTCTTTAAGTCCTCTTGGCTTTCTGCCATTAGATTGATATCATCTGCATATCTGAGGTTGTTGATATTTCCCCCAGCATTCTTGATTCTAGCTTATGATTTGTCCAGCCTGGTATTTTTCAGGATGTACACCCCATCAGGTCCAATAAGCAAGGTGACAATACACAGCCTCGACACACTCATTTCCCAACTTTGAACCAGTCCATTGCTTCATGTCTGGCTCTAACTGTTGCTTCTTGACCTACATATAGTTTTCTCAGGAGACAGGTCAGGCGCCTAGTATTCCCATCTCTTTAAGAATTTCCCAGTTTGCTGTGATCCACACTGTCAAAGGCTTTAGTGTAGTCAATGAAGCAGAAGTTGATGTTTTCTCTGGAATTCCTTTGCTTTCTCTATGATCCAGTGGATGTCGGCAATTTGTTCTTTGGTTCCTCTGACTTTTCTAAACCCAGCTTGTACATATGCAAGTTCTTGATTCATGTACTGTTGAACCCTAGCTGGAAGGATTTTGCACACTACCCTATTAGCATGTGAATAAAGCTCAGCTTTACGGTAGTTTGAACATTCTTTGGCATTACCCTCCTTTGGGATTGGAATGAAAACTGACCTTTTCCAGTCCCATGGCCACTGTTGAGTTTTCCAAATTTGCTGGCATAATGAGTGCAGTTCTTTAACAGCATCATCTTTTAGGATGTTTAAATATCTCAGCTGGAATTCCATCACCTCCACTAACTTTGCCTGTAATAATGTTTCCTAAGGCCCACTTGACTTCACACTCCAGGATATCTGGCCTTAGGTGAATGACCACACCATTACTGTTGTCTGGGTCATTGAGACATTATTTGGACAGTTCTTCTGTATATTCTTTCTACCTCTTATTAATCTCTTCTACTTCTGTGAGGTCCTTACCATATCTGTCCTTTATTGTATCCATTCTTGCATGAAGTGTTCCCCTGATGTCGCCAATTTTCTTGAAGAGGTCTCTAATCTTTCCCATTCTATGGTTTTCTTCTATTCCTTTGCATTGTTCACTTAAAGAGGCTTTCTTATCTCTCCTTGCTATTCTCTGAAACTCTCTGTTTGGTTGGGTATATCTTTCCCTTTCTCCATTGCTTTTAGCTTCTCTTTTATCAGCTATTTGTAAAACCTCCTCAGACAACCACTTTGCCTTCTTGCATTTATTTTTCTTTGAGATAGTTTTGGTTACTGGCTCATGTACAATATTATGGACCTCAGTCTATAATTCTTCAGGCACTCTAGTAGATCTAATCCCTTGAATCCATTTATCACCTCCACTGTATAGTCATAAGGGATTTGATTTAGGTCATACCTGAATGGTCTAGTGGTTTTCCGTACTTTCTTCAATATAAGCCTGACTTTTGCAATAAGGAGCTCATGACCTGGGCTGCAGTCAACTCCAGGTCTTATTTTTCAAAGCTTTTTTAGAGCTTCTCCATCTTTGGCTGTAAAGAATATAATCAATCTGATTTTGGTGTTGACCATCTGGTTATGTTCATGTATAGAGTCATTTTTTGTGCAGTTGGAAGAGGGTATTTGCTACAGCCAGTGTGTTCTCTTGACAAAATCTTATTAGCCTTTGCCCTGCTTTATTTTGTACTCCAAGGCCAAGCTTGCCCGTTACTCCAGGTATCTCTTGACTTCCTACTTTTGCATTCTGGTTCCCTATGATGAAAAGGGCATCTTTTTTTTTTTTTTTTGGTGTTAGTTCTAGAAGGTCTTGTAGGTTTTCANTCTTGAAGAGATCTCTAGTCTTTCCCATTCTGTTGTTTTCCTCTATTTCTTTGCATTGATTGCTGAAGAAGGCTTTCTTATCTCTTCTTGCTGTTCTTTGGAACTCTGCATTCAGATGCTTGTATCTTTCTTTTTCTCCTTTGCTTTTCACCTCTCTTCTATTCACAGCTATTTGTAAGGCCTCCCCAGACCGCCATTTTGCTTTTTTGCATTTCTTTTCCATGGGGATGGTCTTGATCCCTGTCTCCTGTACAATGTCACGAACCTCATTCCATAGTCCATCAGGCACTCTATCTATCAGATCTAGTGCCTTAAATCTATTTCTCACTTCCACTGTATAATCATAAGGGATTTGATTTAGGTCATACCTGAATGGTCTAGTGGTTTTCCCTTTCTTCAATTTAAGTCTGAATTTGGCAATAAGGAGCTCATGATCTGAGCCACAGTCAGTTCCCTCCTGGTCTTGTTTTTGCTGACTGTATAGAGCTTCTCCATCTTTGGCTGCAAAGAATATAACCAATCTGATTTTGGTGTTGACCATCTGGTGATGTCCATGTGTAGAGTCTTCTCTTGTGTTGTTGGAAGAGGGTGTTTGCTATGACCAGTGCATTCTCTTGGCAAAATTCTATTAGCCTTTGCTCTCTTCATTCCATATTCCAAGGCCAAATTTGCCTGTTACTCCAGGTGTTTCTTTACTTCCTACTTTTGCATTCCAGTCCCCTATAATGAAAAAGACATCTTTTTTGGAAGGAAAGTTACACAGCTCAAAATAGCCTGGAGTTAAAACTCCCCTCTTGTCCTCCCCGTCATTTTATGCGAAACAAAGAACTCTCTTACCCAAGGGAAAAAATGACATTAAGGTTGATTAAGCCCAGCACCCAGCTGGTCCCAGCCTCTGGCGTTCTCCAGAATTCCTTGCCCCAGCAGTTTTAAATACTCCAAACAACCTTGGAGAACAGGCCCCCTTAAGACAGTAGATTTCCACATATATGCCTAAGTATACTTACTCTTTTCTTGGGTTAGGGCGCAACTCACTAATCTGACTGCTTCCTCTTCTCACCTCATTAAGGATGATCTGTTCCTGTAAGTGCCAGTCTCGTTCTTTTTCCGAACCTCGCCTTCTATACCTCCTTAACCCTACATGCACCCCAATCCAATAGAGGTTACAGGTCCCCTGACCCATTGCACTAGATTTTGTGTTTTTTCTTTATTCTTATCGCTCGCTCCCAGACCATTAGAGCAACAATTGGCGCCCAACCTGGGGCTGGAGCGGAAGACTGCTATGAGCAAAAGTGAAACTACAGCGGCGCAGAACCTGGGACAGTTGAGAGGCCTCTGAAAATTCCCTCTTGTAAGTCCTTCAGGCATTTAATCAGGGTTAAAGTGGGAAATGTTGAGAGTGCAGAACACTATCGCCCATATATTTGTTCATTAAGACAGCTCTTGAAAGCGGGAGGAGCTTCTATTAGTGAAGGGTGATTATTAGAATTGTTGCAAGCAGTGGATAATTATTGCTGCTGGTTCCCGTCAATAGGGACCTTAGGTCTGAAAGTCTGGGAAAAGGTTGGAGCCGGGTTAAAGAAAGAACATGCAAAAAGAACTCCGCTCCTTTTTTCTATTTGAAATACATGGGCATTAATTAAATCAGTACTGGAACTTTTGCAGACTTCTGATTCTTTTGAGGAAAGTGATGATGACTCTTTAGAAGGAATTTCAAAGTCCAGAATATGTGGAGTCTGAGGGAAAGGGCAAGCCATATGCAAAACCCGCCCCCTTGTCTCCCCAGGAGGATGATGAGGGATTTTTTTCCTCTGCTTCCTTCCCCATCCGCCATTCCCACAGCCTGCTTTTGGAGAAAACATCTTCAGTTGAGAGTCTATGCCTACTCATCATCTTTCATCCATACAGAAAGGAATTTTACAAGCACAACGGGAAGGAAATTTAGAGGCTTTTCGTACTGCCTTTCCCGTGGCTATTCATGAAAGGGTAACTCCTGGTGTGAATCCTAACAACCCTAATGGAGTCTATGAGGCTGTCCATGAACCTTTTCCTTTTAAAATCCGAAAGAAATTAAAACAAGCAGTACAATATTATGGTGTAAATTCCCCATTTATGGTGGGAATAGTTCAGGGTGTGGCAGAGGGCAATTGCCTCATTCCAGCAGATTGGTCGACGTTAGCAAAAACAGTCTTAGCTGTGGTGATGGAAGGACGAAAGAGCAGATAACCGAGGAGGGTCTTGGAACGCAGGAATGTAAAAACCAGACCCTTATGTCCTTCCCTCCCCCATGTTGTAACTATTAATGGAACAGTATAACCTGTCTCCCCTCCTACCTCATATGGAGGAGGTATTTGCCTTACTCTTCCCCTCCCACCAAGTATAGGTGCCTCTTTCAGTCAGCAAATGACCCACAAGACCCCTATCCCACTCCTTGTACCCTGGGTATAAAAGTGGACTAAGGACTCCCATTCACATTGGTTCTCCCTTGAGCTGGCCTGCTGTTCTAACAGCGTCTCCCATTCTAATAAACTTTATTTCCCTCTCATTCTGTCTCATGTCTGCCAATTCTTTTCCAACCTGCACCCAGACCATGACATTAGCCCCGGGGGAATTTCAATTTAGAACTTGATGGCAAGATGCTGAGACTTTGACTGCACATAATCAGACTCATAATATCCCTATTTTGTTGGAAAAACTTATGGGAATAGGTCCATGGGGGAGAGTGCAAGATCAAATACATATGAATGATTAAGACATAGAACAATTGTGAAGATGTTGCTTGAGGGCCTGGGAAAAAATAGAGTCAAAAAGCCAGACTTCTGTTTCCTTTCAAAAATTGTCCAGGGTCCTAAGGAGCCCTATACTGAATTTATCGCCTGATAAGGACTTCCCTGGTGGCTCAGACCGTAAAGCGTCTGCTTGCAGTGCAGGAGACCGGGTTTGATCCCTGGGTCGGGAAGATCCCCTGGAGAAGGAAACAGCAACTCACTCCAGTACTCTTGCCTGGAAAATCCCATGGACGGAGGAGCCTGGTAGGCTATAGTCTGTGGGGTCGCAAAGAGTTGGACATGACTGAGCGGCTTCACTTTCCTTCTTTAATGAGAGGCAAACCGCCAGCGAGTTACAAATGTTGAGGCAGCAGATGTCATATTACNACTCCAGTACTCTTGCCTGGAAAATCCCATGGACGGAGGAGCCTGGTAGGCTATAGTCTGTGGGGTCGCAAAGAGTTGGACATGACTGAGCGGCTTCACTTTCCTTCTTTAATGAGAGGCAAACCGCCAGCGAGTTACAAATGTTGAGGCAGCAGATGTCATATTACAATTGTTGGTTTATGATAATGCTAACACCGATTACAAGAAAGTAACGAACCCTTTCAAAGGAAAAGCCAGTTTGAATGATTATGTTAAACTATGCCAGGGAGTAAGAACTGTTACACAGTTAGAATAGGAAAAAGGAGTCCAGAATGGTGGTGGCTAAAAGACAAAGAAGGGAAAAGCCTGCAGAAATAGAACAAAGGAGGGTCCTAGGGCCTGAGTGTAGACCTCAGGTAACACAAACACCCTTCTTGGCTAGCCCAGTTTACACAGGGCAGGGGCAGGGGGAGAAGAAAAAGCACATAAAAAGAGGAGCCCAAACTGAGCAGGGTGGGAGTGGGGTGGGGTGGGTGCTGTGGGCAGTGGGAGGGTGGTTCTCTTCTGTTTGCATCTTTTGGGTCGGCCCTCCCTCACGCCTCAAGGACGTATTTTCCTTTGCTTGCCGATAAAACTGAGCTATAACACTGGTCCGTCCATCACTTCAAATTTTTGCTGCGGTTAGACAGAACTGAGGAAATTACAAACTTTCCCAACAGAACCAAATCCTTTAAAGCTGATTTATTAGCTCAGGCTATGGCTGGATTACGACTTCCTAAATTCTCCGACTCTTGTTTTAATTGTGGGAAACCTGGACATATTAGAGTTGAATGTAAATTCAAAAAAGGGAACTTTCAAAAGAGTAATTCACAAAAGGGAAATGTCCCTGGCCTCTGCCCAAAATGTAAAAAAAAAAGAAGCCACTGGGCAAATCCATGCCATTCTGAATTTCATTAAGGATGGCCCCTTTTGGGAAATGGCCTCTGGGGCAATCTCCCAGCCCCAAGAAAAAAGGGAGCATATCCTGTTCAGACTACACAAATGTCTTTCCCAACTACTCCTGCCAGGAACAACAACAGTCAAAATTACCATGCTGTGTCATGGAATTAAAAGATGCTTACTCCTTAGAAGAAAAGTTATGACCAACGTAGACAGCATATTAAAAAGCAGAGACATTACTTTGCCAACAAAGGTCCGTCTAGTCAAGGCTATGGTTTTTCCAGTGGCCATGTATGGATGTGAGAGTTGGACTGTAAAGAAAGCCGAGTGCTGAAGAATTGATGCTTTTGAACTGCGGTGTTGGAAAAGACTCTTGAGAGTCCCTTGGACTGCAAGGAGATCCAACCAGTCCATCCTAAAGGAGATCAGTCCTGGCTGTTCATTGGAAGGACTGATGTTGAAGCTGAAACTCCAATACTTTGGCTACCTTATGTGAAGAGTTGACTCATTGGAAAAGACCCTAATGCTGGGAAGGATGGGGGGGCAGGAGGAGAAGGGGATGACAAAGGATGAGATGGCTGGATGGCATCACTGACTCAATGGACATGGGTTTAGGTAGACTCTGGGAGTTGGTGATGGACAGGGAGGCCTGGCATGCTGTGATTCATGGGGTTGTGAAGAGTGGGACATGACTGAACTGAACTGAACTATGTGGGTATAGGACATTCAGACAAAAAGTGGGGCTCTGGGGGATTTGGAAGCACAGGCCAGGCTGGTATTTTTCTCACCAAAAAGATTTTGGAATCCAGATCCACTTGTCAAGTCAATATAAGTGGCAAAAACTTTCAAGGTTTAATAGATACTGGAGCCAATGTTTTTATCATCACCTCCCAACATTGGCCTAAAACATGGCCAACTAGCCTGCTCCAATATCTGTTGCAGGTCTAAGACAGACACAAGGACTAAAACAGAGTGCTATGGTATTGTCTTTTTCAGGGCCTGATAAGCAACCAGCCACTATCCAACCTTGTATCGCTGATATACCTATCAATCTATGGGGTCATGATCTTTTAGAACAATGGCATGCTGAGATACATATTCCTCCAAATCAGTATAGTTGGCAAATTATGTTCAATCAAGCTTATATACAAGAATTGGGACCGGGCAAAAATCAACAAGAAAGACTTTATCCTTTAACTGCTCAAGATTTCAAACCGCCTCCTTTTCACTAGTGACCACTTCTCGTATTAATCTTCCTCCATTCACATCCATAGCTCTTAACTGGAAAACTGATCAACTTGAGTGGATAGAACAGTGACCTCTAAAACAAGAAAAATTAGAGGCTGTACATAAATTAGTTAATGAACAACTTAACAAGGGACATATTATTCAGTCCTTTAACCCTTGGAATTCTCCAGTGTTTGTGATACAAAAAAAATCTGGTAAATGGAGAATGCTTACTGATGTGAGAGCTGTTATGCTGTTATTGTTCCAATAGATGATGCTTTGCAGCCTGGCCTACCTAATTCTAGTATGATTCCAAGAAATTGGCATTTGTGTCTTATTGATCTCAAAGATTGTTTTTTCATTATTGCTTTATATCCTGATGATCAACCTTGATTTGCCTTTTCGGTTCCTTCCATTGATTTAAAGGCACCACATAAAAAATTTCAATGGACGGTATTACCTTAAGGTATGCTTAACAGTCCCACTATTTGTCAAAATTTTGTAGCCAAGGCTTTACATCCAATGTTACAATTCCCTCATGCATGTATCATTCATTATATGGATGATATATTATGTGCCTTACCTGAAATTGATAGCCTGCAAGAATTGTTTTTAAAACTAAAGGAATGTTTAGAATGTGCTGGCTTACGTTTCACTCCTGATAAAGTACAATACACTGAACTTTTTCAGTACTTAGAAAATATAGTCATCCGTACTACAACCAAGTCACAAAAGGGACAAATGCACAGAGACTCAATTAAAACTCTAAATGAGTAGAGATGTTAACTAGATTCAGCCTAAGTTAGGGATTCCAACTTATTCTTTATCCCATTTATTCTCTCTATTAAGAAGAAATCCAGAGCTTAATAGCTCCCAACAACTAACTTCTGAAGCTGAAAAAAAAAAACAAAAAACAAAAAACTAAGAATTATAAAAGAAACTGTACAAAACTGCCAAATAGACAAAATAGACCCTTTAGAGCCTCTCTAGTTATTTGTCTTTCCTACCCCTCATTCCCCTACTGGGTTGATTATACAAACTCCTTTAATAGTTAAATGAATATTCTTAGCTAATTCGCAAACAAAATCTATTACCCTTTATTTAGATATGATACCCACTATAATTCTAAAAGGAAGAGAGCGTGTTCAACAACTTACTGGACAGGTCCCTGCCTTATTTGCACTACACTAACCTCCAAAAAATTAAAACATTCTCTTCAAAATTCATCATCTTGGCAACTAACTTTAGCTGCCTGTGTTGGACAAATTGACAACTGGTATCCTGATTTGCCTGTCTTACACTTTTTGAAACAAACAAGATGGATTTTGCCTAAAATTACTAATGTCAACCCCATTCCCTTCACTCCTTTCATTTTTATAGATGACACTAGCTGAAGAAAAATAAAAAATATAGGCACATTTATGCTACTTATTGAAACACCTAGATATTCTACACAACAAACAAAAATTCCAGCTATTACACACACATTACAAAATATTCCCCAAACAATTAATATCTTATGTGATTCTCAATATTCTGTACATGTCACTATATATATAGAAACAACAACTATTAAAGATACTATCCCATCCACATTATATACACTTTTTACAAATTTACAACAAGTGATTAGACACCAACAGTTTCCATTCTACATTACCCATATTTGGGCTCATACTAATTTACCAGAACCTTTAACAAAAAATAATGCTCAAGCCTTTTATTTCCAGCCTTTACAGAGACATCAGCTTTTCATGATCTGACACATTGTAATTCAAAATATTTTAAAAACCAAGTTTCATATCATCTGAACTCAAGCTAAACAGATTATATAGACTTGTTCTACATGTCAGACTGTTGTGATAACCACATCTATAACAAAAGCCAGGGAAATTAATCCCCATGGCCTAAAGCCACATCAGATCTGGCAGATGGATGTAACTCACATTCCATCCTTTGAAAAGTTTGCTTATATACCTGTCACAGTTGATACTAACTCTAAATTTATCTAGACAACTGCTTGCTCTAGAAAATCTACAAAACATGTGATTTCACATTTGCATAGCTGCTTTGCTACTATGGGCCTCCCACAAAATATTAAAACAGACAACGGCCCGGCTTACATTGGTACTGCTTTTAGAGACTTTTTTTTAAAGTCTTGGTCTACAAAACATCATGCAAAAATCCCCTATAATCCCCAAGGATAAGCTATTGTAAAATGAGCTAACAGATCTCTTAGAAAAATATTACAAAAACAAAAAGGGGGAGATGGAATGTCAGCAAAAGTTACATAAAGCATTATTTACTTAAAAACTTTTGCATCGAGATAATGATTTCACTGCAGCAGAACGACATTTTACAAAGGAACAAAAAGAAATTCACCCCAAACCATCTGTTAGATGGTATGATCCAGTAACACACTCGTGGCATAGCAGGGAATCTGATAACCTGGGGAAAGGGTTTCGCTTGTGTTTCACCAGGTGATTCAGAAACACTTATTTGTATTCCCTCACCACCAACTGAAACCGAATTATGAGCGAACTTCCGCAGAAGAGATGCTTTGCATGGGACAGAGAGCACCCAGTAATGTTTCAAAGGCCTGAGTCTGAAACAAAGATAACGATTTCCCTCCCTTCGACACATCGGAACAAGATCCCCAACTGGGGACAAATTGAAAGATTAACACAGAAGTCAGAGGACATCTTAGAAAGTGAAGAGAAAGCTGTCACTCCTAACAATCTGGCTGTTGCCCTGCATGCCGTTATCACCACCACAGTGAGTATACCCCTAGCAACAGCTGAATCTAAAAATTATTCTTACTGGGCATGTATACCTCACCCCATTACTAAAGCCCGTTGATTGAGGGGATTCTATGATCCCCGTTTAGGTTAATGATTCTTCCTGATACCAAGACCTGAAGATACACATCTTCCTCTTTTTAAACAAGATGTGAGTATACCCCTAGCAACAGCTGAATCTAAAAATTATTCTTACTGGGCATGTATACCTCACCCCATTACTAAAGCCCGTTGATTGAGGGGATTCTATGATCCCCGTTTAGGTTAATGATTCTTCCTGATACCAAGACCTGAAGATACACATCTTCCTCTTTTTAAACAAGAGGAAGGGACTCCCTTCAATGTTACTTATGGGTATGTATCCTGGCCAATTTGTGTAGGACCAGCTACAGAATGTCTTAAATTATGTAGGTAAGCCTGGCTGTTCACTAATTCTCTAAATAGTAACTATACTAAGGTTCAGTTACATCTTCTTTCTGGTCTGAGTTTTGCTTATAACAACTCAGAACCCAATAATGACACCAACTCAGATAGACCTTTATTCGAGCATCACAAGCTGTGGACTGAAAAAGAAGATCGTATTCAGTGGGATAATTGCCATGGGACAGAGGGAGTAATTTTGATTAATGGTTCCTATGGAATAGTAAAGGACTGGTGCCCTATCGGGTATGCAGTCACTAATTGCTCTCATCAAAATCAGCACTGCAATCCTCACAAAAGGCTACGTTGGCAGGTGCATAGGTCTTTAACCATACTAATATTACCACTCATTCAAATCATCCAATTATATGACATGGTAATGGCATGTCATCCCCCATTTCCACAACTGGATCAAAAAAGAGGGTAAAGAGAGATTTGGAAATTGGCTTTAAGTCTTAAAAAATTCCAAATTTGGGATGGATATTATTCCAATAAAGCTAATTATTCATTAACATTTAATACCAGTTCAGTTCAGTTCATTTCAGTTCAGTAGCTCAGTCGCGTCCGACTCTTTGCAACCCCATGAATTGCAGCAAGCCAGGCCTCTCTGTCCATCACCAACTCCTGGAGGTCACTCAGACTCACGTCCATCAAGTCACTGATGCCATCCAGCCATCTCATCCTCTGTCGTTCCCTTCTCCTCCTGCCCCAAATCCCTCCCAGCATCAAAGTCTTTTCCAATGAGTCAGCTCTTCACATGAGGTAGCCAAAATATTGGAGTTTCAGCTTTAGCATCATTCCTTCCAAAGAACACCCAGGGCTGATCTCCTTTAGGATGGACTGGTTATCTCCTTGCTGTTCAAGGGACTCTCAAGAGTCTTCTCCAACGCCACAGTTAAAAAGCATCAATTCTTTGGTGCTCAACTTTCTTCACAGTCCAACTCTCGCATCCATACACGACCACTGGAAAAACCATAGCCTTGACTAGATGGATCTTTGTTGGCAAAGTAATGTCTCTGCTTTTGATTATGCTATCTAGGTTGGTCATAACTTTCCTTCCAAGGAGTAAGCGTCTTTTAATTTCATGGCTGGAATCACCTTCTGCAGTGATTTTGGAGCTCAAGAAAATGAAGCCTGACACTGTTTTCACTGTTTCCCCATCTATTTCCTATGAAGTGATAGGACCAGATGCCATGATCTTAATTTTTTGATGTTGAGATTTAAGCCAACTTTTTCACTCTCCTCTTTCACTTTCATCAAGAGGCTTTTTAGTTCTTCTTCACTTTCTGCCATAAGGGTGGTGTCATTTGCACATATGAGGTTATTGATATTTCTCCTGGCATTCTTGATTCCAGCCCAGCATTTCTCATGATGTACTCTACATATAAGTTAAATAAGCAAGGTGACAATATACAGCCTTGACATACTCCTTTTCCTATTTGGAACCAGTCTGTTGTTCCATGTCCTGTTCTAACTGTTCCTTCCTGACCTGCATACACATTTCTCAAGAGACAGGTCAGGTGGTCTGGTATGCCTATCTCTTTCAGAATTTTCCACAGTTTATTGTGATCTACACAGTCAAAGGCTTTGGCATAGTCAAGAAAGCAGAAATAGATGCTTTTCTGGAACTCTCTTGCTTTTTCCATGATCCAGCGGATGTTAGCAATTTGATCTCTGATTCCTCTGCCTTTTCTAAAACCAGCTTGAACATCTGAAAGTTCATGGTTCACGTATTGTTGAAATCTGGCTTGGAGAATTTTGAGCTTTACTTTACTAGCGTGTGAGATGAGTGCAATTGTGCAGTAGTTTGAGCATTCTTTGGCATTGCCTTTCTTTGGAATTGGAATGAAAACTGACCTTTTCCAGTCCTGTGGCCACTGCTGAGTTTTCCAAATTTGCTGGCATATTGAGTGCAGCACTTTCACAGCAACTAACAAAAGTATAATGAAAGTATAAGCTGTCAAACCTGTGGGCATGTTTTAAAACATCCATCAAGACACTTCCCCAAGAATGAGCTTTCAGAATTGCCCTACAGAAAGCCCAGAAACAGCAGTGAAATAAAGGACCACAACCTCTGCCAGGATGGGAAGGCAAAGGAAATCTGTTTATTCCTCCCTCCTCATCACCCATGGACTGAGGGAAAGGGGAGAACAACCTCCCTGGCCATGCACAAAGACTCCCTCCTCCTGTTCCAGCCCAGCATTTCTCATGATGTACTCTACATATAAGTTAAATAAGCAAGGTGACAATATACAGCCTTGACATACTCCTTTTCCTATTTGGAACCAGTCTGTTGTTCCATGTCCTGTTCTAACTGTTCCTTCCTGACCTGCATACACATTTCTCAAGAGACAGGTCAGGTGGTCTGGTATGCCTATCTCTTTCAGAATTTTCCACAGTTTATTGTGATCTACACAGTCAAAGGCTTTGGCATAGTCAAGAAAGCAGAAATAGATGTTTTTCTGGAACTCTCTTGCTTTTTCCATGATCCAGCGGATGTTAGCAATTTGATCTCTGATTCCTCTGCCTTTTCTAAAACCAGCTTGAACATCTGAAAGTTCATGGTTCACGTATTGTTGAAATCTGGCTTGGAGAATTTTGAGCTTTACTTTACTAGCGTGTGAGATGAGTGCAATTGTGCAGTAGTTTGAGCATTCTTTGGCATTGCCTTTCTTTGGAATTGGAATGAAAACTGACCTTTTCCAGTCCTGTGGCCACTGCTGAGTTTTCCAAATTTGCTGGCATATTGAGTGCAGCAGTTTCATAGCTTCATCTTTCAGAATTTGAAACAGCTCAACTGGAATTCCATCTAGCTTTGTTCGTAGTGATGCTTTCTAAGGCCCACTTGACCTCACATTCCAGGATTTCTGGCTGTAGGTGAGTGATCACACCATCATGATTTAATACCAGTACAAAATATTATTTTCAGGCTTGCATAAGAGATCCTTATGTACTCTTGAAAGGAACAATTTGTATCAATGAAAATGTACAAGAACTTTCTTGCCAAGACTGCAAATTATATTCCTGTTTAAATTGGTCACTTTATAGTTCTAATCACTCATTTGTTATATTAAGAAGGAGATTGGGAATATGGCTTCCAGTAAATGAAACCAGACTTTGGGAAAACTCTCCTGAAACACATGGTCTTTTAAAGGTTATAAAGAAAGTACTGCAATGTTCCAAAAGGTTTATTGGGCTGCTTATAGCAAGAAAGTATTGCTGTAGCCATGACTGCAGAAGTAACCGGGGTGGCACTGCCTCAAACTATGCAAACGACTACACTGATACAGCTGCTGCTGCTGCTGCTGCTAAGTCGCTTCAGTCGTGTCCGACTCTGTGTGACCCCATAGACGGCAGCCCACCAGGCTCCCCCGTTCCTGGGATTCTCCAGGCAAGAACACTGGAGTGGGTTGCCATTTCCTTCTCCAATGCATGAAAGAGAAAAGTGAAAGTGAAGTCGCTCAGTCTGTCCGACTCTTAGCGACCCCATGGACTGCAGCCTACCAGGCTCCTCCGTCCATGGGATTTTCCAGGCAAGAGTACTGGGGTGGGGTGCCATTGCCTTCCCTGCCACTGATACAGCAGTGGCATCAAAGTGCAAACTCTGCCTGGGGAAGTCAAACCCACAGAGACCAAGAAATTAATGAACGATTCATTTAGAAGATGCAGTTTTCCTACTAGGGGATGAAGTACAGAATTTTAAATTACCAATTCATCTCAAGTATGATTGGAATATCTTCATTTTGTGCCACACCTCATAAGTATAATCAAAGTGCATATACTTGGGATCAATTATCTAAACATCTGAGAGGATATGTTCATGATTATCTATCCTTAGATATTTCCCAATTACAGGCTGCTACTTCTAATATGCAGATTGCTCACTTACAATTACTCCCAGAACCTGATTCATTTGAAAAAAAAATTGAGGAAATCTTACATAAACTTAACCTCATGATGTGGATTAAAACCTTAAGAAGAAGATTGCTTGGTACTATAATATCAGGATGTATATGTTTAATTGTTTTATGTCTAGTCCTCAGATACACAAGAGAAACCATCTGAGAATTGATGAAGAAAGAAGTTGTTCAGATGGCATATCTACTCCTGCAAAAACAGAAAGGGGAGATATGTAGTGGAAATTCCTAACAATGTCCTTTCACAGCCTTGAGAAATTCCACAGAAATAACACCTGGGAAAACAGCATATATTAAGAAACTATGTTAATGATTATCATTCATGTTTTTCTTAAGAATAATTGCCTTCTTACAAACCCCAAGGCCAGACCCAGAAGGGAACATGGCTGGGATCATGAAAGCACGAACCTTGAAACACTGGGTCGGCATCAGGCATGAATGCTGCCTACACACTTGCTGATTGTTCCCGAGACTACCCCAGAAGGGAATGGCCAGTGGTAAAAACAAGGAGATCTGGACTATGTCATTGTAGTCTCTGACATTTAGTAGTACATGATTAACATAACAAGTGTGTTGAGAAAGATAAGGCCAAAGAAACTCTTGTAGTCTGCAATTAGGAATAAAAGCTGGACTCAGAGTGGACTCTGCACCTCAGTCCAATAGAGGCTGCAGGTCCCCTGACCCATTGCACCAGATTTCATGTTCTGTCTTCATTCTCATCACTCCCTCCCAGACCGTTAGAGTAACAATGTGGCACAACTATGCTATGAAAAACAGTGTGGCAATTCCTCAAAAAATTAAAAATAGAACTATCATATGATCCAGCAATCTCATTTCTGGGTATACACCCAAAAGAATATAAAAGATCGAAAGCACGATCTCAAAGAAAATCACACATCCATGTTTATAGGAGCACTATTTGCAGTAGCCAACACGTAGAAGCAATTCAAATGCCTATGGAGGGATAAGTCGATAAACAGGTTGTGGTATATACATACAAAGGAATACTATGTAGTCTTTAAAAGGAATGAGATTCTGTCACATAGGACAACATAGATGAACCATGAGGATACTTTGCTAAGTTAAACAACAGTAACAAAAACGGAAATGCCATTTGATTCCACTTATATGGAATTCATGTAAACAAAAAGTAAGGTAATAGTTATGGAGAGGGAGGACTTGTTACTCAATGGGTATAGAGTTTCACATTTGCAAAGTGAAAGAGATCTGAACATCTGTTTTACAATAATGTGTATATACTTAACACTACTGACCAGTACATTTAAAAGTGGTTAAGATGGTAGATTTTGTGATATATGCTTTTTACCACAATGAAGATACAGCTTTTTGTCCCATTGAACTTTTAGATGTCTGGGGTAAAAAATAAACTGGATGAGATTAACAACAGATTAGATGTTGCAGGAAAAAAGGTTGGTGAATTTTTAGAAACCAGTAAATAAGAGAAACTATCCAAAATCAAAAACAGAAAAAGAATTAAGAAAGCATTAATGATATGTGAGATAACTTCAGGAGGACTAATACATGTGCAATTTTAGCCCTAGAGGGAAAAAAAAACAAGGGAAGATATTATATTTGATGACATAGTTGGTTGACAATATTTTATATTTGGTGAAAATTATAAACCCACAGATCCAAGAAGTTCAGTAAACCCCAGGTACAAGATACATAAACTATACCAAAGCAAATCAGTCACATTGCTCAAAACCAGTGATAAAGAGAAAATTTTAAAAAGATCCAGAAAATAAAGATTGATGCAAAGCTCTTTTTGGGGGTTACAGATGTGTTTTTATCTTGACAGTAAACATATGTAAAGTGTATCAACTGCACATTTTATATCTGTGCAGTTTATTTTTTGTCAACTATAACTCAAAAGAACTTTAAAACAAGTCAACTGGTTGATCAAAGAAATCTGTCTTCATTACTTCTCTAATAGTTGTTGGGCTGGCTTTATCTTCCTTTTATTCAGCTGTGTTCATGGCCCCATAGTAGGGAAATATTTTTTAAAAAAAACTGAAACTTCAGATTGCATAAGATCATAAATTCATCTTTTTAAAACATAAAATTAAACATTAAAAGACAATCTCTCCTATTTCCTTTACAAAGGAAAAAAATATTTATTTCCCACATGAATATTTAAAATTTCCCTGGGAGAGGAATTTTTAAAAAATTCTCTATTTTTAAAATTGAAGTATAGTTGATTTACAATGTTGTAGGATTTTACTGAACAGCAAAGTGACTCAGTTATATATACATGTATGTATGCATTCTTTTAAAATATTCTTTTCCATTATGGTTTATCTCAGGAGACTGGGCATAGTTGTATGCCATACCATAGGGCCTTGTTCTTTATCCATTCTAAATGTAACATTTGCATTTACACTCTAAACTCCCAGTCCATCCCTCTCTTTCTTCCTGCCTCCCTCTCGGCAACCACGAATCTGTCCTCTATGTCTGTGAGTCTGTTTCTGGTTCCAAGATAGATTCAGTACTGTCATTAAGTGAAAGTGAAGTCGCTCAGTTGTGTCCGACTCTTTGTGACCCCGTGGACTGTAGCCCACCAAGCTCCTTCGTCCATGGGATTCTCCAGGCAAAAATACTGGAGTGGGTTGCCATTTCCTTCTCCAGGGGATCTTCCCAACCCAGGGATCGAACCCAGGTCTTCCGCATTGCAGGCAGAGGCTTTAACCTCTGAGCCACCAGGGAAGCCCCCATATAGGAGATATCATATGGTGTTTCTTTTCCTGACTTATTTCACTTAGGGTGATAATCTCTAGTTGCATCCATGTTGCCGCAAATGGCATTATTTTATTCCTCTTATGGCTGAGTAGTATTTCATTGTATATACATACCACATCTTTCTTATCTATTCATCTGTCAATGACCTTTATCCATATTTTGGCTATTCTGAATACTGCTGCTATTAACATACAGATGAAGGTGAAAATTTAGTTGCTCAGTCGTGTCCGACTCTTTGCGACCCCATGGATTGTAAACTATCAGGCTCCTCTGTCCATGGGATTTTCCAGGCAAGAGTACTGGAGTGGGTTGCCATTGCCTTCTCCNCTGCTATTAACATACAGATGAAGGTGAAAATTTAGTTGCTCAGTCGTGTCCGACTCTTTGCGACCCCATGGATTGTAAACTATCAGGCTCCTCTGTCCATGGGATTTTCCAGGCAAGAGTACTGGAGTGGGTTGCCATTGCCTTCTCCAGGAGATCTTCCTGACCCAGGGATGGAACCTGGGCCTCCCACATTGTAGACAGATGCTTTACTGTCTGAGCCACCAGGGAAGTCATACAGATACATGTATTTTTTGAATTATAGTTTTGTCTGGGTATTTGTCCAGGAGTGGTATTGCTGGATCGTATGGCAACTCTATTGTAAGGAACCTCCATACTGTTTCCACAGTGGCTGTACAAATTTACATTCCCACCAACTGTGTAGGAGGGTTCCCTTTTCTCCACCGTCTCTCTAGAGTTTGTTGTTTGTAGACGTTTTAAAGATGGCTGTTCTGACTTCACTATAGCTTTGACTTACCCCTATCTGATAACTAGTGATGTTGATCACCTTTTCACGTGTCTCCTGGCATCCGTATGTCTGCTTTGGAGAAATGTCTATCAAGGTCTTCTGCCCATTTTTTGATGGGCTGTTTGTTTCTTTGTTGTTGAGTTGTACAAGCTGTTTATCTATTTTGGAGATTAAGCCCTTGTCATTCTCATCATTTGCAAATATTTTCTCCCATTCTGTAGGTTGTCTTTTTTTTTTTTTATGGTTTCCTTTGCTGTACAAAAGCTTGTAAGTTTGATAAGTATCAATTTGTTTTTTTTTTGCTTTTCATTCTGTTGCTTTGGGAGACTGAACTAAAAAGAAAGCAGTCTGATTAATGTGGAGACATAAGTGACTGATATAAAACACTTTCTAAGAACAATTCTTTAAGGGAGGAGAGAGAGAGTGAAAAGCTAAAGGCAGGGTGACTATATGTTTCAGTTTTTCTGGGACCCTATTGGTTTGTGCTTTTTGTCACAGCATAATTATTAATAATACTGCCATTTTTTCTTAAGATGATATTAGTTTAAATAATAAATTACAGAGTCATCTACCAAGTCTGGCTAAGATGTAGGAGATGGGAAAAAGAGGCGGAAGTACATGGAGAAGACAAGTTAAGTTTTTCTGCATCTCATAGTTGCCTAAATCCTCTGCTTCCATATCAACCTATCGAGAGGGCATGGATCAGTGGTAGGAATGGTACTAATCCAAGTATATGGAGAAAACCAGACGTTAGTAAGGGGAAAAGAAGTCAACACACAAATAGAAACAGCTAAAATGACAAAAGGAAGTCTGGGCTGGGCCAAATTCCGTTCCTGAGTTCCAGTATTGCTGAGGGAGTCCAGCTGTCTTCATATCCTGTTTATTGCTTAATTGTTTATTCTTCTTTGAATTACATAAGTTAACACATTCTCAGTTTGTCATGGACATCTGCTTTATTTAATCTGGAACATTCCATTATTTCTTCTTCAGTTAAAAAAATTTGCTTTGACTGCTCTGAGTCCTCATTGCTGCATGTGGGCTTTCTCTAGTTTTCGGGATTGGTGGCTACTCTCTGCTTGTGGTGAATGGGTTTCTCATTGCAGTGGCTTCTCTTGTTGCAGAGTTGGGTTCTGGAGCACAGACTCAGTAGTTGGGAAAAACGGGCTTAGTGGTCCCACAGCATGTGGAATCTTCCAGGACCAGGCATCAAACCCATGTCCCCTGCACTGACAGCCAGATGAGAACCACTGGATCATCAGGGAAGTCCTCCATTATTTCTTCTTTTGAAGTTAAATCCTTTTTCCTTTGGAAATTACCCTGTCTTGACTCCATGTTTTTCTAGCAGAGCTGCCTCTGCAACATCCTTATTGTGGGGATAAGCACAAGGCCCAGACCAGGCCAATCATAGCATCTCCCGCTTCCGACCAAAGACAGTGACCCTGGGATGGGCTCAGGAACCCTGCCCAACTTGTTTGAGCTTTTCTTTGGGATTTTTGAGTGAGGATCCTTAGAGAGGAAAGTTTTCTTTCTTCTGGGATTTCTATGCTGGGATAACTTGAGTTCTGAGCTGTTCACAGAGAGAGTTGTCATGTGTAAACCAAAGTAAGGATGGACTCAGTTAAAATGAAAATACACATTCAAATCAGCGTCACTGACTTCATTTTTTTCTCTCCTCTTGTAGTTCCTGTGGAGGTTTTAGTTAAGGTTACGGGATGTGTGTTAGAATGATTTTACCACTTGGTGACACAGCCTGAGGCTGAGTCTGTGATCTCGTTGAGGCTGTACTTTTATTGGTTTTACTGGAGGGCTCTTCAGGTAAAGAGCTAAAGAAGGGAGTACCATCCATGTAAAGTCCTTCTCCTTGCAGCCTCCTAATAATGTCTCTGCAGTTCTCCTTTATCCCCTCAAGGGATCTATTGCCTGCTTTTGACCATAAGTTGCATCCATTGATTATCCTCTGTCACTTCACTGCATCCCACCATTACCTCAGCAAGGAGATGGGGTGGTGTTGGAGCTCTTACTAGCAGGCGAATTAGGAGCTTCCAGGGGGAGGCAACTCCCTTCCAGCAGTAGAGGCAGGCATCTGCTCTGGTCTCCCCAGGTCTTTGTCAGGGAGCCTCCAAAATCTCACAGGAGGGCGCTCTGGGTTACTCCATGGGCATAGCAGCTGAGAACAGGGTGTGATGAGGTCTCCTAGTGTGTGTTTCTGTGCTTTGGAGGATTCTAAATCTTTCCAATCTTGGAGAAGGAAATAGCAATCCACTCCAGTACTATTGCCTGGAAAATCCCACGGACAGAGGATCCTGGTAGGCTACAGTCCATGGAGTTGCAAAGAGTCGGACACGACTGAGCAACTTCACTTTCACTTTCAAATCTTTCCAAAGGAGATGTTCTTCTATACCTAAAGGCTTTTTTAAATTTGGTGACTGTTCTTACGTTCATGTAGTTTAAAATATGTAGGATGGAACTAGAAATGCTTTACAGGTAGAACTGGGGTGAAGCCCTTTGAAATATTTATTCACCCGAAAGGGCCTCTTGAGGGCTGAATGCCTCATGGACTATATCCTAAGCATACATTAAACTAGGCAGGTTCTTCTGCCTTCTCTTGTCCCAGCTCCCAGGGCTGCACTGATCAGCCCTCACCTCATTCACAGTAATAATGAACAAGCACCGAAATGAGCCAGGATGCAGTCTCACTCTCTCTCTCCATTGCTACACAGGGCCATCAGAGTAAGATGCATTCAAAAGCTCGAAGGCCAATGGAAAGGGTCCTTCACCCTGACACAGACTCGTGTGTGTATCTCCTGTATGCCCCTGTGTTCTCAGAAGGGCAATGCCTCCCCCAGTTCCATCCTCCCCCATCCC
Organism: Oreotragus oreotragus; assembly: GCA_006410675.1. Lineage (NCBI taxonomy): Eukaryota > Metazoa > Chordata > Mammalia > Artiodactyla > Bovidae > Oreotragus > Oreotragus oreotragus. Next base: position 202,599 of record SJYX01009178.1, on the reverse strand, counting down.
AGGGAACTCTTCCTTACTTAATGAAATCCATGTTCTCAGCCAGGAGAAGGCGAACTTGTTTGTTGTGTACAAGTCTATTTAAAAAAAAAAAAAGAGGCCAATTTAGATTTTTATCACAGTCTCTTTCTGCTACATGGTAGGCAGCTGAAGCCAGATAGGACCCAGGACACCCATATACACAGTGAGCACGTGTCACTCTTCCACTGTGACCAAGTGAAGGGGCCGCTTTGGCCCTCCCAAGACCAAGGCCACATCAATGGAGACCATTGCAGTCACTTCTAGGACATTCTTTCACTATTCCCGAACTATAACTTGGCTTCAGTTCTGTACAGTTGAAAGGAAAGCTGCTCTTAGGTTTTACTGAATCCCACATACCCCTAGGGAATACTCGATCTACAGAGAAGGCCCTTCTTTCAAAGGATCTCTGACTGGCAGGCTTCAATTTTCCCTTCGGGAACACTTGCTAAAATTGAGCAAAGTTTGTCCTGGTGATTTCTACTGTATTTCTGAACTTTGGGTAGATGAAAGGTGAATGAATTATACATAGGATTAGCCATTAAAAGTTGATTGTTAATGAAGAGATAGAGAGCAAACTAGTGGTTACCAGCGGGGAGGGTGTAGGAAGGGAAATTTAGAGGTGGGGGAGAGGGAGGTACAGATTACTGGGTGTAAGATAGGATCAAAGATGTTTTGCAACATGGGGAATATAGCCAATATTTTGTAACAACTGTAAACAGAAAGTGACCTTTAAAGTTATATAATGTTTCTTTAAAAGTTAATTGTTAATGATGACAATAATTATGTCCTTGATTTTCCCTGAAACAGGTTTTGGTTTCAAAGTTCAAGAGAGAACACAGCCAACGCTAGCTCTGAAACAGACTGCAAACTCTGTTACTGCATCTTTAGCCTGTAATAGCTAAAGGAGACTGATAACTGAGTGTAGTCTTTATATCTGCCCAGAATTTCAAAAGTGTCTTATGTGAAAGAACTAGCCTGAGGCTGATCCTAAAAGTAGTGCAGCTAAATATACATAGAATTCTAACCTTGGTTCTCAAGGAACAAAATTTCTATTCCTCTTACACAGAGAAAGACACTGTTACATAAGACAGATCCAGTGATACAATGAATGGTCAGGATGATTGGAGAAGCTGTGGAGGCAGATGTCCTGTTCAGAGACCTAAGTGTGTTTCATAGATTAGTAGGTGAACATAGCAAAGAAAATGGATTCTTCTATCCCAGTACTTTGTCTTGTCAAGACACAGATCTTCCTTTAAGCACTGCATTATTCTATACCTCTGAAAAAAATAAATCTATATATAGAAATACATCATAAATTCACATCATAAAAGGGGAGGATAGTGGTCACAAAGTCAATTGCAGATTTGATGCTGGCTTTAATTTCTCCCCAGAACACCAGTTTATCAAATTTCAAGACAATCTATTGGCTCTCCATCTTAGAGATCCTGGAACTGTGTGAACGGACTAATGGGGGCAAAGAGCTACTTAGGATATTAAACAAGCATACATCTTTTCTTGATAAGACTGCTAAGAGGTCAAATTGCTTTTCTTTCAGTTGGGCTATGTAAACTCAGTGTGGTAACCTTAGATATCTTATGCTGAGCAGAACCTGGTGACAATGTATGGTTTGTATTGATAATAACTGCTTTTAAATTATGTTTAGTAGACAAATTGTTGTAAAACCTAAAGTCCATTAGGGGGTTATAAGAATGAAAGGGGAACAGTTCTGAATCATCACAGACACAATAAGAATATGAAGGAACACTATAGTCAAGTCATCCAAGTCTTTGGTTTCATCAGAAATTATGAGTCACTTTTGGATCAGCTTAGGTTGTCTCTGAATAATTCCAGAAGGAGTCATTTATTTACTAAATATTTATTGGTGAAACCCTATGGTACTTCCCTGCCATGTCCTCAGCCTGCCTTTTGTCTAAAAAATATTTAGCCAAGGAGTAAGTTTAGTCAGAGATGTGAGAAAATGCAGAAATAAAGGGAAACAGTCCAACAAGACCAAATAAAAATAGTTTACTCATTAAACATAGTTGAGGAACTCCTCAAGGGCTATAGATAATATTCTGAGCCATATCCTGTGACCTGTCTATTAGATACTGAAACCTCCACCAGGGGAAGAAGTTAGCTACATGATGACTAGACTATAGCCATGGCATAAGCTGCCACACTTCCAAGAACTGGCCTCAAGAAAATGGGAAAAAGCTGGCCATGGAACTGAAGATTAACTCTACTTTAAGCAATCAAAATGATGCTGATCAGACCACTGATGACCAATTTGAAAATGACTGTCCGAGATGACTGTGCTGTTTCTGAATGTAGCCCCTTCCCTCTGTCTATAAAAGCTCTTGCCCACTGGTTGGCAATAGAGGGGGGAATCAGTCTTTGGATAGGAGTCTGCTTCCTCCCCCTACGCCCCTGAAATAAAGCAAACTTTCCTTTCCACCAGCCTTGCCTCTTTATTGGTTTTTGAGTGGCGAGAAGCCAGACCCCATTTTCAGTTACATTGAGACCTAGGTGACAAGCACTGTGCCAAGTACTGGGGAGAGAAAGAAGAGTGAGGTAGGTGCCCCATGCTTGTGATACCCTGCCTGACCTTCAGATCATTCTCTGTCCTGTTCTGTGCTCTCAAGAGGCTGATCCCAACAGCTGGAACAACAGGCCTCCCTGGCCTATGGATTCTGGCTGGGTCAAGTCGAAGAGGTTACCAGCAGATGATCAAGGGTGAAGGAGAGAAAGACTGGGATGTTTCTTTCCTGTCTTCCTCGTCACCCATCCTGGTTGGGCAGGGACTGTTTCTTCTGCTCTCAGCCACTGGTCCTGCCAGGCAGCCCCTCGGCTATGTCTTCAGCTCTTGCTAGATTCTGGTAACTCTTCCCTGCCCTTGCCCTTCAGGCCTGGAAGTGATAACAGTTTCCCACTGTAATAAGACTTTGAATACCTCATCACCCCTTGTTGGAATGACTCAAACTGCCTACGGTTCTTAAAAGAAAAAGAAAAAAAAACACCCTTCTAAATTTTATTCAGTTAAACTCTATAATTTCATTTACTGTCTCCTGCTAGGTTCCTGCAGGGAAGGCAATGGCACCCCACCCCAGTACTCTTGCCTGGAAAAGCCAATGGACGGAGGAGCCTGGTGGGCTGCAGTCCATGGGGTCACTAACAGTTGGACAGACTGAGCGACTTCACTTTCACTTTTCTCTTTCATGCATTGGAGAAGGAAATGGCAACCCACTCCAGTGTTCTTGCCTGGAGAATCCCAGGGATGGGGGAGCCTGGTGGGCTGCCGTCTATGGGGTCACACAGAGTCGGACACGACTGAAGTGACTTAGCAGCAGCAGCAGCAGCTAGGTTCCTGACTGACATTGGTCCTGCCCTCAAGCTGATTACCAAACAAGTCAATAAGCAGCAGCTATTCCTTGTGAACATGACTGTGATGAAAACTCTAGTTTCTGGCTTCCTGGGTTAGAAATTCACCAACCTGTGGAAGAAAGACCAGAATATGACATGAAAATTATAGCAACAACCAAGGTAAACACTTAGAGATCACTGAACGAAACTGTCATTTCAACCTACGCTTATTGGTTTAGCACCTATCATAGGTGAGGAAATGTGGGGGTAGGAGGTTTGAAGAACATAAAATAGGAGAATGGGGTCAATTCAGTGGGATTAAAAGCTAATATTAATAAAGGTAAATAAAGTATAAAAGACTTGGAGTCACAGTGGGCACATAAGCATTTCCCCAATAGCTTCCTCAGTTTTCAAAATCATTTGTAAACTGGAAAATTATTTAAATAATGATTGACAAATCATTTTCTGTACATTCCCTCTCATTTGTGAAGCAATCCCTAAATCAGGCATGATAAACCTGGAAAAATTTGCTGTGTTCAAGTCACATGGTGATCCAGCATTTCATTTTGGTGTTTTCATCAAGCACAAAATATTCAGCTGTTGCTTCATTTTCCTCAACTCTCCTGCAAGAGAGTAATGAACAAGGCAGTTGAAACAGTGTCCCAAAGTACATGTAAAATGGAGCTGTGGTTTCTGATTTTTCTTCCTATTTTAACTATGAACTTGCTCATAACCCTTTGGCCTAGCTAGACAGTGCCAGTTTCAGCCTCTTTCCAAGCCCTGCAGAGGAAACCAGTCCTCAGGAGATCTTTTTTTATACTCTATCTAAGAATGTGTATGCATTTATTTAAGAAACACTATTGTACGTCTGTTCTTGTTAGCCTCTCCGTTGGCAGCTGGAGATAGACACAGAGATTGTGAGGGAACAAACACACACAGAATACGACGATCTGACATGGCACACACAGTGACCGACTCACACTTTGGCTGTTGGGAGAGCAGAGAGGCGCTGAGGTCAGAGGAAGTGCTCTTGAGGAGTGAAGACTAAAATGAATCCTAAAGGAGATGCAGGAATTTGCTAAGATGAGGGAGAAAATTGGGGGAATAGTCTAGGAATAGGAATAGCAAGAGGGAAAGCAAGCAGGAAAAAGACACCCAAACATGATGAGTGCAGGAGAAACCCATGCATTTTAGTGTTGCCAGAGTGTGGTGGGAGGGAGGGCCCTTCAGGAAGGGCCTTAGACTCATGTTCACGTCCAAGAAGCAAAGTGAAGTTCTGGAATCACTTGTAAGTAAAGGAGCGGCTTGTTCAGATTTGCTCCTTGGCTGTCTCATTCTGGAGGTGGTGGGAAAGACAATTCTGAGGGGAATAAGACAAGAGGCAGGGTATAGGGAATTTCCCAAAGTTCTCTCTGTAATTACCTTAGAGGAAGATAATGGGATATCAAAACATTTCTCTTTAAGTAAGTAATTTCCCAAAGATTAGGGAAAATGAAGTTACACAGACTGTGTTTTGGTTGAGTACATTCATCCCTTGATATCCATAGGGAATTCGTTCCAGGACCCACTGTGGATGCTCAGATTCCATCATCTTCTTCCATATCCACATGTTCGACATCCAAAGGTATGGAGGGCTGACTCAGAAAACCTACACTTAAAAACTCAGGAAATCAGCAACTTCACTGGTGGTCCAGTGGTTAAGACTTCACCTTCCAATGCTGGGTGCCAGGGACCTAAGATCCCACATACCTCCTGGTCAAAAAAACCAAAAACATAAAACAGAAATGGTATTAAATGGCTTACATCAAAACGACAACAAACCCAAACTCAGTAAATCTAACTAAAACAATGCCCAAAGTATCACTAAGCTTGTTTTTGGTAAAAGATAAAGCAGTTAAGTCCATGGTATTTAGACCCAGAATCCTCAATTTTGGTTTTCAGGGGAAGTAAAACCAGTGAAAGATAAATCTACTTTTTAAGAGGAAGGGAGCAATAAGTTCTTGCTCTGATAGGAAGCTCTCATACCAGTGAGGTCTGTCAATCGAGTGCACCTGAGCTCGGCATTCCCCCCACCCTTTTCAGGTGATGTCCATTCCTCTCACACTCGCCTAACAGGAGTCAACCAGGACGGAAGCCGAGCTGCTCCACAGTGAACAGGCCTTCAGTCTCCACCCTGCACTTCCTGTCCATGTGGAGGCTGTGAAATATCCTGCTCTGAGCCTCAGGTAAGAGAATGTAGTACAAGGAGGTTGGTGCCACTTCCTACTTTGCTCTCAAAAGGCTTTTTGGTATTTTGAAGAACAGGAAAGAGTGCTCATTGTGAGCCTTCCTGTGGATGAACTTGGAGGATCTGGACAAGTCTGTTCAAAGCTGTACTGTAACAGGCAGGGACTCGTTTTGATGTTTGTTGTAGGAATTTGGGCAAGAGATGAGGGAACAAATCACAAACTGGGGAAACTTGGTAGTAGGGAAGAGGGCAAGGGAATTGATTGGTTCATGGTTTCGGAGGTAAAATCAAGAGGTCTTAATAAATTATTTGCTGTGGAAGCTGGTGGAAAGGGAAGATTCCAGCAAGGGGCATGGCTTTTGAGTTTGAGTGGATGGTAGGGCCACAGACCGAAGTGAAGAACCAGGAGGCAGATCAACTTTGGAAAAAACGAAGGGTTTGGTTTCGGCCGTGTTAGTTTGCATTGCCCGTGGAGTAGTGAGGTGGTTATTCCCAGGAGGTGGAGAGACAACCCATATGGGTGCGGTCAAAATGCCAGGCTAGTCTCGGGGTAAAGTAGTCGGGATATAGACGCTCAGGGATATTTCCTTGTGTAAATTTTTAAAAAGAGAAAAATATTCTTGGTTAAAAGGGGAGAAACCTCATGCAGGAGGCCTCCTAAGTGCAGTGTGGAGACTTCTGGGGATGGCTAGGTGTTTTCTTTCAGGCCTGTTGCTGTTCCTACAAGCACTGCCTGCTGCACCAACACCAAAGGAACGGGCTTGATCTCGTCTATGAAAGTCCTAAGTCTGGTGGCTGGGGGCCGGTTGATCCTCTGAAATATACGTCCAGTGTAGGGAAGTTGCCCAGTTTCTTCATTTTTACTCTGACTACAATTAGAGGAAATCATTTGGACGAACTGAGATATTCAAAGCAATGAGAAGAAAAAGATAGATATTAATATCCTTCACACAAGATAAACTGTAGAATTTGGGGAAATTGGCACTCTTACAAAATGACATGTTATGATGATCTTTTGTTTCAAAGGGACAACAGCCCAGATTAGGCTAGAATTCTGCCATACCAAGCTTCTAGAAGAGGTGAAATAGGGCCTCTTGGTACTGCCAGGGCTAAGTTGCTGATGAGAAAACTTTGTTCTCTCTTTCTCTGCGTAGTGTTCATTGGGCATAGAATGTTTTACTAGGTACTGTTTCAAGAAAAAAAAAATTTTGGTACAGTTTCTGTCTTCTAAAACTTTGCATGTATAGTGGGTTGAATTCTTGGAGAAAAGACATAATTCACTTCTCTGTAGCCTGTTGGGTGGCTGGCAATGTCAGGAGAGTGGTGGAAAGGATTACAGGAATCTAAGGCTGACTGGTGAAGGGACTCCAGTTCTATGAGGGAGTCAGAATCAAGAAGATGAATAAAATAGATATGCATGTAGGAGGTGAATATGGCAAGCTAGTTTATGAGGCCTCAGTCAGCTAATTGTTACGGAGGAATAGAAAAACTTTTTGATGCAGAGAGGAGTGAGAAATAAAATGCTGATGGGAAGAATTTTGCAGGTTGGAGTTAAGGTCATGGGGGAAAGAGTATTCCTGGAGAAGCTATATCTATCTATAGCCATTTTCTTCTAAGTAAAAATCACTTAATGTTAATCTTGGTAATAGCTAAGTTCTTTTCTGGACAAGTGCATATAAAAGCTGACTATTGAGATAAATATATAAAAGTCTTCATAAGGAATCAGCATTTAGAATATAAAGTAATGTTTTGAGGCCATTCTGACCTGTTCTCAGTTCCCAGTAGGAGATGGTCAGTTTTTCCATATTACTGGCCTTTGGATATGTGGTTCCTCCAACTGGGAGAATTTTGCTCCTCTCTTCATGGGACCTGTTCCAGGTCATCCTTCAGATGTGAACTTAAATTGTACCTTCTCAGAATGGCCTTCCAAGACACCTTATAGAAAGTTGGAAGATTCCTTCCATTTTTTTTCTCTAACACAGTGCTTTAGTCACTGCCCTACTTAACACATCATGTGTTTAAGTGATATATTTGTATGTTTATTTACTCTTTTATTAAGTGGGTGTCTTGCTACACTCTATGCTCTGTGAGAGCAGAGGCCACATCTGTTTTACTCACCACCATGAGCTATGTGTTTACCTAACTCATTGCTTGGTATGTGGTTGAAATGAAAAGAAAAATTGTATTATAAATGAATACCTTTCACTCATATTTAAGTAGATAAAATCGTAAATTATATTTTAAACAAGAAGTTGGATATTTATTTAACATTCTTATAGCTATTTATTTAATCCTCTGATTTAACAGCCAAGAACTCAGTTTGATACTGCTTCATGGCTTTGTTGATTAGAAATGAAAAATACATAAAAATGATCCATTTCCTGATCTCTCCTTAGGACCAGCATTTTCTGTGATATGAAAAACTGCTCGTAGGCAGGTTTCCCTGGGAAGATTGAAGAAGGTCTTTCTGTTCACTGTTTGGCCATGGCGAGCTCAGAAGTGAAAAACGATTTCACAAAGTTTCATAATAAGCACTAAAAATATAAAATTGTGACATATACAACATTTTAAAAAATAAAATTTATAAGAAACTCTAGGCATAAAGTGGAGTTCATTTAAAAAGCTGGTCTGAGAGAGATAAAGGTTTATTCCTTTTTAGATTCATTTATTCTGGTGTAACTATATTTGTATATAACTTTAGATATCCTTGAGTAACAAGTTTTCTCAAAATTTGAGGTAAGGGTCATAAACATTAATACACTTTATTTTTTTGGTTAAAAATGCTTTTGGGGATCAATTTTCCTTCATTAGGTGTTTGGGTTGTAACTGTAGATGTTGCTAATGGATGAGGGAAGTCTCTGAATGATTCTAAGGTGGAGAGAGAGAGGGAGAGAGAGAGAGTGTGTGTGTGTGTGTTGTGTATATACATATTGTGTATATGTATATATTTTCTAATAAATTGTAACTATAAGTGCTTTGAGAATTGCCATAGATGAACAGCTGATGATGAAGGTACTTCACAAAGAAATTTAATATACCTTTTTAGATATTTCTGCTGTTTTTTTTTTTGTTTTGCTTTGTTTTTCAAACCTAGATTAAGCGTAGATCAAGAAACTGGCAAAGGAAAGAAATTTTACTCCTTGGGTTCAAGCCTCTTTTCATTGGGAAATACACATCACGTAAAAGTAAATACTCTTAAGTACCTAGACTTTTGTGCACTCTCCCAAGGCAGGAATGTACAAGCTGTATTGTAACCTTATATTGAAACCTCCAATTTCTGTTGTACTCACATTACTTACTTTTCTTACAAAGTATTTCATATGTTTCATAGAGGTGTCTTAATGCTTTACCCATAGAGATGAAAAATTTTGTAATAAATAGAACTATCCTCTTAAAAAATCACCACAAAACATTTTATAAAATCTTTAAATTTTATTAAGAATTAAGTATATTGTATATATAGATACAGGGCTTCCCCAGTGGCTCAGAGGTAAAGAATACACCTGCAATACAAGAGACGTGAGTTCAATCCCTGGGTCAAGAAAATCCCCTGGAGAAGGAAATGACAACCCATTCTTGCCTGGAGACATGGGCAGAGAAGCCTGGTGGGAACACGGTGTCACAAACAGTTGGACATGACTTAGCAACTAGACAGCAAAAATGTAAATAGATGTAGCAAGCTGTGCAGTATAGACGTATACAGTTAAAAACATTATTTTGTTAAATGGAGTCATTACAAAGCAAATTGGGACTAGGGACTGCTTTACTGAACTGACTATTAGGATATATATGTAATATATATATTACACTATGATTATAGCTCAACTTGTATGTTTAATAGTATCATCAGTTCAGTCGCTCAGTAGTCCGACTCTTTGTAACCCCATGGACTGCAGCACGCCAGGCCTCCCTGTTTATCGCCAACTCCCGGGATTTACTCAAACTCACGTCCATTGAGTCAGTGATGCCAGCCAACCAACTCATCCTCTGTCATCCCTTTCTCCTCCTGCCTTCAATCTTTCCCAGCATCAGGGTCTTTCCAAGGAGTCAGTTCTTCGCATCAGGTGGCCAAAGTACTGGAGCTTCAGCTTCAGCATCAGTCCTTCCAATGAATATTCAGGACTGATTTCCTATAGGATGGACTGGTTTGATCTCCTTGCAGTCCAAGGGACTCTCAAGAGTCTTCTCCAACACCACAGTTCAAAAGTATCAATTCTATGGCACTCAGCTTTCTTTATAGCCCAACTCTCACATCCATACACGACTACTGAAAGAACCATAATTTTGACTAGATGGACCTTTGTTGGCAAAGTAATGTCTCTGCTTTTTAAAATGCTGTCTAGGTTGATCATAATTTTCCTTCCAAGGAGTAAGCGTCTTTTAATTTCATGGTTGCAGTCACCATCTGCAGTGATTTTGGAGCCCCCAAAATAAAGTCTGTCACTGTTTCCACCCCATCTATTTGCCATGAAGTCATGGGACCAGATGCCATGATCTTCGTTTTCTGAATGTTGAGTTTTAAGCAAACTTTTTCACTCTCCTCTTTCACTTTCATCAAGAGACTCTTTAGTTCTTCTTCACTTTCTGCCATAAGGGTGATGTCATCTGCATATTTAAGGTTATTGATATTTCTCCCGGCAATCCTGATTCCAGCTTGTGCTTCATCCAGCCCAGCATTTCTCATGATGTACTCTGCATATAAGTTAAATAAGCAGGGTGACAATATACAGCCTTGACATATTCCTTTCCCAATTTGGAAATAGTATTATGAAAAGACATATTTTCCTGAAATATTCATGTATGATGACAAATCTCTTATACTATGCTTTTCAGTTTCATCTAGTTATAAAATGATTCTTAAAGTTAATCACTTAAAATGTGCTCCTCCCTTATATCCTCCCTTTCACTATTTATTTCCTAATCAAGTAACTTACACTATGCAATGAGCTGTTTTCAAAACCTAATTCAACTTATTTTGTAACAAGTGCTTTTAAAAAATATTTACATTTGAATCCAAAAAGAATGGTTATAATGTATTAAAGGCTATCCATAAAATTAATATTAGTGTAGGAAATACATATGTCATATCTTTATGGTTAAATCTGCTGGGTAAAATTCTTTTAAAAAGTCTTTATTCCAACATAAAAATCCAAGTATATATATATGTACTTGATATATATTATATATGTACTTATATGTATGTTATATATTATGTATATACAATCTTAAAATATATAATTTTGGCTTTAGAACATGTAAGTTAAAATTTTTAATATTGTTGATCCAAGAACCCTGCTCATAAGACACTGAATGTTTATTTCATGAAGACTATATATCTTCATGTATATATCTGTCTGTCTTCAATCTTGTGCTTCTGCTTGTACTTATGAAACAGATCCATGGACACAGCAGAGAAAGTGTAAAAAGGGAAGGTCCAGGTCACTATCATACAACACAGACCTTCTGTCACCTAGAACCTCAAAATGTCAGGACAGTTTGAATGCTGAAATGTAAAATGACAGTTTTTAGTGATTTGTTTCCATACCTTCCAAACAAAAGCATTTCATGCAATTGTCCTTCCTGCCTGATTTAGGAAACTTCAGGTCAATTCTGCTATTGGAAATCCTTCCGGGCTTGAGGTCTCCACCATTCATTTTCTTTCTGTGGGTCTCTGATAGGAGAATCTAAGCTGATTCTTGAAGCATCGGTACAATTGCAAAAGCTGGCAAGAGTAAAGGGATTTCCTGAAGGGAAATTCTGAAGGAAAAGAATGAACAAGGCTATGAAGATGTGAACAGGAAGGGTTATCCAGTGAGCTTAGACTTCTGGGTGTCTAGGAGAAAAGTAGGTGAGTGCTACTCCCTGGCTTTATCTCCAGAGCCTAGCGCAGAGGCTGTGATAGGGTGGGTGCTAAATTCTTAGCTCTTTAATGACTCGATATATTAACAAATAAAAGTAGGTTGTGGTCTAATAGTAAAAGCTTTCAAAACCATGCTAAGGCATTGATGTTTTGGGGCAACTTGAGTTTTACCAGTTTAGTGAAGTTCTGGCCAATATGGTAAAATATAGTAGGCAAGAGACCTATTATCACACAACTGTGTTAACATGGTCAGTGAGAGATAACTGAATTTAACTAAGGTAACAACTGGGCGAAATGAGAGCCAGCACGCCCGTGTTCACTGCAGCACTGTTTACAATAGCCAAGAAGAGGAAACAACCTGTGTCCATGAATGGACGAATGAAGTGTGCGTGTGTGTATACTGGAATATTTAGTCATAAAAGAATTAAATTTTGCCATTTACAACAAAACGGATGGCCTCAAGGGCATTATGCTAAGTGAAATGAGTCAGTCAAAGACAAAGGCTATATGATCTCACTTGTATGTGGAATGTGGAATCTAAAATAACAACAACAACTTGATAGATACAGAGAACAGATTCAGTTCAGTTCAGTTCAGTCGCTCAATCGTGTCCGACTCTTTGCGACCGCATGAATCGCAGCACGCCAGGCCTCCCTGTCCATCACCAACTCCCGGAGTTCACCCAGACTCACATCCATCGAGTCCATGATGCCATCCAGCCATCTCATCCTTGGTCATCCCCTTCTTCTCCTGCCCCCAATCCCTCCCAGCACCAGAGTCTTTTCCAATTAAGCACCTCTTCGCATGAGGTGGCCAAAGTATTGGAGTTTCAGCTTTAGCATCATTTCTTTCAAAGAACACCCAGGACTGATCTCCTTTAGAATGGATTAGTGGTTGCCATAAGTAGGACTATGACATGGTAGAAATAGGTGAAGGGAATCAAAAGTTAAAAAAAAACAAGAAAACAAAACCTAATCTTCAAGGATCGAAAGAAAATACACTTTAGAAAGCATTTTAAAATTTTGTGGCAATACTTGAAGAAGTGAGGGGGTTTGTGATGAAATAAAAATACCTACGATGAAATCAATCTATTAAAAAATCAAAGTACAGAGGTTTTAAAAATTGGTTCTATAGGACAATGACACAATAAGTCTATGAAGAAGACTTATTCTTTTTGTAAGTCTATCAATCTTGCTACATAAAATAATATAAAATATGAAGGAAACATACATTTATAAATATTAAATTTAAAAAGCAGCCTATGAGGAGAAGACAAGATAACCATAAAAAAGCAGGTACCTTTGTCCTGAGTTGAGCAGTTCAAATCTTTTATTGATTTTTTTAAAAGCTAAATCATGTGTTATCAATTGGTCCAGGTCAAATTTCTTTTCCAGGAAATCAGTCACTAGTTTTGGAACATAATCTCTGCTTTCCCAACCTGTAAATAAGCACACGTGTTCTCTTTAGACGTTACTAAATGATTTTTATATTTTATCTTATATTTGTTCCTTCTCTCTTTTGCACTGTTACCTTTACCCTGGATGATACTATTCTCAGCAGCACACAACGGAACTGCATTTCTCCCTTCTTAAGAAACAAAGGCAGAAACCCCATGAAAAACCTTTCTTGCCCCCACATCTTCTAGCTACCCCATATCTCTTCTCCTTTTACAGAAAAACTACTTACAGGAAGAATTGTCTCCAGCTCAGTGTTCTCAGTTCCACTTCCTTTTCTCGTATTTTCTCTTGAGCCCACTCAGTACCTGGCTGCTATAGCTCTTGTCAAGGTTACCAGAGACATAGACTGTGGTCGGTGTGAGGCCAAGCCTTTTCTCCTTCCACAGTACCAGGGATACAAAAAATGAGAGGCCAGTTGGTACAGATGAGACTCTTCAGAGAGGGCTCCTTAGAGAAAGTAAGACTAGTTGAGAAATAAACAATAAGAGGTATAAGCTGAGCTTCCTCAGTTTGACTGTTTGTGTGATGTGGGGATATTATGGATTACTGATGAGTTAGAAGTGGAATTCACATATTCACTGAATGTCTTTTGAGTATATGCTAAGTACCAGGTGGCTTCCCTGACAGCTCAGATGGTAAAGAATCCACCTGCAATATAGGAGACGTGAGTTCAATCCCTTGGTCGGGAAGATAACCTAGAGAAGAAAATGGCAACCCACTCCAGTATTCTTCCTTGGAGAATCCCACGGACAGAGAAGCCTGGCAGGCGACAGTCCACGGGGTTGCAAAGAGGTGGACATGACTGAGTGACTAACACTTTCACTTTAAGTACCAGGTACCATTTCAAAGATGAGAACATGATTGGGGCAAAAAACGCCCTGTCCCTGATCTCAGGAAGAATAGGAAGCCCAAGAATCCTCTCCCTTTAGTTCAGGGAGACTGACAGTAAACAAATATTGCAGAGTACACCATCAATGACAAGAACAAAGGAGAAAAATTGAGTAGGGGCAGCAGGTTGGGCAGAGGCTGAGGCTAGGCAGGTGGGGAGGGAATGTGATTTTTGTAAAGCTTAGGGAAGGCCAATCTGATAGGGTGACATCTGAACAAAAACATAAAGGACAGGAACTATCCAGAAATCTTGGGGTAAAGTAGTTCAGGGAGAAGGCAGAGTAATTATAAAGGTGTTGAGGTGAAGTGTTGGCCAATGAGAACAGTGAGGAGGCCAGTGTGTCAAGAACAGAGGGAGAGCAGTAGTAGCAGCTGGGGTCAGAGGGCCAGATCGTAGGGGGCCTTTCGGCCATTGCATGTTTGAGATTTTATTCTGAGTGAGAAAGGAAGACATTAGAGGTGTTTGGGAGAAGGGTGACCTGATCGGATTTCCCTTTTAATAGTCTCACTCTCTGGCTGCTCTGTAGGGAATACTCTAGGAGACAAATGGCAAAAGCAGGGAGACCGTTGACCAAGTCACTGATGTCAGGCAGGAAGAGGTGATGGTGATTGGACGCGTGACGGTGCTGGTGAGAAGTGACCAAATCCTGAAGGCAGAAGCAACAGACTTTGCTGAAATACTCATGGCACAAGAGAAAGAGCGTAACCCGGGGCTTGAGGCCTGATTAACAGGAATGACGGAGTCGTCATTCATTGAGATGGGAAGGCTGGGAGGCAGGAGTGGTTTGGGGCAGGTAAAGTTCACACGTCTACCAACTATCCAAGTGGACGTGCCAGGTAGGCAACCTTTATATCTTCAGGTCTAGGCTGAAGATATAAACGTAAGTGTTATGGATAGAGTGTATTTAAAGTCTTGAGACCACAGAAGGTCACCGTGGAAGGAAGTGCAAATAAAGAGGAGAAGAGGATGGAACACTGAACCTTAGGACACACCAAAGTTAGAATCTTAAGGATGTAGGGGAACCCAGCAAAGATTCCTGGAAGGGGCGACCAATGAGGAAGGAAGAGGAGGAAGAATAAAGGAGACAGAGGAGGAGGGAGGGAGGAGGAAGAACAGTAGCAGCAACAACATCTAGAAGTGAGGTGAACAGAGTGTTTGAGAAAAAGGGAGCCACCTGCTATATCAAATCCTGCTGATAGTTCATTTAAGACCAGGACTTACACTGTTGGTGGGAATGCAAACTAGTACAGCCACTATGGAGAACAGTGTGGAGATTCCTTAAAAAACTGGAAATAGAATGGCCTTATGATCCAGCAATCCCATTGCTGGGCATACACACCGAGGAAGCCAGAATAGAAAGAGACACACGTACCCCAATGTTCATTGCAGCACTGTTTATAATAGCCAGGACATGGAAACAACCTAGATGTCCATCAGCAGATGAATGGATAAGAAAGCTGTGGTACATATACACAATGGAGTATTACTCAGCCATTAAAAAGAATACATTTGAATCAGTTCTAATGAGGTGGATGAAACTGGAGCCTATTATACAGAGTGAAGTAAGCCAGAAAGAAAAACACCAATACAGTATACTAATGCATATATATGGAATTTAGAAAGATGGTAATGATAACCCTGTATGTGAGACAGCAAAAGAGACACAGATGTATAGAACAGTCTTTTGGACTCTGTGGGAGAGGGAGAGGGTGGAATGATATGGGAGAATGGCATTGAAACATGTATAATATCATATATGAAACGAATCGCCAGTCCACGTTCTATGCAGGATACAGGATGCTTGGGGCTGGTGCACTGGGATGACCCGGAGGGATGGTACAGGGAAAGAGGAGGGAGGGGGGTTCAGGATGGGGAACACATATACACCCGTGGTGGATTCATGCTGATGTATGGCAAAACCAATACAATATTGTAAAGTAATTAGCCTCCAATTAAAATAAATAAATTTATAAAACTAAAAATGTATTTGATTAAAAAAAAAACAGGACTGAGTTGACCATTGTCTGCGTCAGTCTTTCTGTGTTAATTTCAATCATCCCCATAAAATGGGACAATCCCTTTTATTTTGGCTTTAGATCCAAAACTTTCTGTCGATGCTATTTAGTGAATCAAATAAATTCTATTTTTCATACACATTCTCATATATGTTGAAAATAATAGATTAATTCAGAAATTTCTGTTCTGTAAAATCATCCCAACAGGGAGTGCTGGAGCCTCTCATTCAGGCCTTTGGAGAACTTGAGTTGCAGATGCTAATGCTAAAAATATACCCACCAATACTAGCACTAAATCAGAGTAGGGGGATTATCTTTTGTATCATCATGTCGACAGTCTCATTTTAGATCACTTCATATCCATTCTTGGAAGAAAGACTTTTCAGGGAGGATATGATGAGTAAACAGACTTCTCTCATTTAAAGCCACACTCTCAGGCTGGAGGCTCTGTTGTTCTTGCCTTCAAAAATGCTTCCCTTCCACATGAGTCCAGTGAAGAGCAGCACTGGGTGTAAGTGAGCATCTTGGCTGATGGAGGCGCCCCTACCACCACGTTGACCATGTAGTTCTTATTGCAGATGCAAAGGCATCAATCCAAGTTTAGAATGAAGGAGAACGTTTATTTCTCATCTCATGTTATGGACTCAGAAATACCCTACATACATTGTGGTTCTAATAGTTGATTTCTTTTCCAAGTCATGAAGTAAAATTAGGCCCACATGCCTTTTGCTTTATGCTTACTTTAAAAAATTCTCAACACATTTTTAGTCACAACTTAAACTTGTTCATAAATTTGACTTTTAAGGCAGAAAGTAGAAATTAATGTGGTCAGTCTTCATAGCATTTTCAGTTTACCATGGACCAAAATGCAGGGGGAAATTTCCTATATTTTCAGAACAATATCACCACTTGAGAAGGTTTAGAAAGCCATTTGAACTAAACTAAATCAAATTACCTATACTGAATCAATTGATCCAGTTTTTTTTTTATTAAACTTTAATATGAAAATTAAATCAAATGTTAAAATTTAGGAAAAAGGAATCCCTTTCTTGGTTGCATCTCTGAGACTAATCCCACATTTACTGGTCATCTGCCCATTAACTATTTGTTAATAGGTTTTCTGAATACTTGATAGTGAGAGGGTAACAGGCAGGAAGGCCAGGGGTCTCCAAATGGAGGAAATAGCCTGCAAGTGTCAGACATTTTAATC
Organism: Oreotragus oreotragus; assembly: GCA_006410675.1. Classification (NCBI taxonomy): domain Eukaryota; kingdom Metazoa; phylum Chordata; class Mammalia; order Artiodactyla; family Bovidae; genus Oreotragus; species Oreotragus oreotragus. The sequence goes on along the minus strand of SJYX01009178.1, from coordinate 185,563 downwards.
TCTCTTAAGCAGCAGGAGGAAACAAACTAGCGATATTTTTTCCTTCTCTATACAAATTTAAAAGGAGGTTTCTCTTAAAATTCTGTGTTGCCTGGTTTCACCTGAAGTTAACCAATGCCTTTTTCTTATGGAAATGTATCTTAAGCTATGCTAATGTACTATGCATTTACCCCACACTCTGTCTTCAAGTTGGTTCTGCCTTTTGGCTCAGAACCTACTTGACAAACCAGTATGTTATACTGAGATATTGTTCCTCTAATATATGTAAATGAAACTATTTGGATGGTGATCTGCCCTTCTTCAAGATTCAAGTTAATCATTTTATGGCCCAAGATGAACCATTTGGTGCCAAGGTTATCACAAAATGCATCTTATGGGTGAGGGCCCTGGTGCCATTCTGAGTTTTAAGACATTCCTTTCTTTCATTAGCAGACTGCTAGTGACTATATAACATCCAGCTAAAGACTAGCAGGGATGTACTTTTTCTGCCCCCTTCTGATGTCTGTGTCAGAAGCTTTCTCTATCTCCTTTATACTTTAATAAAACTTTATTACACAAAAGCTTTGAGTGATCAAGCCTCGTCTCTGGCCCTGGATCGAATTCTTCTCTTCCGGGGGCCAAGAATCCCAGCGTCGTGATTCAACAACAACCTTTCAATAGGTTGTAGCAATAGGTGTTATTTATTAGAGACCCATTTTCATTAAACAGACCCTAACAATATCCAATGTTGCATATTGACTGTGTAAACGTGGTATTGGTTGCTATGTAATAATTCTAAGTGAGACCAGGGAAGGGGAATGACAGCAGCGGTAAAGACTACTTATTCCTAAGGTACCGAAAGTATTAGAGCAAATTTAGGCTACTGCTCAATTGGGAGCAGAATTGATTGTGTCCCCTATTGTCATATATTGCAGTTCTCCTTTCCTACCCTAGCCCAGACTGGGGCTTTCTAGTCCAGGAGATCTGACCTCAGATCTAAGCAGAAGTCTGGTGCTACTGACTGCCACAAGGGAGGCATATTTTAGAGAATTGAGGGCTTCTATTTTGAGAGAATTCGGATAAGAGACAGAGAAGGCACTGGCACCCCACTCCAGTACTCTTGCCTGGAAAATCTCATGGACAGAGGAGCCTGGTGGGCTGCAGTCCATGGGGTCGCGAAGAGTCAGACACGACTGAACGACTTCACTTTCCCTTTTCACTTTCATGCATTGGAGAAGGAAATGGCAACCCACTCCAATGTTCTTGCCTAGAGAATCCCAGGGATGGGGGAGCCTGGTGGGCTGCCATCTGTGGAGTCTCACAGAGTCGGACACGACTGAAACGACTTAGCAGCAGCAGCAGCAGATAAGAGGAAGCAAAGCTCAGATATAGAGTGAGAAACTGGCTACACCATGGTTTTGAGGGAAGACGGCCAAATTTGGAATAGCCCCTCCACCCATGCCCTTTGCTCCTGCTCTCTCCCCAGAGAGTCACTTTAGGCTATTTGGCTTACTAATGTTCAAGAGATGTAATCATTGTTGCAAAAAAAAAAAAAAAAAAAGCCATATATACAAAGCAGATTAATACTTGAGCAATTTGTCCCGATGGTTGACTCCCTCGCAGTCTGGTCACATGAGAGTGGTATGATGTGATACTCAGCTTTACAGGCAGACCTGCACGTAAGTTTTCGTGTGGCTTTAGGCACAACTGCTTCACGATTACCAGGTATTTTGCCTAATAGGTAGTGACTATTAGTAAAGCTATGGAAAATGAGTTTGCCTTTGTGCAGTCAAGGTGGCTTGTGTATTGCGTGGCTCCCGTTATCGTGGCTCTTACCAAGTTTCAAGAGGCCCAGCAACTTCAAAACGGTAGCCCATAGTGTCACCTGTCGTTTCTGCCAGCAGCTCACTGATGGGCTTGGTGAAGCCCTTGGGGCTGATGTACTCAGTGGCTCCTACAGCCACGGCCTTTGCAAATTTGTCTTTGTTGAGGTCAGCCCCAGCGATCCTGGATGCACCAGCTGACTTACAGCCCATGATGATTGTATATAAGGTGATGGAGAGGGAAGATCGAGGATGAAGAAAATTAGAGTGGGCATAAATATATCTGGGTGACAGGGAGGAAGAAAATTAAGAATTCCATCTGATACATACTCAGTTTGAGATACCTGTGAGATCCTCAAAGGGAGATGTCAGGTATGTCATTGGATGAAAGAATTTGGGGTTCAGAGAGAGTACTGAAGATAGAAATTTCAACTCAACTAACATATGGACAATTTTTAACACTTTGGATTTGGATGAGACTACCACATACGGGATTGTTTGTGGGAATGGTTTTAGTAGTAACGAATTGTGTGTTATTTTCCCCATTTCTTCTACTTATCAAGAGTGACATAAAGAGTCATGTGAGTCGCTCAGTTGTGTCTGACTCTTCGCAACCCCATGCAATGCAGCATACCGGGCTTCCCTGTCCATCACCAACTCCTGGAGCCTGCTCAAACTCCTGTCCATTGAGTTGGTCATGCCATCCAACCATCTCATCCTCTGTCATCTTCTTCTCCTCCTGTCTTCAACCTTTCCCAGCTTCAGGGTCTTTTCCAGTGAGTGAGTTCTTTGCATCAAGTGGCCAAAGTACTGGAGCTTCAGCTTCAGTGTCAGTACTTCTAATGAATATTCAGGATTAATTTCCTTTAGAATTGACTGGTTGGATCTCCTTGCAGTCCAAGAGACTCTCAAGAGTCTTCAACACCACAGCTCAAAAGCATCAATTCTTCAGCACTCAGCCTTCTTTATGGTCCACATCCATACATGACTACAGGAAAAACCATAGCTTTGACTCTATAGATGGACCTTTGTAGGCAAAGTGATGTCTCTGCTTTTTAATATGCTGTCTAGATTGATCATAGCTTTTCTTCGAAGAAGCAAGTGTCTTTTAGTTTCATGGCTGCAGTCAGCAACTGCAGTGATTTTGGAGCCCAAGAAAATAAAAGTCTGTCAATGTTTCCATTGCTTCCCTATCTATTTGCCATGAAGGGCTCAGATGTCATATCTTAGTTTTTCGAATGCTGAGTTTTAAGCCAGATTATTCACTCTCCTCTTTCACTTTCATCAAGAGGCTCCTCAGTTCCTCTGACATAAGCTGAGTCCAAATAATCACTCTTAAGCTTTCACATTTTCGTACTATATGCTAGCCATTAGAGGTTGCATTTTGTCCCCCCCACCTAGCTACTTATTCATACATTGAAGTCTTAACTACCAGTACCTCAGAATGTGATCTCATTTGGAGATAGGGTTTTTGCAGAAGTAATAAACTTTAAAATAAGGTAATTAGATGTGTTCTAAGAACAATATTGCATAGGAACCTGGAATGTCAGGTCCATGAATCAAGGCAAATTGGAAGTGGTCAAACAAGAGATGGCAAGGGTGAACGTCGACATTCTAGGAATCAGCGAACTAAAATGGACTGGAATGGGTGAATTTAACTCAGATGACCATTATTTCTACTACTGCGGGCAGGAATCTCTCAGAAGAAATGGAGTAGCCATCATGGTCAACAAAAGAGTCCGAAATGCAGTACTTGGATGCAATCTTAAAAACGACAGAATGATCTCTGTTCGTTTCCAAGGCAAACCATTCAATATCACAGTTATCCAAGTCTATGCCCCAACCAGTAATGCTGAAGAAGCTGAAGTTGAACGGTTTTATGAAGACCTACAAGACCTTGTAGAACTAACACCCAAGAAAGATGTCCTTTTCATTATAGGGGACTGGAATGCTAAAGTAGGAAGTCAAGAAACACCAGGAGTAACAGGCAAATTTGGCCTTGGAATGCGGAATGAAGCAGGGCAAAGACTAATAGAGTTTTGCCAAGAAAATGCACTGGTCATAGCAAACACCCTCTTCCAGCAACACAAGAGAAGACTCTACACATGGACATCACCAGATGGTCAACACCGAAATCAGATTGATTATATTCTTTGCAGCCAAAGATGGAGAAGCTCTATACAGTCAACAAAAACAAGACCAGGAGCTGACTGTGGCTCAGATCATGAACTCCTTATTTCCAAATTCAGACTTAAATTGAAGAAAGTAGGGAAAACCGCTAGACCATTCAGGTATGACCTAAATCAAATCCCTTATGATTATACAGTGGAAGTGAGAAATAGATTTAAGGGCCTAGATCTGATAGACAGAGTTCCTGATGAACTATGGAATGAGGTTCGTGACATTGTACAGGAGACAGGGATCAAGACCATCCCCATGGAAAAGAAATGCAAAAAAGCAAAATGGCTGTCTGGAGAAGCCTTACAAATAGCACTGAAAAGAAGAGAGGCGAAAAGCAAAGGAGAAAAGAAAAGATATAAGCATCTGAATGCAGAGTTCCAAAGAATAGCAAGAAGAGATAAGAAAGCCTTCTTCAGCAATCAATGCAAAGAGATAGAGGAAAACAACAGAATGGGAAAGACTAGAGATCTCTTCAAGAGAATTGGAGATACCAAGGGAACATTTCATGCAAAGATGGGCTCGATAAAGGATAGAAATGGTATGGACCTAACAGAAGCAGAAGATATTAAGAAGAGGTGGCAAGAATACACAGAAGAACTGTACAGAAAAGATCTTCACGACCCAGATAATCATGAGGATGTGATCACTAATCTAGAGCCAGACATCTTGGAATGTGAAGTCAAGTGGGCCTTAGAAAGCATCACTAAGAACAAAGCTAGTGGAGGTGATGGAATTCCAGTTGAGCTGTTTCAAATCCTGGAAGATGATGCTGTGAAAGTGCTGCACTCAATATGCCAGCAAATTTGGAAAACTCAGCAGTGGCCACAGGACTGGAAAAGGTCAGTTTTCATTCCAATTCCAAAGAAAGGCAATGCCAAAGAATGCTCAAACTACCGCACAATTGCACTCATCTCACACGCTAGTAAAGTAATGCTCAAAATTCTCCAAGCCAGGCTTCAGCAATATGTGAACCGTGAACTCCCTGATGTTCAAGCTGGTTTTAGAACAGGCAGAGGAACCAGAGATCAAATTGCCAACATCCGCTGGATCATGGAAAAAGCAAGAGAGTTCCAGAAAAACATCTATTTCTGCTTTATTGACTATGCCAAAGCCTTTGACTGTGTGGATCACAATAAACTGTGGAAAATTCTGAAAGAGATGGGAATACCAGACCACCTAACCTGCCTCTTGAGAAATCTGTATGCAGGTCAGGAAGCAACAGTTAGAACTGGACATGGAACAACAGACTGGTTCCAAATAGGAAAAGGAGTACGTCAAGGCTGTATATTGTCTCCCTGCTTATTTAACTTATATGCAGAGTACATCATGAGAAACGCTGGACTGGAAGAAACACAAGCTGGAATCAAGATTGCCGGGAGAAATATCAATAACCTCAGATATGCTGATGACACCACCCTTATGGCAGAAAGTGAGGAGGAGCTAAAAAGCCTCTTGATGAAAGTGAAGGAGGAGAGCGAAAAAGTTGGCTTAAAGCTCAACATTCAGAAAACGAAGATCATGGCATCCGGTCCCATCACTTCATGGGAAATAGATGGGGAAACAGTGGAAACAGTGTCAGACTTTATTTTTTGGGGCTCCAAAATCACTGCAGATGGTGACTGCAGCCATGAAATTAAAAGACGCTTACTCCTTGGAAGAAAAGTTATGACCAACCTGGATAGTATATTCAAAAGCAGAGACATTACTTTGCCGACTAAGGTCCGCCTAGTCAAGGCTATGGTTTTTCCTGTGGTCATGTATGGATGTGAAAGTTGGACTGTGAAGAAAGCTGAGCGCCGAAGAATTGATGCTTTTGAACTGTGGTGTTGGAGAAGACTCTTGAGAGTCCCTTGGACTGCAAGGAGATCCAACCAGTCCATTCTGAAGGAGATCAACCCTGGGATTTCTTTGGAAGGAATGATGCTAAAGCTGAAACTCCAGTACTTTGGCCACCTCATGCGAAGAGTTGACTCATTGGAAAAGACTCTGATGCTGGGAGGGATTGGGGGCAGGAGGAGAAGGGGACGACCGAGGATGAGATGGCTGGATGGCATCACGGACTCGATGGACGTGAGTCTCAGTGAACTCCGGGAGATGGTGATGGATAGGGAGGCCTGGCGTGCTGCGATTCATGGGGTCGCAAAGAGTCGGACACGACTGAGCGACTGAACTGAACTGAACTGAATGCAGTATGATTGATGTCCTTATAAAAAGGGAAAATTTGGATAAAAAGGCTGGCATAGAAGTAAGAGACATTCGGAGAAGACGACCAAGGGGAGGGACCTGGAACAGATCTTTCATTCACAGCTCTTAGAAGAAACCAGTCCTGCCAACACTCTGATTTGGGGTTCCTAGTTTCCCAAATGTGAGACAATAAGTTTCTTTTGTTTAAGCCACCCAGTCTGTGGCAGTTTGCTACAACAGCCCTAGCAAATTAACACACAAGCATTAATAGTTAATTTGTGAAAAAAGATTAATTTTAGATGTGAATCTAAATTTTAGAAAAGAACCTGAAAGAAATACAGAGCATACAAAATTAAATCTAGAGATTTTATTTTCACTTATTCAGAAATTTAATTTTGAATCTGAATTTTTCATTTTCTTCCAGTTGATTTGGCATTGTGTAGAACCAGCCTGCATATGAGATGCTTTCAAAAGTTTTGTTTTATAAAAAAATCTTCAGTTTTCCTTAAAAAAAAAAAGATTTTAAAAAATAAAATAGGAACTAGCCCACCCTGCTTCTTACCTTGCCAATCTTAATAGTGGCCCTGTAGCCAGTGGAAAATCCACATCCAGTTAAACAGACTTTCTCAGGAGGAGCTGCATCATCAGTCTTAGCGATGGAGTTCCATCCACTGGCGTGTACTCAGTGAATGTACTGGTGCCCAAGAAGTGATAGACTGGCTTGCCCTTGCATGTACATCTGGTGCTGCCACCAGCCAGGACTCCATGACCAGTGATGCTGTTTGATACGGCAAATACTCAGGTTAATTCAATTCAAAAATTAACACAGGAACAATTAAATGGCATTAGAGAATTTGACTGAAACCTACTCTGTCCTTATACAAAGTTGCCATCTGGATTGCGACAAGCATTGCATTCTCTACACTGAGGCAGAAAATGAGGGATGACTTTGTCATCCAGAGAGAAAAAATGATATAATGTGTTGGTCATTAACATTAAAGGATGAAACAGATGAATGTGAATTGAGCCCATGCCTTATGCAGGATGCCTAAGAGTAGAGGCATGCCTTGGAGATATCACAGGTTCAGTTCTAGACCATTGTTGTAAAATGAGTAACACAATTTTTTTTGGTTTTCCAGTGCCTAAAAATAATCATGCTTATACTATCCTGTAGTCTATTATGTATGCCAAAGGCATTGTGTAAAATAGCAGTGTACATATCTTAATTAAAAATTTTGCTATTGGGAAAATGGCACTGATAGACTTGCTTGAGGCAGGGTTGCTTCAAACTTTCAATTTGTAAAAAGAAAAAAAATGCATTTCCTTAGAAGCATAATAAAGCAAAGTGCAATAAAGCAAGGTATGCCTGTATTCTAAAGTTTATAAGCACATCAAATTTGTTTGCTAAATGTTGAGACTTTGCCAAATTAAATTCACTCTCTACAACCCATTTTCCTTGTGTTCTTTTATCCTCCTAAATTCATTAAGGCTCCTCTAATAATTCCTAGTTGCACTATTTCCTTTGATAGGATAGACAGCCCTACTTATCTCAGACTTGTGGCTCAACATTTGCATACCTAGTTTCATTGAAGTGATTCCTTCTCCAATGCTGCCTACAACCCCAGTGGCTTCATATCCCACAGTCACTGAAAACTTAGACATTATTGCTACTTCTTATCGCACAGTCATCTGTTTAACAGATTCCCATTGCCAACACCTGGGTTCAAAGAAGAGAACATTCACCAACCAGCAAAGGGGTTGTTTTACAGTTGGGAAGACACTTATCTCTTTCTTGAAAAGACTATAATTATTTATGCTGGATGACTGCCCAACATAATAGTGTTGATTCTCAAATTCTCAGCTGAGGATCAACCATCAAACCCAAATCTCTCTCTTTAAGGAATTTATAGTACTGCTGCCTCTGGCTGTATTTTTGAATCTCAGTCTTTTTGAAGTAAACTGATGCTCCTGTGAGAGAACTAGAATGCAGTTTGTTACCAGGCACAGAAGTAGATTTTTAGTTAGTTCCTCCTCTTGATGAAAGATAGAAGGAATGGGAATGGTGTGCAGAAGCGAAGTGAGCAAAATTGTATGTTACCACAGTGCTCAGATAACAAGAGATGGTCAAAGAAAGATGGCAGCAATGATTATTCAATAACCTGGTGATCAAAACAATGGTTAGGCTCTGTCCAAAGGAGTGGGAGGAATGTTCCAGGAAGCTGTCATTTCTCCAGGCACAAATGAGTTCCTTATTCTTTGTGAAAAGTAATCTCAATGTTATTTGATACCCAGAAGATTTCAAAAATATTCATGAGTCATAATGATTAACCATTTTTATCACTGTGTCAATAAAAATTCAACAAATAAAAGTTATATAGAGCAAATTAGTAGAATTGTTTTTTAATCAATAACTAAGTCATTAATTTTATACCCACTATGGCCTTATCAATTAAAAAAAAAACAGAATGAGAGTTAGTAACTGAAAATTGGGAAACATTTCTTTATTTAAGGATCCAACCTCACAATAATGATATACTCAAAGTAGGGGTGATAAAATTTTAGGCTTATATGCACTCACAGGTGATTACCTTAATGCAGACTTCTTTCACCTTTGGTGGAGCAACGTGTATCTCCTCAGTAGAAAAGGGTTTCTTCTGTTCCCATAGCACAGTCACTTTATGTTTAATAACCTAAGAAACTGGTGAGAGCTATAAACAGGCTCCAACTTTGTCTTTACAGTTACAGACTCTCCAAATGATACAAATCTGGACAGACCACTTTGTAATCCTTAGAGATCATCTTATGTACACCTGTGATATATGAGGAGTGCAGCCCAGCGATACTAACAACTGGGTCCGTGGTCACAGAGCATGTGGGAAGCAGGGCTGGACCAGATTCTGAGGTATACCCTTTCCGGCCCTTTGCCTTTTCTCTGCCTGTGCTCACATAATATTTTACTAAAGGAAATGGCAACCCACTCCAGTGTTCTTACCTGTAGAATCCCAGGGATGGTGGAGCCTGGTGGGCTGTCGTCTATGGGGTCGCACAGAGTCGGACATGACTGAAACAACTTAGCAGCAGCAGCAGCAGGTTCTTTTACTACCATTTCAAAGTAACAAAATGTCATCTGTGTATCACTTATTCACAAGAGCAGATTTATAAAACAGAAAATGTTGTTTATATATCTTCAAGAATCTAAGCCAGTATTTAACAGCTGTATAATAATGTAGCAATGGTGAGGATATTAGAAAATTAGCTTGTTTAGAGATGAAGGGCGGGGAAGGCAATGGCACCCCACCCCAGTACTCTTGCCTGGAAAATCCAATGGACGGAGTAGCCTGGTGGGCTGCAGTCCATGGGGTCGCTAACAGTCGGACAGACTAAGCGACTTCGCTTTCACTTTTCTCTTTCATGCATTGGAGAAGGAAATGGCAACCCACTCCAGTATTCTTGCCTGGAGAATCCCAGGGATGGGGGAGCCTGGTGGGCTGCCGTCTATGGGGTCACACAGAGTCGGACACGACTGAAGCAACTTAGCAGCAGCAGCAGAGATGAAGGGAACCATGAACATCATGATGCATATAGACTGCGAATTCCTGGATGACTATGTCTTTGCATCTCCTAATCCCTTTTTGTACCCAGCCCAGTTCTTGCATCTCATGGGTCTAGATAGGTGAGGTAAAGCTTCTCATCTCTGCTGCTGCTAAATTGCTTCAGTCATGTCTGGCCCTGTGCGACCCCATGGACATCAGCCCACCAGGCTCCTCCCCTCACAGAAGTGGAAATTAAAGGGTGGAGCATCTCAGTGAAGAGCCTTCAGCTGTTCAACTGGTTTGAGTAATTATTTAATTAAAGAATTTTGCTGACATTATTGAAATCAGAGAAGGGGAGAGACAGAGATTATCTTCTTGATTTCCCATCCTCAAATCTGTTTAGGAATTCTATAAAATATTTTAATTCATTTGTTCAGACACCGAATGAGTTGTCAGTTATCTTTCATCTTACTTGTCAACTAATACACCATTTCTAAGATCTGCTTTAGATGGATAGCTACATGGCTCTTTTACAAGAGATTGGGATGCGGAAAGCCATCAGTGATTTGAACATTCACCCTCTGCCTCTCTGAGGCAAATGTCATGGGGCACAGTGTTGCTGACTCTATTGTTTTATTCCTGTCCTCTTTGTTGTCATTGTTCAGTCACTCAGTCATGTCTGACTCTTTGGGACCCCAGGGACTGCAGCACATCAGGCTTCCCTGTCCTTCACCATCTCCTGGAGCTTGCTCAAACTCATGTCCATTGAGTCAGTGATGCCATCCAGCCATCTCATCCTCTGTCGTCCCCTTCTCCATCTGCCTTCTATCTTCTCTATCTCTGTCAGCAAGTAATGTCTCTGCTTTTTAATACACTGTCTAGGTTTGTCATAGCTTTTCTTCTAAGGAGCAAGTGCCTTTTGATTTCATGGCTGCAGTCACCATCTGCAGTGATGACCCCATGAACAGTATGAAAAGGGTCACAGTGTAATGTGGTCCAATCTTGATGCTAGAAATTTCACATCACAATCCCACACTAATTCCTGCTGGATTAATAGTTGAGATTTAAAGTCAAACTATAAATATAAAATACTTGGAGCATCAAGGAATTTTTGTGCTTGAGAATGACAGAAAAAAAGTCATACTGGAAACATCTAAGAATGAACATTTTGTGTCTTGAGAAGCAGTAAATAGCAGTATGTGCCATTGAAACTCAGTTTATGGAAACATTTTGCTTACCAGAACAATTGCCCAGCTATCCTGAAATTCAGTTATTAATAATGTCAATAGAAGCCACATTTTTCCATTTTTCTTACTGAAAAAGCGCCCATATGCTGTTTTATCCTTTTTCTACTGGCATTTTCTGAAATCCTAACCCATTGCTCTCCCTCAGCCTCCAGGGTATGCTTGCTCAACAGGCATTTAATTCCCCAAGAAATACCCCCAAGTATTTAATTATGTTAAGATATTCAAGTTCTAACAACCAGACCCACATTATTAGATCACGAGGACACAGAAATGTTCTGCTTCCTTTCCCAGCGGTGCGCATCCTGTCTTTCCTTTTGTGCTGTATTTCAGTAAACAGACTTTTTCTGCCTGTTGCTTAGCTCAGTTTGCTGTAAATAATAGCATCTTGTGCCCTCAGATAAATGGTCTGGCTCAAAAGTTCTGCCTTGAGTGATATGACTCATGTCTTCAAGACTTCCAATGAGCCATAACCCTCACCCTTGGCAGTCAAGTTTTGAAAAGAAATACGGTAACCTGTAATGATCAAACCACGAGTAGAACTCTAACAAAGACAAGATAGTCAATCCTATTGAAAATGATGGAAAGCTTTCTTATCCATCTTATTTCTGGGGATATAAAAACATATCAGATTAGTTCAGCTCAACGTAACTCAGTAGAAATGGATTGTGTGCTTCTTTAGCTGCTCTGCAAGGCACAGCTGAGTTTAGGGATGTGTGTGTATTTATTGATGTATATTGTATTTATTGATGTTCTAGTAATACTTCACAACACAGAGACTTGATGTAGTTTGTGGAAGACATGTAATTAAACATAAATGAAAACAAGGCCAAGAAAATGTAAAAGATTGGAATAGAAGGTCAAAATTAGAAAAGAGGAGTCAAGGATATACAGAACATGGGTATGGATAACTGTAGTTTCTAGATATTTGAGGGAATGAAAGATGTGTAAAATTTGTTAGCTCTGCATGTGGACAGATTATGGACTGAACCCAAATCACCCTTACACACAGCTGTCTCGTACAGTTGTATAAGGTGTGCATAGCACAGAGGCATACAGTGCAGGGGAGAAAGGGAGCTGAAGTCCATCCTGTATCTGGCTCTCAAATGTTAAGGGTTTTCATTTACTTGGCAAGTGTTTCACTCTTCTGAAGTAGTTGTTTAACTACTTCAAGGGACTTTTTCTGAAAATAAGATACAATGGAGCTGGAATCTTTGGGATTTACTGACTATTGATAGGAGAACACCCAGGATGGATTTTATTTTTTACACTATTTGGGAGTGCACTGGCACATTCACCTCCAAGTAAATTCATTTTACACAAAGGAGATTTTACTCTTGTGGAATCAGTCAGTAGGGCAAGTTTCCCAAGTCTATAAAGCTGTTCAGATCATGAAATATATGTTTAGACAACATAGAGGAGCAAAATTTTCTTTAAAAATCTGGCATAAGCTTTGCCCACAGATACCTCTCTCAGTGTGATATATTAAATGTTGTAGGTCCACCTTAAAATCCAAATACCTAATTCAGGATTATGAACTAGAAGGACCTTCTTTATCCATCCTATATGTAGCACTTACGTCTACTAACTCCTGTCTCCCACTTCGACCCTCAACCTCTGTCTCAGTCAGCAATCACGAGTCCATTCTCCATGTCTGTGGGTCTGTTTCCGTTTTGTAGTTAGATTCATTTGTGCCAATTTAAGGTTTCACATAGAAGTGATATGGTATTCTCTTTCTTTTTACTTCACTTAGTCTAATAATCTCTAGATGTATCCATGGTGCTGCAAGCATCATTAGCTCACTCTTCTTTATGTCTGAGTGGTAGTCCATTGTACATATGTGCCACACCTTTGTCCATTCATCTGCCAACATACCTTTAGGTTGCTTCCATGTCTTGGTTATTGTGAATAGTGCTGCTGTGAATACAGGGGTGCATGTATCTTTTTGAATTATAGTTTTGTCCAGAATATGCCCAGGAATGAGATTGCTAATATATTAAAAAAAAAAGAAAAGAAAGTAAGAAAGTACATGAAAGAAAAAAAAATATCAATTAGAATTAGTCATGCTAACTCACTGGCCAAATTAAATCCACAGATAAAAGTATTACCAGTCAATCAGCCTTGACTGGGAGCACCATTTTCTTAGCAGCAAAACATTGAAGAAACCCAGCATGTCTCACAGGTATTACCAGACAGAGTTAAGAGTTAAGTGAACCAAACATCTATTCTGAGTCTTAATCTTCAAATCAAAGATGGCAAAGTTTACGTCAGCAACAAAAAGTTGTTTACTTATGAACAAAGGCAAAAGAGTGCCATTATGCGAGGTGCCAGCGCAAATACAAAGTTCTCACTTGGTAAACTCCCTCATGTGAAATTCGCTCAGTCATGTCCAACTCTTGGCGAGTCATCCTGGTTTCCAGGACTGAGGGGGCTCCCAGGACACAGGAGTCTCAGTGTTAAAGCCAGGCAGCTGAGTTGGTCACCCCTGTGCACCGGCATCATCACACAGTCTGTGCAGGTGGTGGGCAGAGTCACGTGAGCTTCAGGGATCAGCTGTGCTCTCTGAGTCCTGGTCCTTCCCCTCCATCCTCCGTCACGGACCTCAGTCAGGAGTCGGATCACCTAGTCTCACATTGACAGCAGGGGAATCATACTAGTTAGTGGAGTCAGGAGAACTAGGTCTGACTATCAGCTCTAGCAGTGACTTGTAACAAGACACTAAATGCTCTGAACTCCCCAGTGAAAGGAAATTATCTGACTTCAGGGCTTGTCACGAAGCTGAAGTGAGGTACTGTGTGTGGAAGTGCCCATCAAACTGTGGAACACTCAGTGTATGAAAATTACACTAAGTGATATCCCTAAGCTTAAAAAGTAGGAAAGAGGCCTTTGTGTGCACAGGGAAATGGACCTCTGTTTATTGCTGAATCATTCTGAATAAGCAGAAATAGTTACACAATTGGAATATTCCAAGGCATTAAAAAATCTGCTAGTAACTTAAACCGCAATGACTTTTGTTCTGCCTTAGCAAGCCAAACCTGAAGGTGAAATTTCACTGCGGCCTCTGTGGCTAAAATTTTCAAACACTCCAAACTCAGGTGGTAAGTCAAACAACCAGCTGCAAGCTGAAACTTATCCTTTAATCCTTGAGCTGTGCCAAGCCAGGAGAGGATGCGGAAAAGCTGGAAAGCGGGGTTGAGGTGGGGCTTCTGCAGCTTTGCCCTGACAGGCGAAGATTTTGCTAATCCTTTTTCAGGTGCGCAGTGCCAGCTCTCAGAACTGCAGTGTGAGATTATGCTTGGCAGTTTCAGAAAATTTTCTTCTGAACGCAGAACCTGAGCAGGGAAAGAATCCTGAGAAGATATTTCATAATAATGCCGGGGCTTCACATCACTCCAGCGCATCTCCACTGTGCTCAGCTTGCCAATGAGAATTTCCATTGGTTGGTGAGAATTTCCATTTAAAGAGGTCAGGAATTGTGGGAAAAGTATAAATCCAAGTTGTTTTGTCCTCCTGTTGAGCTTCCAATGTGAGACATCAGGGTTCGATCCCTGGGTCGGGAAGATCCCCTGGAGAAGGAAATGGCAATCGACTCCAGCATTCTTGCCTGGAGAATCCCATGGATGGAGAAGCCTAATAGGTTATAGTCCACGGGGTCTCAAAGAGTCGGACACGACTGAGCGACTTCACCTTCNATCCCTGGGTCGGGAAGATCCCCTGGAGAAGGAAATGGCAATCGACTCCAGCATTCTTGCCTGGAGAATCCCATGGATGGAGAAGCCTAATAGGTTATAGTCCACGGGGTCTCAAAGAGTCGGACACGACTGAGCGACTTCACCTTCACTTTCACCTTGAGCTTCCCTTAAGAATAAAAGAAAGCAGATAGGGAAATTGGTTTTGCTATGTGTCAGGCTGAGGACTAGTTGAAAATAATTCTAGAGCACCAAGGCCTGGCAGTGCTTCATCACAGTCGTGGCCTATGGATTGCTTCTTGCGGAGGATGAACCATAAACTATCACAGCAACAGGAAGGGAGCTGCCTTAGGACAGGAAGGCAGGAGATCGTGGCCTTGGAAAAAAAGGCAGAGATGGCTCTGGGAAGCACCACACGGCATTAAGTCAAATTCACTGGTTTCTTCTCCCTTTGCATCTATTTTTAGCCCTTTCAGGGCTTGTCTGGATAAAACATGGAGTTATAGTAACCACTATAACTTTGAACAGATTCTGCACAAGAAACATAAAAGACAGATGTAATATTCAAAATATTTATCAGACCTGAAAGACATGGGCACAATTAATCAGAATATCAGCACCGGAAGTACCCACAGACCACTCCTCTATTACAAAAGCCCACTCCATATTCAGAAGGAACTCTGCCTGGGACAAGAAGAATTTGGCTCTCATAGTCAATCAGCTTTTTCTGCAGTTCTACCCAGGCTCTCCTTGTGCTTTAAATTATCATTAAGATGGTTAGAGGGTAGATCCGGGGAATGTTGAATCCCATCTCCATGGGTTCTGTGGCCTAGGAACTTCTCAGCTTTGCAAGTTCAACAACTTGATTCTATTAGTATGCCTAAGTTTGATTAGATTCTGAAGGCTGATTCACATGAACCATACTCATGATGGATTGATAAACTATATACCAATTCATTATTTTATCATTTATTAATTTATAATACTAACCACTATAACTTTGAACAGATTCTGCACAAGAAACATAATAGACAGATGTAATATTCAAAATATTTATCAGACCTGAAAGACATGGGCACCAATTAATCAGAATGGGTCCACAATCCATTATAATAGATGCCAGCTGGCCGTGGAAACAGAGGCAACAGTTAATATTTAAGTAACCCACTACCTGCTAGATACTAATATGTGATCAATTCACTTGGATTTTAAAAATCAAAACCTTGCAATGATCCTTTGAGGAAGGCATTAAAAAACTGACTATAGAAGATTTCAGACAATCTGTCTTTGATCCCACAGGTAGTTAGATAATCTGGGTTTACATGCAGCTGCATGTATATCATACTGCAAAAGTAAATACCCCTCACCCCATCCCCCTAGTACATTCATACTGGAAGCAAATTTAGATCATATGGTCAGCTAGTGTTGCTATTATAAAAGGAAAGGGATTAAAGGAATTCTTTAAATTCTTAAGATTTTCCTTAAGAATCCCAAGATTGCCTCAAAAAAGAAAAAAAAAGAGTTAGTTAGACTTGTTTTATTTTGGCTCGGTTGGGCTAGAAAAGCTAACCTCTGGACCTGCATGGTTATCCTGCATAAGACAGAGTTGACTGCGTGTCTATGGTTGGCAAGAATGAAGCTAAAAGTGAGGCATTTAATTCTGGAGCAATGGGCTAAGTACCAATGATGAGAGTATTTAGAAAACTTTATAGCAACTTGACAGAATAAGTATATATCTATTGAATCTAATAATTAAAAAAATACAGGCTAGTATTTTTATATCTTTGTTTTTTATTTCATTTTTCTGGTAATTCATTTATATTATATTGTACAAGAGGATCAGTCCATGATGGAGTGGGGGAGGGAAGGTAAGGGTTTTTCACCATAGATGGTTTGGAAAGCATAGCTCAAAACCATCTTTTTGGATAACCTTGGGTATGTATTAGTTGCTCAGTCATATACAACTCTGTGACCCATGGACTGTAGCCCGCCAGGCTCCTCTGTCCGTGGAATTCTCTGGGCAAGAGTACTGCAGTGAGCAGCTGTTCCTTTCTCCAGGGGGTCTTCCCAGGATCAAACCCAGGTCTCCTGCATTGCAGGCAGACTCTTTACTATCTGAACCACCAGGGAAGCCCTTGGATTACCTTGTGTCATGCTAAAGGCCACACTTTGAGGGAGATTCTACCTGTACCTGCTGCCCTTCTGAGGCTGTCATTGGATCCTTTACCATCTTTGGTTTCATTGTCAGGCTCAAATGTAACATCCTCAAGGGTTGGCTTATCTTTGCCAGTTTTTCTCAGAGGACACAGTTGCAGCACTCTTTCACTTCTATAATATACCTGGAAAAAATGGCAATATATAAGTATAAAACATGAATCTCCACTAAGTGGTAAAAGAAAAAGGCAGGGCTCAGTTGTGCTTGGAGATTAGCAGTGGGTGTCTGGGTATCTAAGGCTGACTTGGAGGCTCCTCAGCCAGCTGCACTTCTCGGGGGAAGAGCCCAGGGCATTGTTGAAAATCTGCGATCAGGCAGAATCATGATCATGCTTTTCTTTTCTGGTCTGAGGAATGATGGTATGTGACAGGATGGAGCCGTATGGCAGTTCTCACTGAGGACAAGACCCAGGGTTGCATAACATGAGAGAGCCAGTGGCTAAATGAGGTCTGAGCTATCCTGTGGGAGAGAACTAAACTGTGAATAACTCTGCAGCTTGTCCTGGATCATTTCAAATCAAGAAACTTCTGATTTAAAAATAAAAGGTTTAATTATGCCCCCAATATAGTGAATTTTCTTTTCCTAATTAAAAAAAAATCAACAGAGTCTAGGACTTCCCTGGTGGTGTAGTGGATATGAATCCACCTACCAGTATAAGGGACATGGGTTCAATCCTCGGTCTGTGACGATTCCACATGCTGCGGAGCAGCTAAGCCCATGGACCACAGTTGCTGAGCCTGAGTGCTGCAGCTACTGAGGCCCAGGTGCCTTGAGCCTGTGCTCCGCAAGAAGAGAAGCTGCTGCAGTGAGAAGGCCAAGCACCACTACAAAGAGTAGCCTCTGCTCATCACAACTAGAGAAAGCCCACACACAGCAACAAAGACTCAGAGCGGCCAAAAATAAACAAATAAAAATTTTAAAAATAATAATAACAAATAATTGTTCTTAATATAAAAAAATCAAAACAGTCTAATTAAGGTTTGGTTTTGATGTTGGGGCTGCCCAGGTGGCCTACTTAAAGAACCCGCCTGCCAGTGCAGGAGACATAAGAGACATGGGTTCGATCCCAAGGAAGATCCCCTGGAGGAGGAAATGGCAACCCGCTCCAGTATTCTTGCCTGGGAAATCCCATGGACAGANCCCAGGTGGCCTACTTAAAGAACCCGCCTGCCAGTGCAGGAGACATAAGAGACATGGGTTCGATCCCAAGGAAGATCCCCTGGAGGAGGAAATGGCAACCCGCTCCAGTATTCTTGCCTGGGAAATCCCATGGACAGAGGATTTGGCAGGCTATCGTCCATAGGCTCACAAAGAGTTGGATACAACTGAAGTAATGTAGCAAGCAAGCAAGATATCACTTCCTTTAATACTCAAGATCTCATCTTGGAAGTATAATTTGGACACACATAATAATTTTCTGAAACATTTTAGTCCATAAAGCACTAAGGAAGGAGAGAAAACTAGAGTATTTTGCATCAGAATATACTTGAAAATAAGAGATACATCCACATTTCTGCCAACATGACCTCTGATTCCTCTGCCTTTTCTTAATTTAGCTTGAACATCTGGAAGTTCTTGGTTCACGTGCTGTTGAAGTCTCACTTGGAGAATTTTGAGCATTACTTTTCTAGCATGTGAAATGAGTGCAATTGTTTAGTGGCTTAAACATTCAAAGCGATGGTTTTTCCAGTAGTCTTGTATGGATGTGAGAGTTGGACCATACAAAAGGCTGAGAGCCGAGGCTGAGAGCCGAAGAATTGATGCTATTGAGCTGTGGTGTTGGAGAAGACTCTTGAGAGTCCCTTGGACTGCAAGGAGATCAAACCAGTCAATCCTCAAGGAAATCAGTCCTGAATATTCATTGGAAGGACTGATGCTGAGGGTGAAGCTCCAATACTTTGGCCACCTGATGGGAAGAGCCCACTCATTGGAAAGGATCCTGATGCTGGGAAAGACTGAAGGCAGGAGAAGGGAAGGACAGAGGATCAAGTGGTTTGATGGCATAACTGACTCAATGGACATGAGTTTGAGCAGACTCTGGGAGATGGCGAAAGACAGGAAGGCTTGGTGTGCTGCAGTCCATGGGGTTGCAAAGAGTCAGACATGGCTTAGTGACTGCACAACAACTTCGGTCCCATCTGCTTCTTTCTCTTTTTAACTGAATGTTCTTTCAATTAATGGTAGCTAATATTTATGATCTCACAATTCATTATCTCACTTAATGTTCATAAAATCCCTCCAAGGAAAATGGTGTTACTCTGTAGTCTATCAGTTTTGCACATAGTAGTGTATATCTGTTAATCCCAAATTCCACGCTGATCCCCTCCCTCCACCTCCGAACTCTTCCTCCTTTGCTAACTGTAAGTTTGTTTTCTGTGAGTCTATTTGTTTTGTAAATGAGTTCACTTCTATCATTTGTTTAGATTCTACTTACAAGTGATACCATATGGTATTTGTCTTTGACTTACTGCACTTAGTGTAATAATCTCTAGGTCCATCCACATTGCTGCAAATGGCATTCTTTCTTTCTTTTTTGTGGCTGGGTAACATTCTATTGTGTGTGTGTGTATATATATATCACGCCTTCTTTATTCATCTGTTGGTGGAAATTTGGATTGCTTCTGTTTCTTGGCTGCGGAAATAGTATTGCTGTGAACATTGGGGTGCATATATCTTTTCAAATTAGTTTTTGTCTTTTCTAGAATTATGCCCAGGACTGGGATTGGTAGATCATATGGTAATTTTTTAGTGATTTAAGATAGCTCCATACTGTTTTCCCATAGTGGCTGCACAAGTTTATATTCCCATTAACAGTTTAGGAAGGTTCCCTTTTCTCCACACCCTCTCCAGCATTTATTATTTGTAGACTTTCTGATGATGGCCATTCTAACAGGTGGAAAGTGATACCTCATTATGGTTTTGATTCATATTTCTCTAATAATTAGCAACATGGAGCGTGTGAAGCTCCAATACTTTGGCCACCTGATGGGAAGAGCCCACTCATTGGAAAGGATCCTGATGCTGGGAAAGACTGAAGGCAGGAGAAGGGAAGGACAGAGGATCAAGTGGTTTGATGGCATAACTGACTCAATGGACATGAGTTTGAGCAGACTCTGGGAGATGGCGAAAGACAGGAAGGCTTGGTGTGCTGCAGTCCATGGGGTTGCAAAGAGTCAGACATGGCTTAGTGACTGCACAACAACTTCGGTCCCATCTGCTTCTTTCTCTTTTTAACTGAATGTTCTTTCAATTAATGGTAGCTAATATTTATGATCTCACAATTCATTATCTCACTTAATGTTCATAAAATCCCTCCAAGGAAAATGGTGTTACTCTGTAGTCTATCAGTTTTGCACATAGTAGTGTATATCTGTTAATCCCAAATTCCACGCTGATCCCCTCCCTCCACCTCCGAACTCTTCCTCCTTTGCTAACTGTAAGTTTGTTTTCTGTGAGTCTATTTGTTTTGTAAATGAGTTCACTTCTATCATTTGTTTAGATTCTACTTACAAGTGATACCATATGGTATTTGTCTTTGACTTACTGCACTTAGTGTAATAATCTCTAGGTCCATCCACATTGCTGCAAATGGCATTCTTTCTTTCTTTTTTGTGGCTGGGTAACATTCTATTGTGTGTGTGTGTATATATATATCACGCCTTCTTTATTCATCTGTTGGTGGAAATTTGGATTGCTTCTGTTTCTTGGCTGCGGAAATAGTATTGCTGTGAACATTGGGGTGCATATATCTTTTCAAATTAGTTTTTGTCTTTTCTAGAATTATGCCCAGGACTGGGATTGGTAGATCATATGGTAATTTTTTAGTGATTTAAGATAGCTCCATACTGTTTTCCCATAGTGGCTGCACAAGTTTATATTCCCATTAACAGTTTAGGAAGGTTCCCTTTTCTCCACACCCTCTCCAGCATTTATTATTTGTAGACTTTCTGATGATGGCCATTCTAACAGGTGGAAAGTGATACCTCATTATGGTTTTGATTCATATTTCTCTAATAATTAGCAACATGGAGCGTCTTTTAATGTGCCTATTGGCCATCTCTACATTTTCTTTAGAGAAATGTCTACTTAGTTTTTCTGCCTATTTTTCAATCAGATTTTTTTTCTGTTGTTGTTGACATTGAGTTGTATGAGCTGTTTGTATATTTAGAAATTAAGCCCTGTTGGTTGCATTATTTGCAAATATTTCTTCCCATTCCATAGATTATCTTTTCATTTTGTTTATGGTTTCATTTGCTGTACAGAAGCTTGTAAGTTTGATTAGGTCCAATTTATTTTTGCTTTTATTTATAGTGCCAGGGAGACCGACTTAAGAAAAATTGCTATGATTTATGTCAGAAATATTTTGCCTGTGTTCTCTTCTAGGAGTTTTGTGGTGCCATGTCTGTCTTGTCTTATGTTTGTCTTTAAGCCATTTTGAGTTGAGTTTTGTGTATGATATGACAGTGTTCTGACTTCAGTGATTCGCATGTAGCTCTGTCCAGCTTCCTCAATACCACTTGCTGCGGAGGCTGACTTTTCTCCCTTGTATATTTGTGCCTCCTTAGTTAAAGATTAATTGACCATAGATGTGTGGGATTACTAAACCCATTTTAGAGATGCGGAATATAAGTTAAATAAACCTCAAAGGTAATCTCAAAGAGGAAATGATGTACTACTTGAGTGACATGAAAACTAAGTGTGGGTTATGGAAGTGTTTCTAGGAGAGCTAAACAAAGGTAAGAAGATGGGGAGGAGAAAAGGGAAAGGAAAAAAGCTGGAAGACAAGAAGTCTGAGTTCTAAAATCAAGTTCTACACTGAGCCGTCATTCACAGCATGAAGAACCCTGTACAACGGTCTGAGTGGCCCTAAATCTGAGGAGCAGAGAGCAGCATGAAGCCCTTGTTGACTTGCTCACCCACACACAGAGTCAGCCTCAAGGAGGAAGGAAGCGCTTTTGAATACAAACTACCAGGCACATCCAGGCTAGGGTAAACACACCCAGGTCATCATCTGTGGTTCTACCTCATTTTAAAAAATCATCTCTATTCTCAGAGTTAGCCACCCTCTTTTCCCCATTGCTTTCATTACTGGGCACTATAGAGCCTAAATATCTAGTCAAGTGCTGTATAAAGAATTTAGATGTAAGCAAAACAGACTTCAGCAGGTTTGCATTTCAGACTTACTGGCTAGGAAACTTCAGACAGTTGATGTAATTTCTTATACCCACATTTTGCTTATCTGCTAAATGGAGGAGCTAATGTCTTTCTTGTAAGGAGACTGCATTGAACAGTGCTTAAGAGCTCAATCTCTGGACTCTGACATCCTTTTGAGAATGCCTCTACCTTTGATAAATTACCTGATTTCTTCAAGCCTTAATTTCTTCATCTATAAAATAAGAATAACACTAATAGCACTTGTTTCACAGAATGGTTATGAGAATTGAATGAGATACCATGTACTTTACACATTCCCTGAGAAATGGTTAATGATCAACACGTATTAGCTTTTATCATTATTACTGAAGATCACACACAGTGTAGATCTGTCCAATGCATGATAACTACCCTTAATAGAATACACATGGTGAGATTTGAGTTTTGTTTCTTTGTTTTTTTTGGCTGCATTCGATCTTAATCACAGCATTCAGGATCTTCATTGCAGAGTGCTGGATCTTTAGTTGCAGCATGTGGGCTCTAGTTCACTGACCAGGGATCGAACCTGGGCCCACTGCATAGGGAGCTCAGAGTCTTAACTGCTTAACTGTCAGACCACCAGGGAAGTCTCAGCTTTGAGTGATTTTTATGCATGTTATTTTCTTTGAACTGCCATTCTTGTTAATACATGTGTATTCGATGATGAGAGGCTGGTTTTCTAGATCTCTTCTCTTTAGATATGTAAGCCTTCACACAGATATAGGCTCAAGGTGTGAGGAAAGTCTTAAGCAAGCTTGAATACTGCTCTATATACCTGGGAGGTCTAGCTCTGAAGAAAGCAGTGGGTTGAATATTCTCTTAACATTCATGTCCACCGGAACCTCAGAATACAATCTTGTCTGAAAGTAGGGTCTTTGTGATGTAAATAATTGAGGTCATGCTATGTGTTCTAAGTTGCTCAGTCATGTCCAGCTCTTTGCAACACTTTGGACTGTAGCCCATCAGGCTCATCTGTCCATGGGGTTCTCCAGGCAAGATTACTGGAGTGGGTTGTGATGCCCTCTTCCAGGGGGAATTCCATACCCTGGCCAGTGGGTTCTTTACCACTAGCACCACCTGGGAAGCCCAAATCTAATGCTGCTGCTGCTGCTGCTGCTGCTGCTGCTGCTGCTAAGTCGCTTCAGTCGTGTCCGACTCTGTGCGACCCCACAGATGGCAGCCCACCAGCCTCCCCTGTCCCCGGGATTCTCCAGGCAAGAACACTGGAGTGAGTTGTCATTGCCTTCTCCAAATCTAAGGCCATAAAAAGGCCATGTGAAGATACAAAGGGGGAGACACAGATGAGAATGCTCTGTGACTACAGCAACAGAGATCAGAGCCAAGCAAGTACAAGCCAAGGATGCCAAGGAGTGCTGACGACCGCCGAAATCGAGAAGGGGGGTTGGGGCAAAGGTCCATCTAGTCAAAGCTATGGTTTTTCCAGTAGTCCTGTATGGATATGAGAGTTGGACTATAAAGAAAGCTGAGAGCTGCAGAATTGATGCTTTTGAACTGTGGTGTTGGAAAAGACTCTTGAGAGTCCCTTGAACTGCAAGGAGATCCAACCAGTCCATCCTAAAGGAGATCAGGCCTGGACCGATGTTGAAGCTGAAACTTCAATACTTTGGCCACCTGATGCAAAGAGCTGACTCACTGGAAAAGACCCTGATGCTGGGAAAGATTGCGGGCAGGAGGAGAAGGGGACAACAGGATGAGATGGTTGGATGGCATCACTGACTCAATGGACATAGCTTTGGGTAGACTCCAGGAGTTGGTCATGGACAGGGAGGCCTGACGTGCTGGGATTCATGGGGTTGCAAATAGTCGGACATGACTGAGCTACTGAACTGAACTGTCTCAATGACNGAAGGGGACAACAGGATGAGATGGTTGGATGGCATCACTGACTCAATGGACATAGCTTTGGGTAGACTCCAGGAGTTGGTCATGGACAGGGAGGCCTGACGTGCTGGGATTCATGGGGTTGCAAATAGTCGGACATGACTGAGCTACTGAACTGAACTGTCTCAATGACTCTAGAAGAATGCAACCCTATGGAGAGTTTGATTTTGAATTTCTGACCTCCAGAAACTATGAGAGAACAAATGCTTATTGCTTTAAGCCACCAAGTTTGTGTAATTTGTTAGCGTAGCCCTAGGAACTGATACATGAGGGATTTCCATCCTAAAGAGGGAGTAAGTGTCACAGTATCTCTCTTCTCCAGCAAGGAGGAGTGAAGGGGCACGTGTGGGGTCCTGAATGGCACACCAAAAAATGGTCCCAGTAAGGGCAGGTGCAAATAGCTGACTCATTGGAAAAGACCCTGATGCTGGAAAAGATTGACAGCAAAAGGAGAAGGGGACAACAGAGGATGAGATGGTTGGATGGCATCACTGACTCAATGGACATGAGTCTGAGNCCTGAATGGCACACCAAAAAATGGTCCCAGTAAGGGCAGGTGCAAATAGCTGACTCATTGGAAAAGACCCTGATGCTGGAAAAGATTGACAGCAAAAGGAGAAGGGGACAACAGAGGATGAGATGGTTGGATGGCATCACTGACTCAATGGACATGAGTCTGAGCAAACTCTGGGAGATGGCGGAGGCCAGAGGAGCCTGGCATGCTGCAGTCCATGGGCTCACAGAGAGCTGGACACAACGAGTGACTGAACAACAACGATGACCAGAGGGCAGGTGTGTGTCCTCTCGGTGGCCTGTTGGGTGTCTGGGGGTAGTGCTGTGGCATGAGGAGCTGAGTGCCAGGCAGGAAGGGGCAGTGAATTATGATCACACTGAAAGGGACCGATGAGCCGAAATTGGGCCACTGAAGTTCTCCAGGGTGACCCACCACACAGATTCAGGGGCTGCGACACACTAGGAAACATTCACTCACAAAGTCATGAATCCTTTTAAGTACAAAGCCGAAAGCTGACTACCTTCTTATGCTGCAACGACAGCACTGACATTCAACTACTGTATTAAAACAAGTTCTATCAGCCAGTTTTAAATTTAATGCTAACAAATTTTAACCCAGAGATAGCCTGTTAATGAAAAAAAAATTTTTTTAATGAAAGCTTTTTGTGCTTTAGATATCCCAGGGCTCAGGATGAGGATTGTCCTGAGTTGTCTTACCAAGACTTCATTTTAACACCTCCTAAGAAACCTTTCTTGCCAAATTCAAACAGGGGAATCTATTCAAAAAGTAGCAAATCAAACTAGCATTCAGAAAGAGCTAATTCATGGTAAGAGTGGAACCTCTCTCCAGCAGCTAGAAGAACCCAAAGGATGTAAGGGCTTGACTAGTTTTACAATCAGGATGGCTTGACTGGGCAGCTGAGAAAGGGAAGAACTATATCAAATCGGAGTCTTAGAAACTCAGTTCAGCCAAATCTTCTTTTTAAGTCACAAATGTCACCAGTAGAAATGGCTGTTCAGTTATCCCAACACTCAGTGAATCTTTCACACATCCAGTGAGGTTTTCTTGGTTTCTACTATGGTATAGGTGCTGGGATATTGGTGGAGGGTACTGAAGTGATGAAGAGGTACTCTCTGTTCCAAGAAACTTAGAATTGAATAGGTTATCAATAATTTTTTTTGTCTTACCTAAATAACCTTAAATTTTTTTAAAGAATAAATAGGGTGACAAAGCACAGCCACTCCAGCAGATGCACACATGCATATATATACACACACACTAAGAACATTGCTCAAATCACAAAAATGACCAAACATTCTACTTTCCTACTTTGGTGATTTAAAAAACATGTCCACACATTTTTGGATACTCTTCCCTTGAGGAGGTGGAGAGTCCCCTCTCTCTGAGTAAGATGGACATCGTGACTTGATTGGGCTTCTCTCATAGCTCAGTCAGTAAAGAGTCTGCCTGCAATGCAGGGGACCTGGGTTCGATCCCTGGTCAGGGAGATCCCCTGGAGAAGGAAATGGCAACCCACCCCAGTATTCTTTCCTGGGAAATCCCATGGACAGAGGAGCCTGCCGGGCTACAGTCTATGGAGTCGCAAGAGCTAGACACAGCTGAGTGACTAAACCCATAAGTCAGTGACTTGAATCTAAGGTATAGACTGAGGTGGAGGTGATGAAGTGTAGTTCTGAGACTAAACCATAAATGTCATTGGGATATGTTCCTTCCATGCTGCCTTGGGTCACGGGGAGCCCTGTACTGAACAGCCCCATGGAGAGGACCTGAAGCTTCCTGCCAGGAGCCATGTGAGTGAGATTGGAAGTTGAACTTTGACCCTGGTCAAGTCTTCAGGAACTGCAACCCCAGCTGACAGCTTGAAGGAGACTGCAAGAGAGACCCTGAGCCAGAACCACCAAGCTAAGCCTTCCTGGATTCCAGATCCTCAGAACGGCTGTCATTGTTTAGTCACTAAGTCGTGTCCAACTGTTTTACAACCCCATGTACTATAGCCCGCCAGCGTCCTCTGTCCATGGGATTTTGCAGGCAAGAATACTGGAGTGGGTTGCTGCCTGGGAGCCACCATGGGAGATCCCACCCATGACAAGGTCATATGGAAGAGAACTGTTAAGCAAGGCTTCAGGGCTCAAGGGGCTCCCTAGGCTTTCTCAGGCATCTATCCCAAAACCAGAATCTGTCTGTTTTACTAATTTCATGACTTTCACCAACTCCTCTGACATTAACAGGGGGCTATCCCCGACCACCCTTCTCTGGAGAAAATCAGCTTAGGGCTATAGCTAATAAGTCTCCTAGACATGAGAGGAATATTTCAAATCAAACCCCCTCTGTTAGCATTCTAGCTTGCTTGACAGGTATATCCAGACTCTTGCAGCTATGCATATGATTATTTACAGCCTCCCAACTGTGAGAGGCATGGGAAGCCTAAAACATAGAGCCTTTCAAAGAGTTAAAAGTTATTAG
The DNA here is from genome assembly GCA_006410675.1 of Oreotragus oreotragus. Taxonomy (NCBI): domain Eukaryota; kingdom Metazoa; phylum Chordata; class Mammalia; order Artiodactyla; family Bovidae; genus Oreotragus; species Oreotragus oreotragus. The sequence goes on along the minus strand of SJYX01009178.1, from coordinate 158,622 downwards.
AGTAGTGCTGGTGTAAGATTTCATTATTGGGCCAATGCTTGTTGCTAAGTTCCCATGTTTCTTATCCACTGTGCACCTGGGAATGCATTAGTTAACATAGTTTGAAAGTAAGAAAAAAGTGTAGCCTTGAAATTAACCACATCAGACTTTTGAGCTAATTGGTTCTTTCTTGTAACTCACTGTACCTTTGCTCCGTGAGAAATGTTACTTGTTTAATACTTTCTGAGGCTGACATAGATTAAAAATATAAAGAAAAAACATTTCAAAGGAAAATAAGTTTTCTGGTTGAGCAGCCTTTATCAAAAGAGGGTCATAAAAAGTCCACAGGCCTCCAAGGCCAAAAGATAATGTACACAAGATCTATGGGAAAAGTTTGCAGAAAAAATCCTGGTTTCGATAAAGACAAAACAGATGTAATGTTTGGGCTGACTCTGTATGACTTTGCATCTTTCATTTCCCTCTATGTACAAGTAAAGGTATAAAAGACACTTTTGAAAATAAAAACAATGGGCCTCACTTGAAGAAGCTTGGTCACCCTGTGTCAATCATTTTCTCTCTCTCTCTCTTACTTTCTTTTTCAGGCTGATCCCTTGGAGCACAGACTCCCTGCATTTACTTATCTGCACAGGTTTTTAAGACCTGACCGGGAAGACGTCCTGCGTCTTCACTCCCTCGGGAAACCGGGAGGACACCTGTGGCCTCTGTGAACAGGGCAAACTCCTTGTCTTGGAGTTTTATTGGTTCTCTATGTAAACCAAGGAATATCAGCCTCTTTCTCTCCTCTATTTTCTTATCTACAATGTTCTTTCCTTATCTCTCTCTAAATCATCTGCTGACGCCATTTTTCCTTCAGGTTCCCCTGGATCCTGCAGGGGCTGGACCCCGGCAGGTTGCCATTTCCTTCTCCATTTTCTTTCTCCTCCCTTTACTGACTCCAGGGGATCTTACCAACCTAGGAATTGAATTCACGTCTCCTGTGTTGGCAGGTGGATTCTTTTGTGTGAGGTCATAAAGGGTTATTTTAAGCTGCTAAAATTGAGGATGATTTGTTGCACAGGAAAGATAACTAAAGCAGCTGGTTAAAATGAATACTGCTTCCTTACCAATTACAACAGATTCATTCCTGTTGTCTTCTTGATAGATGTTATTCCTGATAAATGTTTTTGAAATGCTCAGTCAGAATTGTTTCTGTTTCCTGACAGTGTCCAATCCAGGACAAATCTCCACTTCCTGAAACCCTCCCAAGACTCACCTAACAGAAGCCCAAATCTTAGAAATTTTTTCTAACATCACCTTGTTAAGATGGCTCATGCTCCTGATGACACACTATCTCTTACCACAACAGGCAGATAAATCCAAACCTTTGTTACAGTGCGGCACTGTACCAGGCAGTAAACTTCCGGTACTGTGCATGGATAAAAATCAATTCAGACTGTTAATATATATAATTATAAAAATATTAGCTAATATTTACTGAATGCTCACCATATGCCAGGTATAGTGCTAAGTGCTTTACATGCATTTTATTAGTTTAGTAAAATAACTTTATGTAGTGGCTGACATTATTATCCACATATTAGAAATGAGTAAATTGAGGTGTTGAGAGGTTAGGAACTGACCTAATGTCAGCTAGGAAGCAGTGGAATTTAAATCCAAACTTTTTCTCCAGACCAACATTCCTAACCATCAGTGGATTATCCCCCATCAATGTATATTATAACATTCACTTAAAATCAGATAGCCAGTGATCCCAAAAGTGTCTCCTTCAGCCTGGCTGCAACCTACCCCACTAACTGGCAGTATGTCTGGAGTGCGACTTTTTCTAATCATCTAGAAGCAGATTTAAAATATTTTTATTAAGTTCTCAGCAGAAGAGAAGAGTGGGGAGGGTTCAATGGCTAAAGAAATTTTGAAAGCCATGAATCTAACCTTCTCTTCTATAATCATCATGAATTTGGACTCCAAATACTCTACAGACTCTTGTTCTTAGGAGATTTAAGTATAAAAATCTTTTCTTGGAAATAAAATATGTTTTCTGTTTTTTTCCAACCCAGTAAGTAATTGAAGTAATAATAAACACACTAAGAAATTTCCTAAGCAGTTAATCTAATTTCTCATTTGCTTCTCACTTATCACGTCTCATAAAAAATAATGTTCCTGCAGAGTTAGAAAAATAAAGTATGAGAGACTTGGGACAGTGTTGGCATGACAACCAGGGAAGAAGAGAGCCTTGGGATAAAGGACAGTGATTGAGGAAGAGAAGTTACTTCCGAGGAGCAGGCTCTAAGAGAAGAATTACATGCATTTAAGCCAGAAGAAGAAAACCAGAAAGCTGGAGTTGTCTGATGAACAATTATGCCTAAGGAGCTGTGAAGTGAAACATAATCACTGTTTCAGACTCCCCTTCACACCTCTTTCTGCTCTGCCCTTGTCTGCAAAGATGCTTCATCCCTTCATTCCACTCATTCATTTAGATATTCATTCTCATCACACTACATGCAAAATAAAAGACACATGTACAGTATGGTTTAAAAAAGGCATAGCCACATTAAAAAATGTAGTAAGAATACAAGCAACGAATGTTAAACAAGGAGTGTTGCATTAATTCAGAGGATAGGGGCACAGTTTAACACAGCCTCAGAGACAAGCAATCCCACAGAATGGCTTTTGCCTATGGCTACTCCCAGATAAAATTATTCGGATTTATTCACACATCTCCTCCACTTCATCAGTCTTTGCCTTGTCTCCCCATTAACTGCATCATACAACTTGGGTCCCCCAAGTAGAGTTCCCTTCTTTACATATTTTGGGGTCTGAGGCTATCCTACATCTAATTCCCCAGACAAATTCTCTTCCTTCCTGCCTGTCTTTGTTCTGCGCAAAGACAGGACTCACCAACCCATCTAAGAAATGAATTTAGGTGTAGGAATTGGGGGGGGGGGTTCATGTTTGGGAGTTTGTGTACACCCATGATGGATTCATATCAATGTATGCCAAAACCAATACAGTACTGTAAAGTAAAAATTTCTTCTCAGGGATTCCTGCCCGCAGTAGTAGATATAATGGT
>SJYX01009178.1:137042-153119 GCA_006410675.1 Oreotragus oreotragus | reverse complement strand
AAGGAATGATGCCAAAGCTGAAACTCCAGTACTTTGGCCACCTCATGCGAAGAGTTGACTCATTGGAAAAGACTCTGGTGCTGGGAGGGATTGGGGGCAGGAGGAGAAGGGGACGACCGAGGATGAGATGGCTGGATGGCATCACGGACTCGATGGACGTGAGTCTGAGTGAACTCCGGGAGGTGGTGATGAACAGGGAGGCCTGGCATGCTGCGATTCATGGGGTCGCAAAGAGTCGGACACGACTGAGCGACTGAACTGAACTGAAAGTAAAAATAAAATTTTAAAAAATAAATAAAGGAAATGTGCTGGCTCCAGATTTTGTCTACTACTTGATACCTTGTAAAAAGGTAATCAAGTTTGGGGATAGCCTGAGTCTTGCCATACTCACACCATATTCTGCCTATTCTGTGTTTTTTGTTTTTTTAATCTTGGCTTCCATAAGCCCAACCTGAGTTCACACTCTATAGCACAGCCACCATTGAAATGCAGATTCTGCTCCTCCCCTCTCCATGCACCCCAGTAGAAACGTGAAAGTCAACAAATTAGGTGATATAAAATTATTCATCAGGATAAACAAATTATCAGCTTTTTCAAGTGCACCATGAAGATGGAATAGTTCCTTTTAAAGAGAAAAATGAAATTAGACTAAGCAACATAAATTAATTTTATATTTGAATGCGTGTGTGCTAAGTCGCTTCAGTTGCGTCTGACTCTGTGCAACCCTATGGACTGTAGCCTGCCAGGCTCCTCTGTCCATGGGATTCTCCATGTAAGAATCCTGAAGTGGGTTGCCATACTCTCTTCCAGGGCAATCTTCCCAACTTGGGGATTGAACCCATGTATCTTAGGTCTCCCCCATTGGCAGGTGGGTTCTTTACCCCTAGTGCCACATGGGAAGCCATATATTTCAATGATCCATCCTAAAAACTTAAGAATTCATCTGAAAATATTAACTATATTTCCTTCCTTCTATCCTTTTTGTTGTTCAGTTGCTCAGTTATGTCTAACTTTGTGACCCCATAGACTGCCGCACAACAGGCTTCCCTGCCCTTCACCATCTCTGTGAGTTTGCTAAAACTCATGTCCATTGAACCATCTCGTCTTCTGTTGTCTCCTTCTCCTCTTGCCTTCTCTCTTTCTCAGCATTAAGGTCTTTTCCAATGAGTCAGCTCTTCACATCAGGAGGTCAAAGTATTGGAGCTTCCGCTTCAGCATCAGTCCTTCCAATGAATACAGGACTGATTTCCTTTAGGATGGACTGCTTGGATCTCCTTGGAGTCCAAGGGATGCTCAAGAGTCTTCTCCAACACCACAGTTCGAAAGCATCAATTCTTTGGCACTCAGCTTTATTCATGGTCCAAATCTCACATCCATACATGACTACTGGAAAAACCATAGCCTTGACTAGACAGTCCTTTGTTGACAAAATGATGTCTCTGCTTTTTAATATGCTGTCTAGGTTGGTCATAGATTTTCTTCCAAGAAGTAAGCATCTTTTAATTTCACGGCTACAGTCACCATCCTCAGTGATTTTGGAGCCCCCCAAAATTAAGTCTGTCACTATTTCCACGGTTTCCCCATCTATTTGCCATGAAGTTATGGGACCAGATGCCATGATCTTAGTCTTCTGAATGTTGAGTCTTAAGCCAACTTTTTCACTCTTGTCTTTCATCAAGAGGCAGTTTAGTTCTTCGCTTTCTGCCATAAAGGTGGTGTCATCTGCATATCTGAGGTTATTGATATTTCTCTCAACAATCTTGACTCCAGCTTGTGCTTCATCCAGCCCAGTGTTTCAGAAGATATACTCTGCATATAAGTTAAATAAGCAGGGTGACAATATACAGCCTTGATGTACTCCTTTCCCTATTTGGAAGCAGTCTCTTGTTCCATGTCCAGTTCTAACTGCTGCTTCTTAAGTGCATACAGATTTCTCAGGAGGCAGGTAAGGTGGTCTGGTATTCTCATCTCTTGAAGAATTTTCCACAGGTTGTTGTGATCCACACAGTCAAAGGCTTTGACATAGTCAATAAAGCAGAAATAGATGTTTTTCTGGAACTCTCTTGCTTTATCAATGATTCAATGGATGTTGGCAATTTGATCTCTGCTTCCTCCACCTTTTCTAAATCCAGCTTGAACATCTAGAAGTTCACGGTTCATGAACTGTTGAAGTCTTGCTTGGAGAATTTTGAGCGTTACTTTGCTAGCATGTGAGATGAGTGAGTGCAATTGTGCGATAGTTTGAACATCCTTTGGCACTGCAATGAAAACTGACCTTTTCCAGCCCTGTGGCCACTCCTGAGTTTTTAAAATTTTCTGACATATTGAGTGCAGCACTTTCACAGCATCATCTTTTAGGATTTGAAATAGCTCAACTGGAATTCCATCACCTCCACTAGTTTTATTTGCAGTGATGCTTCCTAAGGCCCACTTTACCTCACATTCCAGGATGTCTGGCTCTAGGTGAGTGATCACACCATTATGGTTTTCTGGGTCATGAAGATCTTTTTTGTATAGTTCTTCTGTGTATTCTTGCCACCTCTTCCTGATATCTTCTGCTTCTGTTAGGTCCATACCATTTCTGCCCTTTATTGTGCCCATCTTTGATGAAATGTTTCCTTGGTATCGCTAATTTTTTTGACAAGATCTCTAGTCTTTCTCATTCTATTCTTTCCCTCTGTTTCTTTGCATTGATCACTGAGGAAGGCTTTCTTATCTCTCCTTGCTAGCCTTTGGAACTCTGCATTCAAATGGATATATTTTTTCTTTTCTCCTTTACCTTTTGCTTCTCTTCTTTTCTCAGCTATTTGAAAGGCCTTTACAGACAATCATTTTGCTTTTTGCATTTCTTTTTCTTGGGGATGGTTTTGATCTCTACCTGCTGTACAGTGTTACGAATCTCTATCCATAGTTCTTCAGTCACTCTGTCTGTCAGATCTAATCCCTTGAATCTATTTGTTACTTCCACTGTGTAATCATAAGGGATTTGATTTAGGTCATACCTGAATGATCTAGTGTTTTCCCTTCTTTCTTTAATTTAAGCCTGAATTTTGCAATAAGGTGCTCATGGTCTGAGCCACAGTCAGCTCCTGGTCTTGTTTTTGCTGACTATATAGAGCTTCTCCATCTTTGACTGCAAAGAATATAATCAATCTGATTTTGGTATTAACTATCTGGTGATGTCCATGTGTAGAGTCTTCTCTTGTGTTGTTGGAAGAGGGTGTTTGCTATGACCAGTGCGTTCTCTTGGCAAAACTTTGTTAGCCTTTGCCCTGCTTCATTTTGTATTCCAAGGCCAAATTTGCCTGTTACTCCAGGTGTTTCTTGACTTCCTACTTTTGCATTCCAGTTCTCTATAGTGAAAAGGACATCTTTTTTGGGTGTTAGTTCTAGAAGGTCTTGTAGGTCTTCATAGAACCATTCAACTTCAGCTCCTTCAGCATTACTGATTGGGGCATAGACTTGGATTACTGTGATATTGAATGGTTTGCCTTGGAAATGAACAGAGGTCGTTCTGTTGTTTTTGAGACTGCACCTAAGTACTGAATTTCGGACTCTTTTGTTGACCATAATGGCTACTCCATTTCTTCTAAGGGATTCTTGCCCATAGTAGTAGATACAATGGTCATCTAAGTTAAATTCACCCATTCCAGTCCATATTAATTCCCTGATTCCTAAAATGTCAATGTTCACTCTTGCCATCTCCTGTTTGACCACTTACTATTTACCTTGATTCATGGACCTGACATTCCAGCTTCCTGTGCAATGTTGTTCTTTACAGCATCAGACTCTACTTCCATCAGCAGTCACATGAACAACTGGGCGTTGTATTTGCTTTGGCTTCATCTCTTCATTCTTTCTGGTGTTATTTCTCCAGTCTTCTCCAGTGGCATGTTGGGCACTTACTCATCTGGAGAGTTCATCTTTTGTGTCTTATCTTTTTGCCTTTTCATACTGTTCATGGGATTCTAAAGGCAAGAATATTGAAGTGGTTTGCATTGACTTCTCCATTTTCAGTTTGGTTCATTTTCAGTGTTTTAGAGGGAAAAGCAAATCATAGCTTTGGGATTAGTGACTGAGCTTAGCTGGGTATTAGCCATAAACCTTGACCTAGTTACCACATTTTTTCCTAGCTCCAGGGAAATGAGGCATGTCTTGAAGGAGTGTTTTAACGATAATGTAATTAATATGCACCTTGTAATAGGTAGTTTTTAGGGTAGTTCTATTTATTTTTGATTGCTGATCATTATTTTGGAGTGTAATACTTCTTATTTGTCAACCGAGTGTGTACAGACATAGTTTAAGTTCATACAAATCTTCTAGGTATAAACTGCTTACTCTCCAAGGTTCCCCCTCCCCCTGCTCTGTCCTCAGGGAAGGCTCACTAGCTGGTTTAGTTGAAGGACTCTCTTGCCCTCTGGTTAGGATTTGGCCAAGTGGGGGTCATAAGCAGAAAAAAGGCAGAGTCAGGTTGAGGGTTTATCCCCTAGTTGCCTTCCTGTGAGTCCTGCTACCAAAGGCCAGAGCTACAGTTGGGAAGCCCCTCTGTGTAGCTACCCTTCTCTCTTTCTCAGTTCCATAAATACTCCCCATCTCTTCCCTCTACTAACTTCAGAGCACCAGACCACTTCTTGTTTGCTACTTAAAAAAAAAAAAAAAATGCTGTCCGCAACTTTATAATCTATTGAAGTCTTCTCAGTAATTCAGCTTGGAGGTAGCATCTGTTTCCTGCTAGTGTGCATATGTGCATGCTAACTTGATTTAGCAGTCTCTGATTCTTTGTGACCCCATGGACTGTGGCTCTCCACAGGATCCTCTAGGCAAGAATACTGGAGTGGGTTGCCATGATCCAAGATCCTCCAGGGGATCTTCTGATCCAGGGATCAAACCCACACCTCTTATGTCTCCTGCACTGGTAGCAGGTTCTTTACCATTAGTGCCACCTGGGAAGCTCATGTCCTGCTAGAGCTGGAAATAATACAAGGGTTATACACTTCCACTATTATTACTTCCAAACTTCATTAGATTTTGTTTAATGTGTATGTATAGTTATAGTCATCAGTCAGGTTCTTCCATGAGGCTTTCCATCATAGCTAACAGAAACGTGTTATGAAGGAGGTTTGGCTGGACAGAAGCTTTGGTTTAACTGGGTTCTGGTCATAATTCTGCATTTCTGAGCTCTGTAGTGTATCCCAGACTTCTGTCTAAGCCTCAGTTCTTTCATCTGTGAAATAAGGATAATAGTAGTTCCTATCTCATGGGATGGTTAGAGTACATGTAACTGTTCAATTAATGTCAAGTGTTATATTACTATTATTATGCCAAAGATAAGAAAAGAATATCCAGCTGGTCATGAATGAGCAGTGGAGCTGTCGAGTCTGCCTTCAATACTGTAACATTTCAGGCCAAGGTGGAGGTGCTTAAAACTCAGAACTTGTGTGAACCCAGTATGAACAGGAACCAGGTGGCTGGAAGAACAGTCACCACCCTCTGGCTACAGAACAAGTCTTGCAGGAAGCCTGGCTCCACTGTTATTTTTTTTTCCAACCCAGACTATGCATCAACCTACCAGAAAGGTTTTTTAAAACAAACTGTAGGCTGTATTACAGAGCTTTAGAATTTTCACAAAGCTACTCAAGTGCTTTTGATATTCAGGCTGGGCTATCAGCCTCACCCCAAGGAGCAAGGTATTACCCTGGGTAGAGGTCCCCCCCTTGCTGTACCCGGTGACTCTCCTGTGCTCCACAGCCATACAGGGGCCAATCTTATCAGTCTTCAAAGAAAGCAAATAGTTAGACAATTTTACGGCTAGGATTTACCCTAGGATTACCAGCCATAAATTATAAGTGGGAGTTGTTTCTTCAGTTCCGATATAGAGTCCTAGTGCCAGATATTAATAAACTCAGTATTCTCTGGTCGGGGAGAGGGGAATCTCAGCCTACTGACTTCTTTTTTTGAATGTGTTTTTTCAGCCTACTGACTTCTGACATGGTCAGTTAGGCCAAGGTGTAGAAGGTCAGTTTTGCTAGTGGAAGCAATCTATTGCAGATGTTCCAGTTTATCAAGAGTATCTTATCAAAAGGGCTATACATAAGTCTTCACTGAGTTTTACCCTCCTAAACAGTTTATTAGTTTAGGAAACAGAATGGCCACAGCAGTTCCTGTTTCTGAAGGCGTGCATTCCTGCTCTTCCTGCCCTAGCTGACCGGAGCGTGGGCAAGTCTGTGGATAGCATGTTGCCGCCACCTAGTGGTGAATGTGGCACTTTAACCTTGTGACGGGAATAAAAATCTCTTTGGAGGAAAATTGGGTTTCCGGGTGGCTCAGCTGGTAAAGAATCCGCCTGCGATGTGGGAGACCTGGGTTTGATCCCTGGGTTGGGAAGATCTCCTGGAGAAGGGAAAGGCTACNTGGTGAATGTGGCACTTTAACCTTGTGACGGGAATAAAAATCTCTTTGGAGGAAAATTGGGTTTCCGGGTGGCTCAGCTGGTAAAGAATCCGCCTGCGATGTGGGAGACCTGGGTTTGATCCCTGGGTTGGGAAGATCTCCTGGAGAAGGGAAAGGCTACCCGCTCCTGTATTCTGGCCTGGAGAATTCCATGGACTATATGGGGTTGCAAAGAGTTGGACACGACTGAGCAACTTTCTCTTCATTTCACTTCTCTTTTTAGGAGAGAATTGGGAGAGGTGGATTAGCAACATCATTTTGATAACAATGTTGAATCCCCTATTACCTTGCAATAAATAAATAAAACCCACCCAATATACCCCTTTGACAAACTGAGATATTCTGTAACTAGCTGTCTTTTAAAAAAAAAGCTATAATCATTTCCCCTCTTTTCTCTATTCACACACTATAGTAATTTTTCCTTAATTAAAAAAATCAGAAATAAACTATCACCCTAACTTCTTAATATTTGTGAGATATCTCATGTGGATATACCAGTGACAGACAATGTTCTTTTAACCTTTTTAATGAACACTTAAATATCAAATGCATAGCACTTTTGATGAATGAAATGTCTCTTCTCAGAGCTTGGAGAGCAGCTGAGAAGCACGTGGTTTTGAGTTCTAACAGAGATGAATCTCACCTTCAGAGAGATCACTTGATAGGAATTGACAGTAATTAGATTTACAAGCTGGAAAAAGTCAAGGTATCACCTCCCCTTTGCTATTTTGTAGGTTGGTGATCTGATGCAAGCTCATCCATCCTGAATTTCCCCAAGGAACTCAGAAAACATTTCTCATTTTTTTTCTCTCTTACTCAGATGAGGGACTAGAAGCGTGAGAGAGAAATCACTCACGCATTTAAGTCTGAGTTTTGCGGCGCTGTCAGCATCCTCAGGATGGTGATGCTGCTCTTTGCTCAGTTCTTCTAAATGTGGTACTGGTTTTGCCGCTGGCTGTCTGTGATCCTGGGGAACTTGTGCATGTCAGCTGCATTTCAGCTGGACACACTAGAGGAAGAATGTTTTCCAGGTAACTATATTGGGGGTGAGATGAGAAGTCTGGAATCCAGAACAGAATCGCTGTGAGATCCTTAGGCTGATTTTTTATTTTATTACTTATTTAAAAATTCATTTGCTTGCTTTATCTTCTAAATTCCACATATATGTGGTAACATCCAGTACATTTCTTTCTCTGCCTGACGTATTTTGCTTGGCATAATACCCTCCAGGTCCACCATGTCACTGCAGTATCTTTTGGCTATTTGAAATGGATGGGCCTAGGAGCAGGCTAGGGAACTGGATTGCAGGGCTGGCGCTCAGCTCTCCTCTCCCAGCCCTGACCAGCACGTCCAGAGCCTGTGTGCGGCACTTTGTGCTTTGAGTAAAGCCTCTTGAGAAATCTATATGCAGGTCAGGAAGCAACAATTAGAACTGGACATGGAACAACAGACTGGTTCCAAATAGGAAAAGGAGTACGTCAAGGCAACATACTGTCACCCTGCTTATTTAACTTATATGCAGAGTACATCATGAGAAATGCTGGGCTGGAGGAAGCACAAGCTGGAATCAAGATTGCTGGGAGAAATATCAATAACCTCAGATATGCAGATGATACCACCCTTATGGCAGAAAGTAAAGGGGAACTAAAAAGTCTCTTGATGAAAGTGAAAGAGGAGAGTGAAAAAGTTGGCTTAAAACTCAACATTCAGAAAACTAAGATCATGGTATCCAGTCCTATCACTTCATGGCAAACAGATGGGGAAACAGTGGAAACAGTGTCAGACTTTATTTTTGGGGGGGCTACAAAATCACTGTAGATAGTGACTGCAGCCATGAAATTAAAAGATGCTTACTCCTTGGAAGGAAAGTTATGACCAACCTAGATAGCATGTTGAAAAGCAGAGACATTACTTTGCCAACTAAGGTCCATCTAGTCAAGGCTATGGTTTTTCCAGTGGTCATGTATGAATATGAGAGTTGGACTGTGAAGAAAGCTGAGTGCCAAAGAATTGATGCTTTTGAACTGTGGTGTTGGAGAAGACTCTTGAGAGTCCCTTGGACTGCAAGGTGATCCAACCAGTCCATTCTAAAGGAGACCAGNAGCTGGTCATGAATGAGCAGTGGAGCTGTCGAGTCTGCCTTCAATACTGTAACATTTCAGGCCAAGGTGGAGGTGCTTAAAACTCAGAACTTGTGTGAACCCAGTATGAACAGGAACCAGGTGGCTGGAAGAACAGTCACCACCCTCTGGCTACAGAACAAGTCTTGCAGGAAGCCTGGCTCCACTGTTATTTTTTTTTCCAACCCAGACTATGCATCAACCTACCAGAAAGGTTTTTTAAAACAAACTGTAGGCTGTATTACAGAGCTTTAGAATTTTCACAAAGCTACTCAAGTGCTTTTGATATTCAGGCTGGGCTATCAGCCTCACCCCAAGGAGCAAGGTATTACCCTGGGTAGAGGTCCCCCCCTTGCTGTACCCGGTGACTCTCCTGTGCTCCACAGCCATACAGGGGCCAATCTTATCAGTCTTCAAAGAAAGCAAATAGTTAGACAATTTTACGGCTAGGATTTACCCTAGGATTACCAGCCATAAATTATAAGTGGGAGTTGTTTCTTCAGTTCCGATATAGAGTCCTAGTGCCAGATATTAATAAACTCAGTATTCTCTGGTCGGGGAGAGGGGAATCTCAGCCTACTGACTTCTTTTTTTGAATGTGTTTTTTCAGCCTACTGACTTCTGACATGGTCAGTTAGGCCAAGGTGTAGAAGGTCAGTTTTGCTAGTGGAAGCAATCTATTGCAGATGTTCCAGTTTATCAAGAGTATCTTATCAAAAGGGCTATACATAAGTCTTCACTGAGTTTTACCCTCCTAAACAGTTTATTAGTTTAGGAAACAGAATGGCCACAGCAGTTCCTGTTTCTGAAGGCGTGCATTCCTGCTCTTCCTGCCCTAGCTGACCGGAGCGTGGGCAAGTCTGTGGATAGCATGTTGCCGCCACCTAGTGGTGAATGTGGCACTTTAACCTTGTGACGGGAATAAAAATCTCTTTGGAGGAAAATTGGGTTTCCGGGTGGCTCAGCTGGTAAAGAATCCGCCTGCGATGTGGGAGACCTGGGTTTGATCCCTGGGTTGGGAAGATCTCCTGGAGAAGGGAAAGGCTACCCGCTCCTGTATTCTGGCCTGGAGAATTCCATGGACTATATGGGGTTGCAAAGAGTTGGACACGACTGAGCAACTTTCTCTTCATTTCACTTCTCTTTTTAGGAGAGAATTGGGAGAGGTGGATTAGCAACATCATTTTGATAACAATGTTGAATCCCCTATTACCTTGCAATAAATAAATAAAACCCACCCAATATACCCCTTTGACAAACTGAGATATTCTGTAACTAGCTGTCTTTTAAAAAAAAAGCTATAATCATTTCCCCTCTTTTCTCTATTCACACACTATAGTAATTTTTCCTTAATTAAAAAAATCAGAAATAAACTATCACCCTAACTTCTTAATATTTGTGAGATATCTCATGTGGATATACCAGTGACAGACAATGTTCTTTTAACCTTTTTAATGAACACTTAAATATCAAATGCATAGCACTTTTGATGAATGAAATGTCTCTTCTCAGAGCTTGGAGAGCAGCTGAGAAGCACGTGGTTTTGAGTTCTAACAGAGATGAATCTCACCTTCAGAGAGATCACTTGATAGGAATTGACAGTAATTAGATTTACAAGCTGGAAAAAGTCAAGGTATCACCTCCCCTTTGCTATTTTGTAGGTTGGTGATCTGATGCAAGCTCATCCATCCTGAATTTCCCCAAGGAACTCAGAAAACATTTCTCATTTTTTTTCTCTCTTACTCAGATGAGGGACTAGAAGCGTGAGAGAGAAATCACTCACGCATTTAAGTCTGAGTTTTGCGGCGCTGTCAGCATCCTCAGGATGGTGATGCTGCTCTTTGCTCAGTTCTTCTAAATGTGGTACTGGTTTTGCCGCTGGCTGTCTGTGATCCTGGGGAACTTGTGCATGTCAGCTGCATTTCAGCTGGACACACTAGAGGAAGAATGTTTTCCAGGTAACTATATTGGGGGTGAGATGAGAAGTCTGGAATCCAGAACAGAATCGCTGTGAGATCCTTAGGCTGATTTTTTATTTTATTACTTATTTAAAAATTCATTTGCTTGCTTTATCTTCTAAATTCCACATATATGTGGTAACATCCAGTACATTTCTTTCTCTGCCTGACGTATTTTGCTTGGCATAATACCCTCCAGGTCCACCATGTCACTGCAGTATCTTTTGGCTATTTGAAATGGATGGGCCTAGGAGCAGGCTAGGGAACTGGATTGCAGGGCTGGCGCTCAGCTCTCCTCTCCCAGCCCTGACCAGCACGTCCAGAGCCTGTGTGCGGCACTTTGTGCTTTGAGTAAAGCCTCTTGAGAAATCTATATGCAGGTCAGGAAGCAACAATTAGAACTGGACATGGAACAACAGACTGGTTCCAAATAGGAAAAGGAGTACGTCAAGGCAACATACTGTCACCCTGCTTATTTAACTTATATGCAGAGTACATCATGAGAAATGCTGGGCTGGAGGAAGCACAAGCTGGAATCAAGATTGCTGGGAGAAATATCAATAACCTCAGATATGCAGATGATACCACCCTTATGGCAGAAAGTAAAGGGGAACTAAAAAGTCTCTTGATGAAAGTGAAAGAGGAGAGTGAAAAAGTTGGCTTAAAACTCAACATTCAGAAAACTAAGATCATGGTATCCAGTCCTATCACTTCATGGCAAACAGATGGGGAAACAGTGGAAACAGTGTCAGACTTTATTTTTGGGGGGGCTACAAAATCACTGTAGATAGTGACTGCAGCCATGAAATTAAAAGATGCTTACTCCTTGGAAGGAAAGTTATGACCAACCTAGATAGCATGTTGAAAAGCAGAGACATTACTTTGCCAACTAAGGTCCATCTAGTCAAGGCTATGGTTTTTCCAGTGGTCATGTATGAATATGAGAGTTGGACTGTGAAGAAAGCTGAGTGCCAAAGAATTGATGCTTTTGAACTGTGGTGTTGGAGAAGACTCTTGAGAGTCCCTTGGACTGCAAGGTGATCCAACCAGTCCATTCTAAAGGAGACCAGCCCTGGGTGTTCTTTGGAAGGAATGATGCTAAAGCTGAAACTCCAGTACTTGGCCACCTCATGAGAAGAGTTGACTCATTGGAAAAGACTCTGATGCTGGGAGGGATTGAGGGCAGGAGGAGAAGGGGACGACAGAGGATGAGATGGCTGGATGGCATCACTGACTTGATGGACGTGAGTCTGAGTGAACTCCAGGAGTTGGTGATAGATAGGGAGACCTGGTGTGCTACAATTCATGGGGTCACGAAGAGTCGGACATGACTGAGCAACTGAACTGAACTGAAAGTACTCTTCTGTGTTAAAATAAAACACACGATTCTGGCATATCCACCATGTTCCAGACGTTGTGCATGATCACATTAGTTCTAAAGATTTCTGAGGCTGAGAGTTTTATTGTGTACAATGAACAGACAAGGAGACTGAAGCCTGGGCAGTGAAGTAAACTGACTCAGAATCACAGAGAGAGTATTGAAGCTGAAACATAAGCCTGTTTTGACCCAGGCTCAAAATCATTTGGTTTTACAATCTGTCTGCTGCATAAATTAGCACCTAAGAAATCTTTTTTTTTTTTTTTTTTTTAAGAAATAATGCAGGATGCTTGGGGCTGGTGTATGGGGATGATCTGGAGGGAAGATGTGGGGTGGGAGGTGGGAGGGGGTTCATGTTTGGGAGTTCGTGTAAAAAAATAAATAAATACAAAAAAAATAAATAAATAAAAATAAATAAATAAATACAAAAAAAAAAAAAGAAATCTTTTAGAGAAAGCCACTTACTTTTAAACCAAGAATGTGCTGTCCCTGTGTATTACCTTATAAGAAAGAAGTAACTTGATACAGAGGAGGCACAGTACACACTCAATAAATGTTTGTCTAATTAATGAATAATTAGTTTATAATCACATATCTTGCAGTGTGATATAGCTGAAAACTTCAGCTGCATATTAATAATTTTATATCTCCAGATTTTAGAATTCTTCCTTAATGACTATGAAGAACTCTACTCTTAAGACAGAGATCAGAAGCCATGTAGAAAATAAATTATAGATAGCCAAAATGAATACGCTTAATCTGTGAGATACATTTCTTTTTTCCTTCTTTCCTCTCTTCACAAATTTTCACTTTTATTGTCATTTTCCGAATGCTGCAAAGAAATGTGTCCTACAATTACAGATATTAATAGCATGATACAATTCAACAAATCATTTTATTTAGAGAACTCAATTAAAATATATTATTTTTCAGAGGTAAACACTAGCTAGAGATGTCATGCAGAGAAAAAAACCTAGGGGTGATCAAGTTTGGAGAAATATTGCAGTCTGAAGCTGCCAATGATTGGAGAGAATTTTAGGATGTGGTAAATATGGCATTGAGGAATGTGGCTATACATAGGCTCAGATTAAGTAGAAAGTTTGTAAGGTCAGGATGCGGCTAACAATCTAGGGATGGGAGGTTGAGTTGTCTTGACTCCTACTGAGAATAGTTCAGATTTGGTTAAATGGAGGAATAGGGAAAAAAATTGTAATTGGAAAACAAAGCCACAGTGATTCAAACATTCCAGATTTTTCCTTTTGTAAAAATTGTGATCATTTCATATCACCACTGGAGAAGGAAATGGCAACCCACTCCAGTGTTCTTGCCTGGAGAATCCCAGGGATGGCAGAGCCCAATGGGCTGCCGTCTGTGGGGTCGCACAGAGTCGGCCACGACTGAAGCGACTGAGCAGCAGCAGCAGCAGCAGCAGCAGCATATCACCACATGCTTTCTTTTCCCCAGAAAGGAACTCATGACATAATGGGACCATTATGGGCCTCCATTCAGGAAATTTAATGACATAGCAGGCATAAAGTTTATTATTTGGGGGGCACTTTCTATGTATACCACAATGAAAGCAGTTTCTAGTCATTATTGTAAAACATTTTTTAATTGCGATAAAATACATATAACAAAATTTACTACCTTAACCATTTTGAAGTATAAAATTTAGTGGCATTAAATAGTTCACATCATGCACCCATCACCACGATAGTTTACGGTGAAGAGTGTTGGATTCGTGACCTCCAAGGAAGAAGATTTAGCTTCAGGACCAGGGACCAGACTTGATCACTCAAGAGCTTTTGTGTAGCAGAGTTTCATTAAAGCGAAAAGGGACAGAGAAAGATTCTGACATAGACATCAAAAGGGGGGTGGAGAGTGCCTCCATGCTAGTCTTTAGCAAGCTGTTTCATGTCTGTTAGAATGTTTTTGATCAGATTAGAGCGACACCTCAAGGCTGAGGGAGTTTCACCAGGTCTCTCACCCACAAAATGCATTTTTGAGATAGGATGGCAGGAGGTGTGTCATCCCCCAGCCATAAAGCAATTGATATGAATACTGGTTTGTTGAGTGACTATCAGCCAAAATTAGTCTTAGGTGGAACCATTTTGAAGAAAGGCAATTTCCAAAGCAAATACATAATTTCATTAACATAGCTTAAGAAAACTATTTCCATAAGAAAAATGAATTGGTTAGCTCAAAGTTTGAGAAAAGTTAAGTTCAGGTGGAACCAGGTATTGTCATAGCAACACAGAATTTTAAGAGAAAAAGATCAGATACTTGTAGTTTGTTTCCTCCTGCCACTTAGTTCAGTTCAGTCACTTAGTCGTGTCTGACTCTTTGTGACCCCATGGATTGCAGCACGCCAGGCCTCCCAGCCCACCAGCAACTCCCAGAGTCCACCCAAACCCATGTCCATTGAGTTGGTCATGCCATCCAACCATCTCATCCTCTGTCGTCCCCTTCTCCTCCCACCTTCAATCTTTCTCAGCATCAAGGTTTTTACTAATGAGGCAGTTCTTCACATCAGGTGGCCAAAGAATTGCAGTTTCAGCATTAGCATCAGTCATCTCAGTGAATATTCAGGACTGATTTCCTTTAGGATGGACTGGTTGGATCTCCTTGCAGTCCAAGGGACTCTCAAGAGTCTTCTCCAACACCACAGTTCAAAAGGATCAATTCTTCAGTTCTCAGCTTTCTTCACAGTCCAACTCTCACATCCATATATGACCACTGAAAAACCATAGCCTTGACTGAGTGAATGAGTGAAGTCGCTCAGTTGTGTCCGACTCTTTGCAACCCCATCGACTGTAGCCTACCAGGCTCCTCTGTCCATGGGATTTTCCAGGCAATAGTACTGGAGTGGGTTGCTATTTCCTTCTCCAATAGCCTTGACTAGACAGACCTTATTAAAATAATATTTCAGATGCTTATAAAATCATCCAGTCCATTCTGAAGGAGATCAGCCCTGGGATTTCTTTGGAAGGAATGATGCTGAAGCTGAAACTCAAGTACTTTGGCCACCTCATGCGAAGAGTTGACTCATTGGAAAAGACTGTGATGCTGGGAGGGATTGGGGGCAGGAGGAGAAGGGGACGACAGAGGATGAGATGGCTGGGTGGCATCACTGACTCGATGGATGTGAGTCTGAGTGAACTTCGGGTGTTGGTGATGGACAGGGAGGCCTGGCGTGCTGCGATTCATGGGGTCGCAAAGAGTCGGACACTACAGAGCGACTGAACTGAACTGAACTGAGCATTTATTGTTCTTGATCACTTTATCTTTTCATAGCATTTTTATATTTGTATGTCTGTGGGTCTTATACACATACATATACCCATTCCCCCAACACACATAATTAATTGATCATTATTTATGTGTTGGAGCAGGACCAAAGGAGAATTCTGGCTTCTGTTATCTCCATGAGTCTTTTCAATTCAGAGATGCAGTGGCCTGCTGTTTGAACATGAGTACCTTGTAACTTGGGCCCCTGTGGGGCCAGCCAAGACGGGTGGGTCATGGTGGCGACATCTGACAGAATGTGGTCCACTGGAGAAGGGAATGGCAAGCCACTTCAGTATTCTTGCCTTGAGAACCCCATGAACAGTATGAAAAGGCAAAATGATAGGATACTGAAAGAGGAACTCCCCCGGTCCATAGGTACCCAATATGCTACTGGAGATCAGTGGAAAAATACCTCCAGAAACATTGAAGGGATGGAATCAAAGCAAAAACAATATCCAGTTCTGAATGTGACTGGTGATAGAAGCAAGTCCAATGCTGTAAAGAGCAATATTGCATAGGACCCTGGAATGTCAGGTCCATGAATCAAGGCAAATTGGAAGTGGTCAAACAGGAGATGGCAAGAGTGAACATCAACATTCTAGGAATCAGCGAATGAAAATGGACTGGAATGGGTGAATTTAACTCAGATGACCATTATATCTACTACTGCAGGCAGGAATCCCTCAGAAGAAATGGAGTAGCCATCATGGTCAACAAAAGAGTCCGAAATGCAGTACTTGGATGCAATCTCAAAAACGACAGAATGATCTCTGTTCGTTTCCAAGGCAAACCATTCAATATCACAGTTATCCAAGTCTATGCCCCAACCAGTAATGCTGAAGAAGCTGAAGTTGAACGGTTTTATGAAGACCTACAAGACCTT
>SJYX01009178.1:100981-118587 GCA_006410675.1 Oreotragus oreotragus | reverse complement strand
TGTTTTTGCTTTGGCTCCATCCCTTCATTTTTTCTGGAGTTATTTCTCCACTGATCTCCAGTAGCATATTGGGTACCTAACGACCTGGGGAGATTCTCTTTTGATATCTTATCATTTTGCCTTTTCATACTGTTCATGGGGTTCTCAAGGCAAGAATACTGAAGTGGCTTGCCATTCCCTTCTCCAGTGGACCACGTTCTGTCAGACCTCTCCACCATGACCCGCCCGCCTTGGGTTGCCCTGCAGGCATGGCTTGGTTTCATTGAGTTAGACAAGGCCCTGGTCCTAGTGTGATTAGACTGACTAGTTAGTAAATGCAAAATGAGGATAAAAATGAATAGGCCTGAGCCATTCATAGCTCCAAGATGCAGCCACTTGGAACTTGCACATGGAGAAAATGGACCTAAGAGGTACGTACATATTCACACCTGTGTGAATCTGCTACGGCTGCCATAACATAATGCCACTGACATTATGTGGCTTAAACAACAGAAGTTTATTTTTTCAGCGTTGTAGTGGCTGGAAGTCTAAGATGAGGTTGCTGGCTGGGTTGGTTCCTGGTTAAACCACGCTTCCCGATGAGTAGATGGATGCCTCCTTGCCGTGTCCTCACATGACTTTTCTTCTGTATGTGCAGAGAGAAAAAGAGAGAGCGCTCTGGTGTTTCTTTCTTCTCTTCTAAGGATGCCAGTCCTAGCTATTTAGGACCCATCCTTATGACCTCATGTAACGTTACCTCCTTCTAGGTCCTGTCTCTACACACAGTCATGCTGGAGGCGAGTGCTTCAACACAGGAATCTGGGGGCCACACTTCAGTCCACGGCAATACTCAAAAGTATCCGTGGACAATGAACAACCTGTGGAGTTTCCTGCTGTTGATTACCTGTGTTTTAGAAATTACTATTCACCATTCATAGATCATGCATATATCACAAGGAATCTCTCCATCTGTTTTCTACCTTTGCTGAAAATAACAGTGTCTTGGACTGGTCGTCTGTTACCAAGGCAACAAGGGCACACAAGCTGCCCTGAACAGTGGTGCCTCAGAGCCATCTCAGTCCATGGTTCTGACAGAATTACTGCAAACTGTGCCCAACCCAATGAGATGTATCATTTTTTCTGGTAATGAGAAAAGAAAGGTCCTCATAAAGGGAATACAGCAGAATTATGGTTACATGCCAGAAGTATATCTTCTTCTAATGGATGATGCTTGTCTCTAAGGAAAGGTGTAAACCACAAGCATATAGACACCTCTCACACATGGGTTAGGTACGGCAGGCTCTGTGATAGAGATCACTGCTTATAAACCTAAAGTATGTTTTCTAAGCCTCTGTTTTAGAAAGGGGTGGGAAGGTACTCTGTGAGGAAGCTACATTTTCTGTGCCCCCCACCTCCCTCTCCCTCCCCCCCCCCCACCTCCTGCTCCAGCTACAAGTGATCAGCGCATCCAGATCATTGCCTGGGATTCACGGAAAGGCTCTTACAGGAGGGGCACATGGCTAGCTCGTGCCCCTCTCTGTCCTTCCCTGCCCCCTGCCTTTCCTGGATTATGGATGTGATGCCTGGCCACAGAGTAGCCATTCGGATGATTAGAACTTCAGGCACCATCTGGGATAAGAGTTAAGCTCCAGAAGAGAAGCCGTACCTTAAGCAAGATGGACCA
This sequence comes from Oreotragus oreotragus, assembly GCA_006410675.1. Lineage (NCBI taxonomy): Eukaryota > Metazoa > Chordata > Mammalia > Artiodactyla > Bovidae > Oreotragus > Oreotragus oreotragus. The sequence goes on along the minus strand of SJYX01009178.1, from coordinate 116,924 downwards.
AATTGTGGAACAAGCCTAGGCCCATAATAACACTACAGAACTGCTGTTATCAACCATGGAACCCTTTCACATGAGGGAGAAATAATCTCTGCTACTAGCTGCATAAAGCCAATTCCTAACTGGTAGAAAGTAAATCTCAAAATGAAAAAATTACCTTGGAAAATCCTTTAAGCCCCCCATAAATAATATGTAACTCTTGAATGGGTTATAGGTGCAGAGAGATGCTGAGCCTTTAATTCTTGGGGCCAGTCAAGAAAACAAGATTGTATTCAATTCTATCCTTGTATTGTTGTAAATTAAGTGTTTGTCCTTCAGGAATTAGCTACATTGCTTTCAGAGACAGTAATTCAGCTATCAAAAGTCATGTGTGGTCTGAAAAGAAAAATCTGGGAAGCACCAGTGTATATATTCCTGACAGTTAACAGCAACATATATGTTTGTACATTTGTGTGTGTGCGTAGTAATTCCATCTTTAATTTTCATAGAGAACTTTATGACTTTAACTGTATTACTTAATATATCTTTATGATTTTTAATTAACATTTCAATCCTTTTCAAGGTTGTTGAACAGGCATCAGCACGGTCATCCTGATTATTCGAGCAGGATGACTGGGATTCTTTAGTCGTTCAGACTTTCTCTCTACATGGTTTTTGATGAGCTAAGTTTGATTACATCTGCATGGTACGAGTTCTTTAAGCAAAATTCTGCAGAGAAGTGTCTACATGATTGAAACTCGTCCCCCACTCTCAGTTGTTCTTTCTCTTGCATTTGATTCGGCTCTATTTTACATTCAAAGATGAGAAAAGTCACTGCTGCAAAGTGGCTCTGTCAAGCTGTGGGTAGGTAGAGCTCTATGGAGATGACAGGTGGAGAGGTTCTGGAACTCAGATTTCCCCAAGGAATGTTACCAGGTTGCTAAGCTATGTAGAGTATCTTAACAACCAGGGAGCCACATAGGGCTCCTTGGAGCAAGAGCGGGAGAAACCGGAGGGAGACAGTTCCATTCATCTGGAAGCCTTGGACATTAGGCCGTCTCTGCCAATTAAGGATTCCCAGCTCAAGTACAACGATTTCAGGAAATAAATGACAGCTCAAGATAGACCCATTACAAGGCTTGAAGGGTATCACAAGCCTTGAGTTCCTGTCAGCCAGATCACCTTCCTTTAAAATTGACCTCAGGTATAATTTTAAATTCATCATTAAAATAATCTTTTAAAGTTTTAGGTTTGATTTAGTTAATGGACCACAGTTGACCTGAGCTTTTCAAGACTACATAAAAGCCAATTAAGTCTGTTTTGAGGAAATGGGCATTGCCTTTTAAAGTAAACCACCTATTTTTGAGAGATCAACAAATAAAAAATGCTGAATTTGTGGGATAAGAAGATTTATTCTTTGAAAAGGTTTACTTAATAAATATTTATTGAGCATAAACTATGTGACAGGTGGAAAATTGGACTAGATCACTGCCTGCTTGATACATCCTATTGAGAGAAGCAAAAAATAAACACAGAAATGTAAAAAAAAAAAAAAAGTGACATACATTATGAGTTATGAAGATAGTTTAAAGAGGGTTGAGGGAAAGAGAAGGGGATAATGGTAGAAACGACTTTGGAGAGGCACCCCACTCCAGTACTCTTGCCTGAAAAATCCCATGGACGGAGGAGCCTGGTGGGCTGCAGTCCATGGGGTCGCTGAGAGTCGGGCACGACTGAGCGACTTCACTTTCCCTTTTCACTTTCATTCACTGGAGAAGGAAATGGCAACCCACACCAGTATTCTTGCCTGGAAAATTCCACGGACAAAGGAGACTGATGGGCTGCAGCCCATGGAGTTGCAAGGAGTTGGACATAACTGAGCACACACACATACACAGGAAGCCTTTTGGAGAAAGTCTTACCAGAGAAAGCCGAGAACAAGGTGAGGGAGGAAGTGATGGGAAGATCTGGGTGGTCAGGGGCTCTGCAAATGTAATGCTTCTGCATTCATCACCTAAATAACAGTCTTCACATCTCAAGGCATTCAGAGCAACTTAGCTGCTCATTAATCAGCTATTGTTGTCTGCTTTTGTAAGCATACATTTTGTATATGTGTTAATTAAATCTGTATTTAATGCACATCTGCATGGTATTTTCCAAGTAAATGTCCAGGACTAGATTAATAATGTTTTTAAAACTACCTATTCTGAGGATTTTGTCATGTGGTCTAGATAAAATTCAATAATTTATTAATATATAGGTAGATTTTAGAGGCTTTAGAAAAGGAAATATTTTTCCCAGTACTTACATGATTCTGAGTGGTGAATGGTAATTTTAATTAGATTTTCCCACAGAGTTACCTGTATACAGGTTTTTCTTCTGTTCTTCAGGATGAAAGCACAGTTTTAGCATCATAATTAAAATGGAATTATAAACAGAACTTGGCTACTTTGACTCAGCAAATCTTTTGGATGTATCCTCTTAAGACATTTCAGCCTAGGTTTTATAATAAGGCAGTCAGGCTAGTGGTGATGGAATTCCAGTTGAGGTGAAGGAAGTCCAGTTGAGCTGTTTCAAATCCTAAATGATGATGCTGTGAAAGTGCTGCACTCAATATGCCAGCAAATTTGGAAAACTCAGCAGTTGCCACAGGACTGGAAAAGGTCAGTTTTCATTCCAATTCCAAAGAAAGGCAATGCCAAAGAATGCTCAAACTACTGCACAATTGCACTCATCTCACACACTAGTAACTTCATTTCAGTTCAGTTCAGTCGCTCAGTCGTGTCTGACTTTCCACAACCCCATGAACCACAGCATGCCAGGCCTCCCTGTCCATCACCAACTCCCGTAGTTCACCCAAACTCATGTCCATCGAGTCGGTGATGCCATCCAAACATCTCATCCTCTGTTGGCCCCTTCTCCTCCTACCCCCAATCCTTCCCAGCATCAGAGTCTTCTCCAGTGAGTCAACTCTTCACATGAAGTAGCCAAAGTATTGGCGTTTCAGCCTTAGCATCATTCCTTCCAAAGAACACCCAGGACTGATCTCCTTTAGAATGGACTGGTTGGATCTCCTTGCAGTCCAAGGGACTCTCAAGAGTCTTCTCCAACACCACAGTTCAAAAGCATCAATTCCTTGGCACTCAGCATTTTTGATAGTCCAACTCTCACATCCATACATGACTACTGGAAAAACCATAGCCTTGATTAGATGGACCTTTGTTGGCAAAGTAATGTCTCTGCTTTTTAATACACTGTCTAGGTTGGTCATAACTTTCCTTCCAAGGAGTAAGTGTCTTTTAATTTCATGGCTGCAGTCACTATCTGCAGTGATTTTGGAGCCCAAATAAATAAAGTCTGACACTGTTTCCACTGTTTCCCCATCTATTTGCCATGAAGTGATGGGACGAGATGCCATGATCTTCGTTTTCTGTATGTTGAGTTTTAAGCCAACTTTTTCACTCTCATCTTTCACTTTCATCAAGAGGCTTTTTAGTTCCTCTTCACTTTTGTCTAGGTTGGTCATAACTTTCCTTCCAAGGAGTAAGTGTCTTTTAATTTCATGGCTGCAGTCACTATCTGCAGTGATTTTGGAGCCCAAATAAATAAAGTCTGACACTGTTTCCACTGTTTCCCCATCTATTTGCCATGAAGTGATGGGACGAGATGCCATGATCTTCGTTTTCTGTATGTTGAGTTTTAAGCCAACTTTTTCACTCTCATCTTTCACTTTCATCAAGAGGCTTTTTAGTTCCTCTTCACTTTCTGCCACCAGAGTGGTATCATCTGCATATCTGAGGTTATTGCTATTTCTCCCAGCAATCTTGATTCCAGCTTGTGCTTCTTCCAGCCCAGCATTTTTCATGATGTACTCTGCATACAAGTTAAATAAGCAGGGTGACAATATACAGACTTGACATACTCCTTTTCCTATTTGGAACCAGTCTGTTGTTCCATGTCCAGTTCTAACTGTTGCTTCCTGACCAGCATACACTAGTAAAGTAATGCTCAAAATTCTTCAAGCCAGACTTCAACAGTATGTGAATCATGAACTTCCAGATGTTCAAGCTGGTGTTAGAAAAGGCAGAGGAACCAGAGATCAAATTGCCAACATCCACTGAATCATGGAAAAAGCAAGAGAGTTCCAGAAAAACATCTACTTCTGCTTTATTGACTATGCCAAACCTGTGTGGATCACAACAAAATGTGGAAAATTTTTAAAGAGATGGGAATACCATACCACCTTGCCTGCATCTTGAGAAATCTGTATGCAGGTCAAGAAGCAACAGTTAGAACTGAACATGGAAAAACAGACTGGTTCCAAGTTGGGAAAGGAGTATGTCAAGGCTGTGTATTATCACCCTGCTTATTTAACTTATATGCAGAGTACATCACAAGAAATGCTGGACTGGATGAAGAACAGCTGGAATCAAGATTGCTGGGAGTAATAGCAATAACCTCTGATAGGCAGATGACACCATTCTGATGGCAGAAAGTAAAGAAGACCTAAAGAACCTCTTGATAAAAGTGAAAGAAAAGAGTGAAAAAGTTGGCTTAAAACAACATTCAGAAAATGAAGATCATGGCGTCTCGTCCCATCACTTCATGGCAAACAGATGGGGAAACTGTGGAAACAGTGACATACATTATTTTTGGGGGCTCCAAAATCACTGCAGATAGTGACTGCAGCCATGAAATTGAAAGACACTTACTCCTTGGAAGGAAAGTTATGACCAACCTAGACCACATATTAAAGCAGAGACATACTTTGCCAACAAAGGTCTGTCTAGTCAAAGCTATGGCTTTTTCAGTAGTCATGTATGGATGTGAGAGTTGGACTATAAAGAAAGCTGAGCGCTGAAGAATTGATCCTTTTGAACTGTGGTGTTGGAGAAGACTCTTGAGAGTCCCTTGGACTGTAGGAAGATCCAACCAGTCCATCCTAAGGGAAATCAGTCCTAAATATTCATTGGAAGGACTGATGCTGAAGCTCAAACTCCAGTACTTTTGCTACCTGATGCGAAGAACTGACTCATTTGAAAAGACCCTGATGCTGGGAAAGATTGAAGGTGGGAGGAGAAGGGGACGACAGAGGATGAGATGGTTGGATGGCATCACTACTCAATGGACATGAGTTTGAGTAACTTCCGGGAGTTGGTAATTGACAGGGAGGCCTGGCATGCTGCAGTCCACGGGGTCACAAAGAGCCAGACATGACTGAGCGAAGTGACTGAACTGAATTGAATCAGGCAAGACCGAAGATATTTAGTAAGAATAGTTAAAATGTTCACATTTACAAATTGTTTAGTTTTTAAAAGAGATTAATATAAAGAAGAGTAAGTTTTCTACCACTATCACTGGCATTTAGTTGCAATGTCCTGTTCTTACCTGAGTGGAAAGCTTAGAGTTCAAGCCTATTTATACAGCTCTGCTGAGCAGCAGTTACTGACACCCACAGTTAGATGAGCAAAACATGTTTTTAGTACTTCGTTTCCCACAATTTTGGGATGTGGCCTTTAAAATCTGAACATGTGATGGGAATGTGTCTTCCATGTGAACATTACTGTCACGTGTAGCCTGGTGGGGAAAAGAGGGTGACAACTCCTACTGTCTATTATATAGTAAATACCTATGAAGCTAGACTACTAGAAAGTGTGTTTCCCACACCCCCATCTTGTGGTGTTTTTTAAACTTTTTTGGCTTTTAAAATATGTCTACTATTTATCATATGACTGTATTTGAAAGTGAAAGTCACTTAGTTGTGTCTGACTCTCTGTGACCCCATGGACTATACATATTGTCCATAGAATTCTCCAGGTCAGAATACTGGAGTGGGTAGCCTTTCCCTTCTCCATGGGATCTTCCCAACCCAGGGATCAAACCCCAGGTTTCCTGCATTGCAGGCAGATTCTTTACCAGCTGAGCCACAAGGGAAGCCCAAGAATACTGGAGTGGGTAGCCTATCCCTTCTCCAGCAGATCTTCCCCACCCAGGAGTTTGGTCCCTAGTAAATAATCCACGGAAATTTGCAGAAGTAACTAGAGCTGATTTAGTCTACTGAATCCACCCATCGTATATATGTGTTTTCCATTGATGGATTTCTCTAATACTGGTTTAGGGAAACTTTTAGTCACTTCATTAGAAAATCAGTGAGATTTCTGTTTCTCTAATAATGATAATACTTATGAGTAAGTAAGTTATATATTTCCTTGTCCTGTTTCCTTTCCTATTAATTCCTTACGTTAGTAATATGTTCTCTTTTTTCTCTTGTTTTGGGAGGAAAAAAATCCACCCTTTATGAGAATGAATGATCGTTTCTTGTCTTCTGGATTTGTGTCTTAAAAAGTTACAGTCCAAAATCAATTCTTGTTATAAAGAGAAATCTTTAATAGCTAAATATTATTCCAAGCCAATTAATGGACTTGAAAGCGTTCCATTAAAATCACTGAGCAGTGAGTTATCAGTCAATTAAAGAGTGCTGAAGTCAGTAGAAGCAGTAGGAAGGAGAGTAAGTGTGGGCCATCACTAATAGCAGCAAAATGTTGCCAGTCTGAAGCGGTGGTGGTTTAGTCACTAGGTCTCTCTGACTGTGAGCAACCCTATGGCCTGTAGCCTGCCAGGCTCCCCCGTCCCTGGGAATCTCCAGGCAAGCGTACTGGAGTGGGCTGCTCTTTACTTCTTCAGGGGACCTTCCTGACTCAGGGCTTGAACCTGCATCTCTTGGGTCTCCTGCACTGCAGGCATATTCTTTACGGACTCATCCACCAGGGACGCTCTAGTGAGGTAGTTGTTTTTCAATTGCTAATATTTTTTAGAGCGGTTTTTAAGCTTATGGAAAAACTGAGCAGAAAGTACAGGGAGTTCCATATCCCTCTGCCCAGCTTCTCCTATTATTAATCTTGCGGTAGTGTGGCACATTTGTTACGACTGATGAACCAATACTATACATTATTAACTCAAGTCTATAGTTTAAGTTAGAGTTCACTCTCTGTTGTACAGTTCTATGGATTTTGACAAAATGCATAATGTCATGTATCCATTTTCATGGTATTGAACAGTATAGAGGTTTCTGCTAAGTCACTTCAGTTGTGTCTGACTCTGTGCGACCCCATAGACAGCAGCCCACCAGGCTCCCCCGTCCCTGGGATTCTCCAGGCAAGAACACTGGAGTGGGTTGCCATAGAGGTTTCACTGCCCCCCAAATCCCCTATGCTCTACCTACTCATTACTATTCCACTTCCCCTCTGGAACCCCTGGGAACTGCTGATCTTTTTATAATCTCTAGTTACCCTTTTTCTGGAATGTAACGTATTTAAAATTACACAGTGTGTAGCATTTTCACATTGACCTCACTTAGTAATACGTGCTTGCTGTGCTTAGTAGCTCAGTCATGCCCAACTCTCTGAGACTCCATGGACAGTAGTCCACCAGGCTCTTCTGTCCATGGGGATTCTCCAGGAAAGAATACTGGAGTCAGTAGGCTATCCAGAGGAGCTTCCCAACCCAGAAATTGAACCGGGGTCTCCTGCATTATAGGTAGATTCTTTACCAACTGAGCTACCTGGGAAGCCCGTTTAAGTTTCCTTAAACATGACTTTTCAGGGCTTGAAAGCTCATTTCTTTTTAGCACTGAACAGTATTTCAATGTATGGAGGTGCACACTTTGTTTATCCATTCCTACTAAAGGACACCTTGATTACTTCCAATTTTTGGCAATTATGAATAAACATTATTTGTAGGTTTCTGTGTGGATGTGTTTTCAACTCTCTTTGAGTAAACTTGGAATGTGATTGCTGGATCCTGTGGTAAGAGTATATTTAGCTTTGTAAGAAACTTTTAAACTATTGTCTGAAGGGGCTGTATCATTTTGCATTTCCATCAATGATGAATGGGCATTCCTGTTGCCCTACATCCTCACCAGAATTTGGTGCTGTCAATGTTTTGGATTCTAGCCATTTTTAACAGGTGTAGCAGTATCATATTGTTTCAACTTGCAATTCTCTAATGACAAATGATGTTGAGTATCTTTGCATATGAATGCTTATTTGCCATCTGATAATCTTCTTTGATGGGCTTCCCTGGTGGCTCAGATGGTACAGAATCTGCATGCAATGAAGGAGACCTAGGTTTGATCCCAGGGTTGGGAAGACCCCTGAAGAAAGGAATGGCAACCCACTCCGGTATCCTTGTCTGGAGAATCCCATGGACAGAATCTTCTTTGATGAGGTGTTCGGACCTTTTGCCCAGCTTTTAATTGGGCTGTTTCTTTATCTTTTACCTCTTAGGCCTATGACACTGGGTCTAATAAACAACTGTTGAGTGGCTGAAGAAAAATCATTAAACAGTACTGAATACTGCAAATAACAACATGCCCCAAACTCTCCAGTTTATTATCCGTAGATGCAATATCATTCTTTTGCTATTGGATTTTTTTCTCCTTCAAGTTTTACCACCCTCTCAGAAGATGCAAATTTAAGATGCTGGTTTTCTTAAGAGTACAATATGAAAAGTTCTCATTTACAGTAAACTGAATGTAAATTTGTGGGTATTTTAAAGCTAATATTTTATTATATCAAAATCGATTGATAACCATGTCATATATTTTATGGTTGTAATGTTTTACGTTTCTCACAAGTGCTTTGATTTTTTCAGGGAAAAATTTTTATCTGTTCCACTTATGTCTATCTTGATTTTAATGTTTACAAAAATTTTGTCTTAAAGTAAAATTAGCCTCACATTAACAAATAACATTCTTATTTGTTGTCTCTCTTCTGACATGAGGGACAACTCAGGGCAAACAAAGATGATGGAGAAACATTTGATGCGCAAGAAAATGTCTAGAACCCCTTGTCTGAACGACTGTCATGCTGTGATTTCAGGGTCTGAGCACCTCTGGAAGTGAGGTTGACAAGGCACACTCCAATCCTTGTGTGGCAAGAGTGGAGAGGAGGAAACCAACGCTCCATGAACATGAGCCTCAGATCCCCGATGTCTGCTCCACAGTTTGAGAGCAAAGGCAGCCATATTTCAGCTAGAAACGGAGGCTGTTTTCTAGTCAGGCACACTCCTCATCCCAGAAGGGTCTGCCACATCAAAGGTGAGGTAATTCAGAGTCCTAGAATGTCTCTCTCTCCTCTACATTCGGACTACTTGATGACTCTAGTGGGTAAACACGGGGGTGTTATTCAAAACACTGAGCCACCGGTGAGGCACAGGCACTGACTGCTGCGACCAGAGGCTAGCACCGGAGCTAGGGCAGAGGAGACCTGCAGACACCTCCTGTGCAGGCACTTACCCCTGTATCACTTGGTTGATAGGAAAGGGACCTGGAGAGGTGCCAAAGGGGCCACTCAGGAAGCTCAGGGCAGCAACTGACCCAGTGGTATGAAAGTATCTCCATTTTTGACAACCTCTACAGTCGTGCTAATGTCTGCATGTTAAATACCAGCCTGGAGAACCATGCATGTCATTCACTCTTTCATTCTCTCTCAATCCTTTCTTTTTTCTCCTCTCCCTCCCTTTCCCCCTTTCCTTCCTCTCTCCACCTTTCCCTCTCTTTCTTCATCATTTTGAAAATGTAGTTTCGGTCACACCCTATACTCCTAAAATTTTTTTGCCTATTCCTGTAGTTTCTATTTTTTGTTTTTATTCTGCAGTAAATGTTGGAATCCCTTCACAGGTAAGTCCTTGGCCATTTTCTCTTTTTAGTCTATACCATAATCCTAGTCAAATTTACTAATTCCCACTGCAAAACATTATCCAGAAGCAATTTCTTGGGAAACAAAGCAGCCATCTATTACTGTCTCTCATAATTCACTTATTAACAGAGCTGTGTCCTGCACACGTACGCTTCCTAAGCTGCCCAGTTTTATATAACACAGCATTGATACTAAAAAAGGGCCTGGATATAATTTAATATTTGAGCCAAAGGCAAATAGCTATTATAGGAGAATGAATGAACCCAGAAGGCTCTGAGGAAGGAGGTTCCTTTTTTTCTAGGTTTTCTTTCCTTCCTTCCCACACAGCTTACCTTGTCCTGCCTCCTGTTCCTCACTCTAATGACTCTCTCTTCTGCCAGCACAGAAGAGCCAATGTATGTTTTTCATGGGGCCTTGTTACATTCTGGATGCTTTCAGAAATCTAAATCTGATATTCCTGAAGAGGGCTAACATAGTCCCTCTTAGTCATTATTAAGACTGTCTGGGATATGAGAGGTCTATCTGGGATAGCAGCAAATCTACTACTCTTTGAGACCAAAGATCAAAGATGTGGGCCTTGGTTCTCAAAGCTAACAAGATGGCAGGACATTTTAAGAAGGGATGTGTTGCAAACATAATTTGCTATACTGACTTTTAAAGATTGTCCACCCAGCACTGGTTCATAAAATCTGAAGTTGACATCTTTACATACATTTTATAATATCTGCTTGGAAAATTGCTGGGCATTCAAAGAAAACCTGCCAAAAACCTAATCTGGTTGTTTGTTCTTCTTATCCGTACTCACTTAGGTTTGAATAACATTCCAATCTGTAATGTGAATGATGATGAGAACTCATTCGGAACATTGTGGGGTGTTGGCCAGTCCCACCACTCACAGAAAGATGAGATACCATATGCCAGATGCAGCTACCCACCCAGTGCTGTGGCCACGGAGAGCCCTGTCTCGCCAGCCGTTAATGGAGTCAAAGTGCCCCCACGGCCTCATTCTGGTGAGTCCCTCTCAATTCATGAAATCTTCCCTGAGGCTTCCTGCCAACTATCAGGAAGGAAAATATCTACATAATTGCTCACATAGCTGCAGTCATTTTTAAATAGTCATGAAATTTTCCCACTGTGAAATAGTTATTCATTATAAAAATTTCCACTCACCTAATCTCAATTCAGTTCAATACTGTTAATAAATATGATTTAAAATTATTATTATTAATTGTGCCCAAGCCAAATTTGGCATGGTTCTAGTCTCTAAACCCTACAAAAGTAGCTGAGAGAGACCAAAAATGAATGTTAGCCAACATTGGTAGAGAAACTACTCCAGACCAAAACTGAGTCAGGGAAATGCAGTAAGGATGGAATGTCATGTTTACCTTTTTCTCCCTGGACGGTCGGTCATTCCTTAAAGTCAGGGCCCAGTTTTACTCTTCTTCCAGATCCTGGAACAGGACCTGATCTTCAGCAAACATTTAATTCAGTTAATTAATGCTTATTAAGTTAAAGTGATTACTCAAAAGTACAGCATGATGACTATAGTTAGTAATACTATATCATATATTTGAAAGTTAACACAATGGATTTTTAAATTTCTCATTACAAGAAAAAATATGGAACTATTGGTGATAGATGTTAACTAAACTGATAATCATTTTACAATATACATATATCAAATCATTATGTCATACAAGGAGTTCTAGATGGTAGAAATTATATCCAGTACTTTTCCCTCTGCCCTTTATAATTACAAACTATTACTAACACTCCCAGGGCACATGAAAATTATTTTGGTATAATGTGGTAAAACACATAGATCTTCTAAAAGGTAACAGTACAAGGAATAGATTCCATTCTAGAGTCTTCACATGAGTTAACTCATTTCGTCCTTTTCACCAGCAATGAAGAATTAAAACCCTTATTCCACCATCTTTCTAGTGTCCCTTCTTATATTGTAGAACCTAGAAACCTACAAATTACTTTTGCAAGAGTCCCTTGATGAGAATGAGGAGTTGCCATCTGGTAAGACTTATACTGCAGACTTAGGGCTAAAGTCATCTTTTTGGCTGCTGTCTGCTACCAAGTGTGGCTGGAGACATGGAGTTTTCCTAAGACAGCATCTCAGTGTTCAGATACTGGATTTATGAGTGTTAAAAGGCAAAATCGGCAGATGTGGTGACCTTCTGATTGCTGCAGTGAACCAGTGCCCAAGATTTAGCCTCATGGACGTTGGGACAGCAGTTGATGTGGCCATGGCCTCCCGAGTCTCCTTCCTCCAATTGTGATAAAGGCTGTGCCCGCCTTGGTGGGTCAGGCGCGTGGTGGTATTCTTGAAATGATCTGTGAAGATCAAGACAGAGTTCACGCTCACCTTCCCCCACTATGTCCAAAAGTCTATTCTCTACTAGCAATGACATACGTACACTATCATGTGTAAAATAGATAGTGAGAAGTTGCTATATAACACACGGAGCCCAGCCTGGTGCTTTGTGATGACCTAGAGGGGTAGGGAGTGGGGAGGGGAGGGAGGCTCAACAGTCCGGGGATATACATATATAATAATGTATATATATAATATATAATAATGTATATCTGAGGTTACTGATATTTCTCCCGGCAATCTTGATTCCAGCTTGTGTTTCTTCCATTCCGCGTTTCTCATGATGTACTCTGCATATAAGTTAAATAAGCAGGGAGACAATATACAGCCTTGACGTACTCCTTTTCCTATTTGGAACCAGTCTGTTGTTCCATGTGCAGTTCTAACTGTTGCTTCCTGACCTGCATACAGATTTCTCAAGAGGTAGGTTAGGTGGTCTGGTATTCCCATCTCTTTCAGAATTCTCCACAGTTTATTGTGATCCACACAGTCAAAGGCTTTGGCATAGTCAATAAAGCAGAAATAGATGTTTTTCTAGAACTCTCTTGCTTTTTCCATGATCCAGCGGATGTTGGCAATTTGATCTCTGGTTCCTCTGCCTGTTCTAAAACCAGCTTGAACATCAGGGAGTTCACGGTTCACATATTGCTGAAGCCTGGCTTGGAGAATTTTGAGCATTACTTTACTAGCGTGTGAGATGAGTGCAATTGTGCGGTAGTTTGAGCATTCTTTGGCATTGCCTTTCTTTGGAATTGGAATGAAAACTGACCTTTTCCAGTCCTGTGGTTAGATGGTCTGGTATTCCCATCTCTTTCAGAATTGTCCACAGTTTATTGTGATCCACACAGTCAAATTATTGTTCTTTCCAGTACCTTGTTCTGACCTGTAATGGATAACATTGGGAATCCTGACACTTCTCAGAAGCCAGTGAAAGGTATGGCTTTTTTTATTTTTGAAAACCTAAGATACCATTTAAAATTTTTTAAAACTTTTACCTTTTTACTCTAGAATAGCCGATTTAACAATGTTGTGATAGTTTCAGGTGCATAGCAGAGCAACTCAGCCATACATTTACATGTATCCATTCTCCCCCAAACTTCCCTTCGATCCAGGCTGCCATATAACATTGAGCAGGATTCCCCGCCACATAACATTGAGCAAGGACCTATATGGTAGGTCCTTGTCGATTACCCATTTAAAATATAGAAGTTGTCCATGGGCATCCCAGACACCCTAACTATCCTTTCCGCCTACCTGAAGAAGAACAGTCTTAGCAAGGACGCTGTGGCTTTAGGGGGTCTCCTCTTAACTCCTACTTTTGAAGGCATAGAATTTAGAGAGCAGATGGGACAATGATGCTAAGACAAGTGATGTCCTGGGGTTGTTTCTCTTCATTATCTTTCTGACCATTGCCTATTGTACATATTATCTACTTCTCTTTCTGTTTCAGTAGTTTCACTCCTTTTCTGTTTTTATTTATTTTTGCTATATGGAAAGACATGTACATACTTTTGAAAAGGTGGCTTTCTTCATCCCACTTTTCTTCATTTCCAGGCAGTATCAGTTTTCTCTTCTTCCTTTCTAGAGTATCAAATAGCATCATCACTCTTCCAGAGATCCCTGGGAATTGTGGTTTATTTGAAAGGGAAGGAAATGAGCAGATAAAAGAGAATTAGAAATTTCAGGGATGTTAGGGATTTGCCTTCTGAGACTTATTTCTCTTATCAGTAATTAATTACAGCTTTGTTGAACATCTCATCAGATGTTGTACACAAAGGACATAGCTGAGATTTACCAGCTAGCAAGCACATATACAGTGTTATCTGTTGTGAGCTTCTCCACGCTAACATAGGCACTCTTCATTTTCTTTTTTTTTTTAGTTCTACCTCTGTTTTTTGCTACCAACCCATTTCCGTTTCCCTCCACCCCTCTCATGCGTGTGTGCCCAGTCATGTGACCCTATGGACTGCAGTCCGCCAAGCTCCTCTGTCCATGGGATTTTCCAGGCAAGAATACTGGAGTCTGCATTTTCAATAATCTTTTCTCACTTTGCAGCTGCACACCTGCATCAAGGCAATGCTCTTATCCTCAGGTGAGCTATCAGAATAGGATCACTGTGTGTCACTACATATAGTATTCTATTTATACCTCTGTAGTCTCCAATACATTCTTCATGTATTCAATAAATATTCATGAATGAATGAATAAGGAATGAATGTTGACTTTTAAAATATTGGTAAAATTGTTACGTTAAAGGAGTGAACATAGCTTAGGAATGAAGTAGGTAGAGGAAAGATAAACGTGAGGTTATTTCCTAGACCATACTAAAAACAAAAACCTAGAATGTCATAAAAATGCAGAATTCTTAAAAATTAAGAGAAAAAAATCAAAAGGCAAACTATAGCCAATTAGGAGTTCTAGAGAATAAAAAGAAAAGAAATTAGAAGGAATTAATTAAAAGAAGTAAAGACATGAGTATTTAGAATTAAGACAGTCAAATATTGAGTAGGAATAAATAATAAAGTGAGGCTCTCATTTTTATTTTTGTGAAATTTCAGAACTCCAGAGATAAAGTTAAAACTTTCAATGAGGCCATCAAGAAAAACAACAATAACTGTTACTTAACAGAGTATAAAAAACAGAGAGGCATCAGGTTTCATATCACTAAAATGGATTCTTAAGAAACTCATTAAAAAGACTTTAAAAATTTTTTATAAATATTTTAACTAGAATTCTATATCCTGACAATGCTGTTTGTAAAGATTTCTTATCAATTGAGTGTAAAAGTATAAATAAATCAAAGATATAGAAGGCAAAGAATTTNAGACAGGGTTTCATATCACTAAAATGGATTCTTAAGAAACTCATTAAAAAGACTTTTAAAATTTTTTATAAATATTTTAACTAGAATTCTATATCCTGACAATGCTGTTTGTAAAGATTTCTTATCAATTGAGTGTAAAAGTATAAATAAATCAAAGATATAGAAGGCAAAGAATTTAATCAGGCTAATAACAAAAATATATATTGAACTATTCTGCAAATAAAAGCAGAGATTCTCAAACTATTAGAGAAAGTAATAATAAAATATAATTTTGTACCAGTTGGCATAAGATAAATAGCTTTTCTAAAACACCAATAGAAAAAATGTACATGGTTCTAAATGGTTTATTTTTTTTTGAAAGCAAGATGAAAATAACTAAAAAGGTTTAAAATACATCAATCCTTCAAGAATTAAGAGTGTGTGTGTGTCTGTGTGTGTGTGTGTGTATACACACACACATACCCAAGGACATAAATTGCAAAATTCTTGATAGGAACATAAAATGGGAAAAATAATGGCTGAATGAATGATTGTATAATAATACTGTTAATTAATACTGTTGTGGATTCGTTAAAAAAATGATGTATTGAATTGTATATACTAACACACTTGGAGAGATTTTCATAAGTCATATTGCATAAACTTGCAATATGAAATTTATAGTATAATGGGTTTTTATAAGGGGGGAGTTAAAACATGCACTTGTATGCGTACATATGCATATGTATAAGACACATCTTTCTATATATTGAAGCATACAAGCAGTGGCTTGCATTTGCTTTTTATTTGTGTATTAATTTTAGAAACTATAGGAGAATAAACACCATTTTTTTTACAGTTAATGAATAAAGAAATTGATTAATAGATGTAAACAAGGAACATCAGTTCAGTTCAGTTCAGTTCAGTCGCTCAGTCGTGTCCGACTCTTTGCGACCCC
This sequence comes from Oreotragus oreotragus, assembly GCA_006410675.1. Classification (NCBI taxonomy): domain Eukaryota; kingdom Metazoa; phylum Chordata; class Mammalia; order Artiodactyla; family Bovidae; genus Oreotragus; species Oreotragus oreotragus. The sequence goes on along the minus strand of SJYX01009178.1, from coordinate 101,103 downwards.
ATGAATCGCAGCACGCCAGGCCTCCCTGTCCGTCACCATCTCCCAGAGTTCACTCAGACTCATGTCCATCGAGTCCATGATGCCATCCAGCCATCTCATCCTCGGTCGTCCCCTTCTCCTCC
>SJYX01009178.1:48111-76068 GCA_006410675.1 Oreotragus oreotragus | reverse complement strand
CTCTGCTTTTGAATATGCTATCTAGGTTGGTCATAACTTTTCTTCCAAGGAGTAAGCGTCTTCTAATTTCATGGCTGCAGTCACCATCTGCAGTGATTTTGGAGCCCCCAAAAATAAAGTCTGACACTGTTTCCACTGTTTCCCCATCTATTTCCCATGAAGTGATGGGACCGGATACCGTGATCTTCATTTTCTGAATGTTGAGCTTTAAGCCAACTTTTTCACTCTCCACTTTCACTTTCATCAGGAGGCTTTTTAGTTCCTCTTCACTTTCTGCCATAAGAGTGGTGTCAAAGGTATTAGGGAAAAATAAAAACTCTTCTATATTTATGCCTTAAAGAGTTGAACCTATGAGATAAACTTGTTTACACAGATATACACATGCATATATACTAGTGTATTTGTGACAAAGCTCAAACATACAGTCAACATTTAGAAATGTAGAATTAAAATGTATGTTTTAAACAGATATTAGCTTTGGAGCTGCTGTTTCTTCTCATGAGGTAAAACCAGAAATAAACAAAACCCCACCTGATAGGCATGGCTCTTAAAATAGTTTTGTCACTTAAGGGTTAAAATTATTATTAATTTTTTAGATGAAATTAACTGTAATATTCAACCACAACCAATTTAAGATTTTTTTTTTCTCTTTTTTTCTTCTCTGCCCAGAGTGAAGTAAGTGAAGTGTTCAGTGCATCTGCATAGTTCTGATATCAATGAAGGGGCATCCCCTTGGTCCATGGAGGCCATGGGGTATGGTCACTCCTGTTTGTACAATTGCACTTAAGTTTTCAGTGCCAACCTCAGTCTGTGTACTGCTTAAGTCTCTGCAGCTGAAACACTGCAGGTAACTGAACTCTCAGGGAGCCCAGAGTTGCTTCCTAATAGTAACCTTGACCAATACTTCATAGCATCACTGGCAGCTCAACTCAGCTCTGTCCTTCCCGTGGTTCCCTGACTTTAAGCTGTTTATGCAGAACTTCTGATAGAGTGCTGTGCTGTGCTTAGTCACTCAATCGTGTCTGACTCTTTGCAACCCCATGGACTGTAGCCTCCAAGACTCCTCTGTCCATGAGGATTCTCCAGGCCAGAATACTGGAGTGGTTAGCCTTTCCCTTCTCCAGGGTATCTTCCCAACCTAGGAATCTAACCCAGGTCTCCCATGTTGCAGGTGGATTCTTTACCATCTGAGCCACAGGGAAGCACAATAGAGAGTGCAGCATTGGATAAAGTTTTAATTTTCCAAAATTTTAACCCAGGTAGCCAAGTTTTAATTTAACAAATAGCAGGTGACAACACTTTTTTTTAGTTATTGCTAATGGTATTTGCAGTTTTTCTCACATTTGATCCCCACTTGATAAATCCCTTATATATACAACTTCTTTACATGTTTTAACCAAGTAGTCATCCAGACATTTTCAGGATCCATTAAAATACTATTCCATTATTTGAACTTTTCCCCTAAAGTTTTGTTAAATCTGTCTTCCAGTCAACACCTAATTTTGCAATGAAAGAACATTTAGAAAATGGATTTTACAAAAATCAAGGTAAGTGATGCATATAAAACACTAAAGTAAGAAAATTATAACATTTATATATGAGAATTACAGCACTATTAAAAGCAAAGTAATATCTTCTTTATCATGCTGCTGTTTTCCCTGAAAAAATGATTTTTTTAAGAAATGAAGTATTAGATATAGGAAATGAGGTTAGGACATGATGNATTTTACAAAAATCAAGGTAAGTGATGCATATAAAACACTAAAGTAAGAAAATTATAACATTTATATATGAGAATTACAGCACTATTAAAAGCAAAGTAATATCTTCTTTATCATGCTGCTGTTTTCCCTGAAAAAATGATTTTTTTAAGAAATGAAGTATTAGATATAGGAAATGAGGTTAGGACATGATGACTGTAATCATTTTATATTCTTGAAGCACTTATGATAATGTAATAATCAACATATAGTCAGCATTCATAATGTTAACTATTCATGAAAACAACTTTGGCATCCGTCCAATTGTAAATGTAATTAGTTTGCTACTGTCCTTTAAATACAAACTAAAATCCGTGTTGCGATATTTTCTTGAGGAAAAAAAATATATATTTTAAGTTTTTCAAAAGATAACAATCAACTCGAATTTTCTTTCTACTAAGGTATATGTCAAATGTTATACTTATAAATATTAAAAATAGATTTGTTAAATTTTCAGTCATTTAATAATATCTTTGTGCTTGCTTCAGCAGTACATATACTATTAATGAAATTGGAACAATGCAGAGAAGATTAGCATGGCTTTGTGCAAAAATAATATTCTGTCCTTTTAAGGAAAACAATGCTTCCTTGTAATTAGTAAAATTAAATAATTTAACACGTGTTAGAAAAGTCTGATTTAAAAATTATAAGAATATATAATTCAGTTATCTCTCTTGATAATATTTTGCTTCTTACAGTACACAGGCATACCTTGAAGATGTTGTGGGCTGGGTTCCAGACTCTTGTAATATAGTGAATATGGCACTAAAGTGAATCATACACATTTTTTGTTTCCTAGTGCATATAAGAGTTATGTTTACACCATGCAGTTGTCTGTTGTATACAGTAACATTATGTCTAAAGAAACAATGTACATATTTTAATTAAAAAGAATTTATTGCTAAAAACTGAACCATCTGAGTCTTCAGCAAGTCCTCATAGTACTATCAAAGATCACTGATCACCGTAACAGTAATAATAAAAGGCTGAAATAGTGAGAGAATTACCAAATATGATACGGAGACAATAAATAAATGCTGTTGGGAAAATGGCGCTGATAGACTTGGTCAACAAAGGATTGCCACACATCTTCAATTTGTAAATTGCAATGTCTATGAGGCACAGTTAAGCAAAGTGCAATAAACAAGATATTCCTGCAATGTTCTTTTCCATAGTTTTGATTAGTTGAAAGCACTAATTGCTGGCTTATTTATATCAGTGTTTGTGGTATAATTGTTGTGACTTCTGTATATGTTTGCAAATTTGCACCAAAATATTTGGAAACCATTTTTGTTTACATTGAGGAAATAATCTGAGTCATTTTTGCTGTGTAATGATATTACCTTTAACCTATCAGTTTAAAACAGCACAAGTTTATTGTTTGGGTGGTGAAGTATCTGGGTATGATTTAGTTGGGTTTTCTGTCTCAGGGTTTTACAAGTCTGTTATCATGGACATATTGGTTAGGGCTGTGGTGAAATCTGAGAAAGGTTCCACTTCCAAGTCCATAGGGCTGTTGGCAGGATTCAGTTGCTTAAGGACTGTCATACTGAAATCTGAAATCTGTGGTTACCTGCTGGAAGCCACATTCAGTTATGTATCACTTGAACCTTCTTGTAGAGCTCCTTAAATGCTGGTAAGGGTGAGAGTTAACAGAGAGAATTTTTCTAGTAAGATGAAAGTCGTGAGTTATGATCTTAACCTATATTTCTCTTTTGCACCAGTTTCATACTATTTTGATTAGTGTGGTTTGTAGTATAGTCTGAAGTCGGGGAGCCTGATTTCCTTCAGTTCCATTTTTTCCTTTCTCTTATTGCTTTGGCTATTTCGGGTCACTTTTCTTTCCATGCATACATAATTCTCTTCTGTTCTAGTTCTGTGCAAAATACCATCGGTAATTTGATAAGGACTGCATTGAATCTTTAGATTGCCTTGGGTAGTATAGTCATTTTGACAGTATTGAGTCTTCCAGTCAAAGAACATGGTATATTTTTCCAGCTGTAACATACCATCAGCTTTGGTTTAGAAACAAATCATGGGTCCTACCTATGCTTAAGGAGAGGGGATTGCACAGGGCTTGAATACTAGATAAGGAAAATTGAAAGCCACGTAACAAATTCTCTCTCAAGCCCAATTAATATTTATTTTTCATTGGTTTTAGAGAATAGACTTACCATGTAATTGAAGGAATTTCATAGAGTTGTTATGTTTATGTACAGCTAACTTCAGCTCCCACAGTACATGGTTTGACATCCATGAATATTCACTGATGTGGTCTATGAGTTCAGCTGCACAGAATCCCCTATCTCATCTACTTTCTGGTTAAAAGGGAAAAAGGATAACTTGCTTTGACTAATAATTATTGCATGTCATATATTGGCAGAGGGATCTTAGTCTTATTTAATCAGTATGGATATTGCAAAATTTGTCTTTTTACATCTGACTAGAAGGAGTCATCCTGTCAAGACAAGAAATTGGAGGAGGAGAAGAAGTGGTAAGAATACGCAGAACTATATAAAAAGGATCATGACCCAGATAACCATGATGATGTGATAACTCACCTAGAGCCAAACATCCTGGAATCCGAAGTCAAGTGGGCCTTAGGAAGTATCACTAAGAACAATGCTAGTGGAGGTGATGGAATTCCAGTTGAGTTCTTTCAAGTCATAAAAGTTGATGCTGTGAAAGTGCTGTACTCAGTATGCCAGCAAATTTGGAAAACTCAGCAGTGGCCACAGAACTGGGAAGAAATCAGTTTTCATTCTAATCCAAAAGAAAGGCAATGCTTAAGAATGTTGAAACTGTTGCACGGTTGCATTCATCTCACACACTAGCAAAGTAATGCTCAAAATTCTCCAAGCCAGGCTTCAAAAGTACATGAACTGTGAACTTCCAGATGTTCAAGCTGGATTTAGAAAAGGCAAAGGAATGAGAGATCAAATTGCCAACATCTGTTGAATCATTGAATAAGCAAGAGAGTTCCATAAAAAAACATCTACTTCTCTTTTATTGACTACACCAAAGCTTTTGACTGTGTGGATTACAACAAGCTGTGGAATAGTCTTGAAGAGATGGAAATATCAGACCACCTTACCTGCCTCCTGATAAATTTGCATGCAGGTCAAGAAGCAACAGCTGGAACTGGACATGGAACAAGAGACTGGTTCAAAATTGGGAAAGGAGTACCTCAAGGATGTATATTGTCACCCTGCTCATTTAACTTATATGCAGGGAACATCATCTGAAATGCTGGGCTAGATGAAGCACAAGCTGGAATCAAGATTTCTGGAAGAAATAGCAATAACCTCAGATATGCAGAGGATACCACCTTTATTAAGGCAGAAAATTAAGAAGAACTAAAGAGCTTCTTGATGAAAATAAAAGAGGAGAGTGAAAATTTAGCTTAAAGCTCAACATTCAGAAAACTAAGATCATGGCATCCGGTCCCATCACTTCATGGCAAATAGATGGGGAAACAATGGAAATAGTCAGAGACTTTATTTTTGGGGTCTCCAAAATCACTGCAGATGGTGATTGCAGCCATGGAATTAAAAGATGCTTGCTCCTTGGAGGAAAAGCTGTGAGAAACTTAGATAGCATATGCAAAAGCAGAAACATTACTTTGCCAACAAAGGTCCACCTAGTCAAAGCTATGATTTTTCCTGTAGTCATGTTGAGATGTGAGAGTTGGACTATGAAGCTGAGTGCCAAAGAATTGATGCTTTTGAACTGTGGTGTTGGAGAAGACTCTTGAGATTCCCTTGGACTGCAAGATAATCCATCCAGTCCATCATAAAGGAAATCAGTTCTGAATATTCATTGGAAGCACTGATGTTGAAGCTGAAATTTCAATACTTTGGCCACCTGATGTGAAGAACTGACTTATTAAAAAAGATGCTGGGAACAATTGAAGTCAGGAGGAGAAGGGGACAAAAAAGGATGAGATGGTTAGATGGTATCACAGACTCAATGAACACGGGTTTGAGCAAGCTCCAGGAGTCGGTGACTGACTGGAAAATCTGACATGCTGCAATTAATGGGGTTGCACAGAGTTGGACACAACTGAATGACTGAACTGAACTCAGAAGGAGACAAAATCGTGTGTGTACATGGATAAGTAAACAAATAAAATATAAATAGCTGCCTGGCTGTGGCAATAAAAAATGTTAGGTAGGATGAAAGAAGGGACTACAAACAACAAAGAGAAACACAAAACTTGTTAATTAGTGACATATTTGAGGGTTCAAGGGCTTTAAAACCGAAGGGTTCTTCTAATCTCCTATCATTTGTAAAATCTCTTATACGTGTTTTATATGATATTCAAGATTAACCTACAAAAGACCATCATAAGTTTATCTTTAACTCTATTGGAGATATTCGGTAAACAACATTTGTGGGAAGTTAGAAAAGTGGGAATAAATTTAAATCTAGCAGGAAGAAGAAAAGAGTAACTTGTATGTGGTGAGATGGCAGAAAGTGAGGCAGAAGTAATAGCAGTTTCCCAGATTTCATGGAAATCACAAGAAAGCCTTGGGCATTCCGTAGAGGACATCCCCAAAGATGAAGTAACTTAGATGAGTCAAGCTCAGATTTACACTGATTCTATAGGCTGGGGGTGGGGATATTTGAATATCTGTTTTATAATGAAACTTAATCTCAAGGAAGATAATGATTTACCTAAGATTTCCCCAGTTAGTTAGTGGTTACAGGAGTAGGATTCAGACTCATTCAAGTATAACTCTACATCAAATGTAGTTTCCACTGCAATCTGGATGGATGCCTCAGATGGAGGGAACTGGAAACAACGGTAACAGTTTGAGGAAGGTTGTGTCTAAATCTCTTATTGTGTATGTGTTACTCATGAACAATCAAAATATAAATGGTAGTGAATCGAGCAGTAAATACTTTTGAGGACCAAGTCTTGTTCACAGGGAAGATACAGTAACTTAGTATATGCATACATTTAAAAATAATTACTATAGGCATACTATTAATACAAGAAAGAAGCTAAGTAAAAATAAAGGGATTGCTTGGGCAAAATTCTGGCTTAGCTTTCTGTAGAATTCATTTCTCTCTTCTTTACAGATGGTAGGTGGGGTGGGGAAATTGTGTTTGTGTTAAATTCTCCTAATTGTGTTACTTGTGGGATGAATTCTAGTATTTTTAATATAGGAAAATTGTTAAAACAGTCTTTGTTTTTAGTCTTGTTTCCCATAATTCCAAATGTTAGAGTGTTCCTTTAAGTTAGAGTATCTCAGAATGTTTATTTGAATAAGATAAAGTTAATCATATTAAACTGAAGATTTATAAGATACAGAAATAATTTATTTAGATTAAAATAAGCCATCCCACTGGATGAAGCCAGACTCTCTCACCAAAAGGGTTTAGCAAGAACTGTGCATGCTTTTTTGGACAGTATAGGGTCTGTCTCTTATACACATCTAGATGTGTATAAGAGACAGGCGCAANTTAAACTGAAGATTTATAAGATACAGAAATAATTTATTTAGATTAAAATAAGCCATCCCACTGGATGAAGCCAGACTCTCTCACCAAAAGGGTTTAGCAAGAACTGTGCATGCTTTTTTGGACAGTATAGGGTAGCCCTGGAAAAAGAAGTTCAACTGGGACTATCAGAGTCCACAGGTACTTCTCTATTCAAAAAAAGGCCATGATGATGCAATAATTTATTATTGTTGCTTTAAAAGAAGAGCTTCTTATATAGGACTTATTTAGACCCTATAACTATTACAAACAAATGTAGACCAGTGTGAAAAAAAATGTTTATTTCTGAAGTATAAGGTAGAACTTTGAAACTTTTCAACTTATTTTTAAAAATGGTATTTCTACCTCTGCTTCTAGTAACAAATATTATTTTGGTAGAAATGAAATGAAAATTACTATAAAACCTAAGTGTGAAAAAGTGACAAAGCTCAAACAGTTCAAAGGCTAATTTTGGCATATGATATAAGGCTATAATATTAGAATGTATGCTTTAATAATTGTATTCAAATATTTAATAGCATAAAATTGAACATTGAATGATATAATTCTCATATATAAGTCATAAATGTATTACATCTTTTATGTCCAGGAGAAATTGTGAAATACCATTATGCATTTCTCTTTAGCTCTGTCACAAACTTTTGGCAAATGATATGTAATTATTTTATTAAAGGAAAAATTTAAAGTTATCTATTTTCCCAAAATAAACTGTTAGCGAATGGTGTGCTTGTAAAAATAAGAACTTTGAACACCTTTTGAGCAATTAAATGAAATGACTTATTAATTCAGAAGAAAAACTTGCATAAATGTGAATTGGTATGTGGAGAATAATTAAATTGTAATTCCAAAAGGTTAATGTAGCGATTTACTTGTCCTGATTTTTTAATTTAGATAATAGTGCAGATTTTTGCAATATGGCAAATCAATGCATGATTTATTTTCCCGTATATATGAGAATTGCACATCTGTGCTAAGGGTTTTTTTTCTATGTTACTCTATAAGTATTCAATATTAATTATTTTACCATAATGCATGCCAAAGTGTATTAGCATTTATTTGGGTTTTAAAAGTTTTAAACTATTGTGAGTGCAGTAAAAATAAATTTATATATACATCTGACTGATGAATGTCCTTGTAAAAAAGCAAACAGTGAAGTTATTATGCTCAGTAATGTAGCAGATATTTAATTTTCCTTACCCCTCAAAGTCCTACTTTATTTGGGGCACAATTTTTCAGGCAAATTTTGTTCATCCTTTGACTTACTTTACATTTTCTTCTTTTTCCAAATTGACAATAGTATTAATTAGGTAAAAAGAAATAGTATTAATTAGGAAAAAATCAGCTCAAGTGATAAAATAAGTAAAATTGTATTTACCATATTAAATAAATTTTCATAATCAAAATTAAAACTTATAATGTGTTGCCATATTAAAATCACTATACTTTAATTCCCTTTGTGTTATTGTCATTACCCTGTAGTGGAGACTGCTGAGTAACTTCCCGTTTATTCAGTCTGTTTCTAAAAGGTAAGCATACATACTGTTTAACTTTGTACACTGCCATTGTTGTTCAGTCACTCATGACCGACTTATACAGACTTATGAACAGCAGCACGCCAGGTTTCCCTGTCCTTCAGCATATCATCCTCTGTTGTCCCCTCTCCCTCCTGCCCTCAGTTTTTCCCAGCATCAAGGTATTTTCCGATGAGTCAGCTCTTCGCATCAGTTGGACAAAGTATTGGAGCTTTAGCTTCAGCATCAGTCCTTCCAGTGAATATTCAGGGTTCATTTCCTAGTACCTGCTTTTGCTCCCAGCCCCTCAGAAGTGGCAGTTGGGCTTTTCTCTATTGTGATGTTCATAATTTGCCTCAACTGCATATGCACCCAGTTATTCTTAGTCCCTTATTTTGTTGCTGGAGGAGATGGTTGTCCAGATATAAGCACTACAGCAAAGGGCCCCAGGTCCCAGCCTGTCTCATTCCCCACTGATGGATTCTACACTCCCTCTTTCTTAAGGCATAAAGAAAGTGAAGTTGCTCAGTCATATCTGACTCTTTGCAACCCCATAGACTGTAGCCTACCAGGCGCCTCTGTCCATGGGATTTTCCAGGCAATAGTACTGGAGTGGATTGCCATTTCCTTCTCCAGGGGATCTTCCCAACCCAGGGCTCAAACCCGGGTCTCCTGCGTTGTAGGCAGACGCTTTAACCACAAGGGTGCCTAAAATATCTTCTTCTGAAACTTTCTCTGGATAGGGGCCACAGCCCTAGCTCACCCTAGAAGTGTAGACGTACCTCATTGGCTCTTCCAACGACTTGTAGGTACCTGGGCCACCCTCTGCTAGAGTGGAGCAGCTTCCTTGAGCCATCATGAGTCTTACTTGAATCTTTTGGAGCCTAGAAAACACAACCAAATGCTTAAACAAACAAGGACGAAAAGGAGGAGCACAGCTACTAAAAGACATAAAGAGGAAAGAACCAGTATATCTTTGGGAGGCCTTCCTTAACTGTTAACCAGACAGTGGAGGTAGTATCATCTCTAAAATTGTGAAGCAATTCAGCTTGAGTGTATATTTCTTTAATATTAATGTACCTATCCTGTCACATTGATCCAGGTGCAGCAAGAAGTATTACTTATTGCACAAACTCCACTGTGTTCTGCCAGACTGTGAACAAGAGCTAGATGATCGTCAAGAACTACATTAGCCAAAGAAACAGAGAGGGCTTGAATCATGTCCTGTCTATTCCATCACAAAACGAAGCTGTCTTGTGAGATCTCTCAGTGTTGCTTTATGATAGCAAAAGCCTCCCCGTGGAGCTGCCAGTCCTGTGGTCAGCCCTGCCCCTGCTAGGATCATTGCTAGTGTTCTCAGGGTTTGGTGGTGAGCCAGAATGGTTCTCTTATATATAAAAATACTTATCACTATAGTGCACTCTCCTATTAAGTGGACATTATTAATGCATTGATAGGCCATAGCTTGGTTGAGAAAGGATGGGACCTAGTCATAATTCTGTAATATATGATGGTTTAGGTGTCTACAGAGGAGAACAGACCCTTCAGGGACACAGACATGAATGTCTCTCTCATGATTATGAAGAGTGAATTATTTCTTAAGGATATGAATATTGTTTCTTAAGGATATGAATATTGTTAACCGTTGTCAGTACTTAAACAGTTAGGGGACAGCAGATGTTATGATGAAAATTAAGTGTATAAAGCTCTGCAACATTTTTAATAAGATGCTCATATGTGATCCTCCTGACATCGTCAGAGAGTCACACTCGGTATGTGAGATCAGTTTGCCTGGCCTGGAATCCCCCAGGTGTGTTGAATTGAACTGACTGGGAGAAGGGGACATTTCCTTCTCACCACTCACATTCCCCTTCCATGTTGTTTAGGGAGATGGGGCCATAGTTTGAAACAAGTTGTAGGTACAGTTTATCCCTATATAAGAGGCTAAGATATCTCATGTAATTATACCTCAGGGGGTTCTCAGGGCATGTGAAATAAATAATATTTGTACAAATTAATAGAGTATGTCCCTCACCACAGGTGTATAAGGAAGTCAAGTTCAAGCATAGAAATAGCACCCTGGAAAGTTCAAGTGTGACTAGCAGAGATCAAGGGGGTGGCAACTGTCCCCACTTTAGATCGTTAAATACCATTGAACCTGGTAGGTCCAGGGGAAATGCAATAGTAGGACCAGTAGCCAGCTGTGATGGTGATGGCATACCCACTCTTTTTTGTTTGTTTTTTACTTTACAATATTGTATTGGTTTTGCCATACATCAGCTTGAATCCGCCACAGGTATACATGTGTTCCCCATCCTAAACGCCCCTCCCTCCTCCCTCCCTGTACCATTGCTCTTCGCCAGTCCAGCATTCTTACATGATTCTGGAAATGCTAAGTGCATTTTCTTGCCATCGTCCCCTAGTTACAGGGATTAGTAAGGTGGACAAAGTCAACAGAGCATTTCTGTGGTAGAGTATTTTCCTTAAACGCAGTCTGGAGAATCCCAGGGACAGAGAGCTTGGTAGGCTGCCGTCTCTGGGGTCACACAGAGTCGGACACGACTGAAGCGACTTAGCAGCAGCAGCAGCAGCAGCAGCAGTGTGGGAAAAGCTCCTTTTCTGGTGGTGGTGGCTAAGCAAACCAGAAGAATCCAAGCAGGAGTACAATAGCAAAAATGGCAGGTAGAAGCCCAACCCACCACCTCGTTTTACTTAGCTGTCAATAGCACCTGTCTTTTGGATAGATATCTTGGATTTTTCTGCTGGCTTACTGGTATATTGTTTTGTTGCAACCTGCAGGTTCTTTGGAGATAAAGCTTTTAGTCTGGACAAATGTACCCAACTAGATGTCCCTTGCCGAGGAAGGCAATGGCACCCCACCCCAGTACTCTTGCCTGGAAAATCCAATGGACGGAGTAGCCTGGTGGGCTGCAGTCCATGGGGTCACTAACAGTCGGACAGACTGAGCGACTTCACTTTCACTTTTCTCTTTCATGCATTGGAGAAGGAAATGGCAACCCACTCCAGTATTCTTGCCTGGAGAATCCCAGGGATGGGGGAGCCTGGTGGGCTGCCGTCTATGGGGTCACACAGAGTCGGACACGACTGAAGTGACTTAGCAGCAGCAGTAGCAGATGTCCCTTGCAGTTTGACAGAATGGGGGTGGCTGAAATTACTTTATAGGCACCTTCCATTTTGCGAGTAGCTGGTCTTCAGGGGACCCCACTTTCCAGGTTTAAACAATAACTTGATCCCAAGAATAATAAAGCTTATCTTTATTTGATACGGATAAACTTCAGAAATAATCTAAGAGTGTCTATTTATTAGTGCAATTTAAAATTTACAAAAAGGGGCTATCTGGAAAATCTTAGTACACACAGAATTTGATATCCACTGAAACAATCTTTTTGTCTCTAAAGTACCCTCATATTTACCAAATATAGCCAAATTAAAATTACTTTGTTAGCAGATTAAGCATGATTTCAATAAACTTGGGTCGATTATTTATATAAGTGTAATTGGTCGTATAAGTTCTTTTAAATTGGCTGTCATGGAATTTTTTATAAGGAATCTCAGACTAAACTTTAAAAGGGCTGATCAGGGCCAAGAAAGCAATGCCAAGGGCTTACCACAGATCTTGCTTTGAAGATTTGGATGAATTCCTCTCTTTTTGAGGTCTCTGAAAAATACTGTGAAATTCTTACAACTCTTAGGAGATGGCTTTTCTTTGTTGTTACTCAGTTGCCTAGTTGTTTCCAACTCTTTGCGACCCCATGGACTACAGCACACCAGGCCTCCCTGGCCTTCACCATCTCCCAAAGTTTGCCCAAGTTCATGTCATTGCACTGGTGATGCCATCTAGCCTTTCATACTTACCCAGTAAAGCTGCTGGTAATATGAGTTTCCAATTTCTGGAGGAAACCAGTAGTGGGAAAAGATAGGGATTTCAACTGTACTTAGATATGGACATTTACCAAACTGCTCTAAATTATAAGAAAACTCCTTCTCTCAAGTCAGTTATATCTGGACAACACAGATTAAAAGCAGTAATATTTTAGACAAAACTGAAAAATTATAACCATATCCATCAGTTTACTCAACCTATGTAATTAACAGTTTTATAAAGCCATCAGTTTTACCCAGCTCAGTGGTTATGATATGACAATTACCAAAAACCTGTATTTTTCAAAAAGCCCTTTCTATAAGTCTTCCTAAAGATGAAGCATCAGGTTATCTGTCTGTGAATGACAAAAGATTTAGAAGGGCACAGTTAAACATCTGATTACAATGCAATTGACAAACATCATTATGCTAGCTAGAATTATGACTGATAACATTTTATCAGGACATAGCAGGTTTTTAGGAATTCCATATAATTTTTATACCTATATTAATAACATTCATCCATTTGATAGTAAGGAGATTCAGTACTCTTTTGACATTGATTGCCATGTCATTTAACTCACTAAGTGAACCCATTTAGTTTAGAATTTCTCTTTGGGATACTCCAGGGACCCTTTGAAGAACCCTGACACTAGCTGAAAGTTAAAGTAATTTTAATTAGAATTTTATATTTGAGAAGTCTGTCAAAAAACTGTGGGCTTTTTAAAGATTTAAGATAGGAGGATCATTTATAACCTCACTAAGGTGCAACTGCTTTCATTTTTTGTTTTCCATCCCTGATCACAGGCACATATTATTCTATACTGAAATAATAGCAATCATTGCTAAAAGATAATTCATTTATATTTACATTAATATTGAATAATTATTTTTCATAGTTCTATGTAGTTATAATTGTTATCATGCTGCTGCTGCTGCTGCTGCTAAGTCACTTCAGTCGTGTCTGACTCTGTGTGACCCCACAGACGGCAGCCCATCTGGCTCCGCCGCCCCTGGGATTCTCCAGGCAAGAACACTGGAGTGGGTTGCCATTTCCTTCTCCAATGCATGAAAGTGAAAAGTGAAAGTGAAGTCAGTGAGTCGTGTCCAACTCTCTGCGACCCCATGGACTATAGCCTACCAGGCTCCTCCGTCCATGGGATTTTCCAGGCAAGAGTACTGGCGTGGGGTGCCACTGCCTTCTCCGAACTGTTATCATAACTGTTGCCATATATTTTATTAAGTTGGGATACTAGGATTTACTTCCATTTCTATTTGGTGGATCACTGTGCTGTTTCAAGTATTATTTCCTTACACTTAAGAGAAAATAGTAGAATTCAGTTTTGTCTTCATTTAGACTTGTTTCTGTTGAGTTACCTGCACAGCAGGTTTCCATAATTGAGATAACTAAGAGCAAATGTCTTGAGTGGTAGCTTGATAGCTCTCACTGGGGTAATTCAAAGAAGGCTGAGAGAAGCTCACCAGTTCTGCGGCAGTTGTCAGTATTCAGGGTTTGTCATGATTTACTTTGATTCCTAGTCAAAATGAACAACCATTTGTTATATTTCATTGGCTATATTATTCTTGAGCAAAATATGCTTACAGCCTTTGTTCATTTACCTGCTAAGGACTTGATGCTTTCTTACAAATAACACTTTGAAGACACTCTTTAGAAAACGCAATTCTGAGTTTTCTGTCAAATTTACATACATATGTTTTTGTCATCTAATTTGCTTTTTAATTTTAGCTATAGAGGTTTAAATTTGTTTGTATAAATTGGGACAGAAACTCAATCAAACCAAAACAGCAACAAAATGAAACAACTTATGTTATCTAAACTCCATGTAATAGATAAGGCAACTCAGAGTTTGCAGTGTTGTATGAATAACCTGTTATGGTACTTTAATTTTAATTTGATAACTGATTATATAACTTATAACATCAATAGCAATTTATTATTAGTGACAAAGTTTTTGTAGCCCATTTAATTTACCTTTATCTTCTGACAAAGCTATAATTTGAAATTTAGCAAAAATCTTAAAATTAAATCAATTCGAGGAAAACTAACCTCTAACATTTTTTCTAATTATAAAAATATTTTACTAAAATTTAAAATGACAGGAATTTGAAAGTAAATTTCAACTGTAATCTCATCACCCAGAAATAATTTGTGCTACATTGAACTGTATTCTTTCAGTCTTTTTTTCAAGTGTGTGTAACTATATAGAGAAATTTTTGACCATTTTGCATCATACTAAAAAAATAAAATAAAAATGTTTTAAAGCACCTGATCAGACATGATCATAGGTCTATGAAACAATATTTATTCATGTAGCCAAAGTGATAATGATAGATTTCAAAGGCAAATAAGGAAAAGATTATTTAAAGGCAAAGAAATTTGTAGTCTGCTGTCAAAAGCAGCATTCCAAGAAAACGTTTTGTTTTTTTGTTTTTTTTTTTTAAGAAAGAAACTAGCTCACAGCATTTCAGACTGAGATGTTGGGCACAGCCATCTTGAATTGAGTTGCTGAAAGCAGTTCTTCTGTACAGGGTACACTGAGTTGGGGTGTCGACACAGTAGTTCTGTGCTGGGGGCTCTAATTAGGTACATTAGGTGCAAGGCCTCCGCACACAGCTCCCTATAGCATACTACACACAAGAGCATATGGGCCCCCTACAGTAGGCCATCAGCTTTGGTTGTTTCTCATAAAAAAGAATCATCACAATTATTAGGGACTTGCCAAGTTCCATTTAGAGCAAACATCAGAAATAGCACTTCAAAAATTAAGAGGATAAATCTGTTTCAAAGGGATTGCATATCAACTCGGTGTGGTCTATAATGAGCAGTACATGCCTACAGTCTGGAGTCAGGCACTGGCTCGAGAAACTCCTAATGACCCCAAAGAACCTTCAACAAGAAGTACACCTTCAAACATAATAGATTTCTCCAATCAATAAACTTCATTAACCAGGTTATTCCTTTATCTCCACAAAAGACACTAAAATATCTCTTTGTGCTTTAGTGTTGATTTAAAGAGTTTGAATGCCTGTGTGTGTGTTAGTTGCTCAGCTGTGTCCAATTCTTTGCAACCCCATGGCTGTAGGCTGCCATGCTCCTCTGTGCATGGAATTCACCAGGCAAGAATGCTGGAGTTTGTTGCCATTCCCTTCTCAGGGGATCTTCCTGACCAAGGGACTGAATCTGGATCTCTTGGATTGCAGACAGATTCTTAACCTTCTGAGTCCCCAGGGAACGACACTAAAATTTCTCATTGTGCTGTTAGTGTTGATTTAGGAACAGTTTGATTGCCTATCTGAATCAAAATTATCCTCTTCAAAATGATCTTCTTCCAGAATCTGGAGGTTCTTTGCTATCTACAGACAGGCTCCCAATTTCTACTTCAGGAGATTCTTACACAAGATCTCCTTCACTGTATTCAGCAGTCCACAGTTCAAGTAAATTTATCATGATTAGGCTGTCTTCTGAAATCATCATAGTCTTTCTTTAGGCAGCTCCTGAAATAAAATATTCAACACAACAAACAATACATGTGTATTAAACTCTTGGAAGCTAAAGTAACTTTTAATATTCTAAACTATTTAAGTATTTTCAACTGAGTCACTAAACCTATATTTTAATCAAGTGTGTCTAAGATGCCAGTGATTATTGCTCAAGAAGACAAGGGTGTAGGCATAAGAAACAACAGATTATATCTGCAATTTTGGAATAAACTGTTTGAAAATATAAAAAATATTGACATGTAAAAGAAAAGAATAATATTAAAATCCACAAGGGAAAAGCAACAAAAAGCATACAAGTGGATTCCCATAAGGTTATCAGCTGATTTTTTTAGAAGAAGTTCTGCAGGCTAGAAGGCAGTGATATGATATATTTAAAGTGATGAAAGGAAAAAACCTACAACTGAAAATACTCTGCCAACAAAACTCTCATTAAGATTTGATGGAGAATTCAAAAGCTTTACAGACAAGAGCTAAGAGAATTCAGCACCACAAACCCAGTATTACAACAAATCTTAAAAGAAATTCTCTAGCTAGGAAAAAAAAAAAAAGGCTACAACTAGAAACAAGAAAATTATGAATGGGAAGGCACAGTGTAAAGGCAAATATACAGTAAATGTAGTAAATCATCTACACATAAATATTATATCAAATCTAACAATCATGAGAAGAGGAGCAAACAAATGCAGGATTTAGGAAATTTAATATTAAGAGGACAACAACTTAATCTTGTATGTATAGGGAGACTGCTATATCAAAACATAATAGTAACTGCAAACCAAAAGTCTACCACAAATAAATACACAGGAGAGAAAGGAATCCAAACAACAGTAAAATAGTTATCAAATAACAAGTTAACAAAAGAAAAAGACATATAAAAACAAGTACAAAACAAAACAAAAATGCAATAAGAACGTAGATTCTGGTAATTACCTTAAATGTGAATGGATTAAATGCCCCAGCCAAAGGACAAAGACTGGTTGAATGGATACAAAAACAAGATCCATATAGATATGTCTATAAAGAGACCCTGGGTTGGGAAGATCCCCTGGAGAAGGAAATGGCAATCCATTCCAGCACTTTTGCCTGGAAAATCCCATGGACGGAGGAGCCTGATAGGCTACAGTCCATGGGGTCGCAAAGAGTCGGACACGACTGAGCGACTTCACTTCACTTCATAAAGAGACCCACTTCAGATCTAGGGACACATACAGAATGAAAGTGAGGGGGCAAAAAATGTTTTGCATGCAGTTTGAAATCAAAAGAGACCTGAAGTAGCAAGCAAAACAGAGTTTAAAATAAGACTGTATCAAAGACAAAGCCATTACATGATTATCAAGGGACAATCCAAGAAAAAAGGTAACATCAATTGTAAATATTATGCAGTTAGCATTGGGGCATTTGCCTTATACCTTGTGGTGCTAACAGCCATAACAGGGATACCAGACCATCTTACCTGCCTCCTGAGAAACCTGTATGTAGGTCAAGAAGCAACAGTTACAGCCAGGCATGGAACAGTGAACTGGATCAAAATTAGGAAAGGAGTGTGTCAACGCTGTTTATTGTCACCCTGCTTGAAGGTAAAGTGAAAGTCGCTGAGTTGTTTCCAACTCTTTGCAATCCCATGGACTGTAGCCTGCCAAGCTCCTCTGTCCATGGAATTCCCCAGGCCAGAATACTGGGTTGGGTAGCCATTCCCTTCTTCAGGATAACTTCCCAACTTCTCCAGGGGGTCTTCCCAACCCAGGGACTGAACCCAGGTCTCCCACATTGCAGGCGAGTTCTTTACTGACTGAGCCACCAGGGAAGGCCAGGAATACTGGGGTAGGTAGCCTATCCTTTCTCCAGGCGATCTTCCAGACCCAGGAATCGAACCAGGGTCTCCTGCATTGCAGGCGGATTCTTTATCAGCTGAGCTACCAGGGAAGCCCACCTGCTGAATGCCAGACTGAATGAAGCACAAGCTGGAATCAAGATTGCTGGGAGAAATACCAATAACCTCAGATATGCAGATGACACCACCCCTCAAGGCAGAAAGTGAAGAGGAACTAAAGAGCCTCTTGATGAAAATGAAAGAGGAGAGTGAAAAAGTTGGCTTAAAACTCAACATTCAAAAAACTAAGGCCATGGCATATGGTCCCATCAATTCATGGCAAATAGATGGGGAAACAGTGGAAACAGTGACATTATTTTCTTGGGCTCCAGAATCACTGTAGATGGTGACTGCAGCCATGAAATTAAAAGCACTTGTAAGAAAAGCTATGACAAACCTAGACAGCATATTCAAAAGCAGAGACATTACTTTGCTGACAAAGGTCCATCTAGTCAAAGCTGTAGTTTTTCCAGTAGTCAATGTATGGAAGTGAGAGTTGGTCCATAAACTTCAGCACCAAAGAACTGATGTTTTTGAACTGTGGTATTGGAGAAGACTCTTGAGATTTCCTTGGACTGCTAGGAGATCAAACCAGTCAATCCTAAAGGAAATCAATCCTGAATATTCACTGGAAGGACTGATGCTGATGCTCCAATACTTTGGCTGTGCTGGATGTGAAGTGCTGACTCATTGGAAGAGACCCTAATGCTGGGGAAGATTTAAGGCAGGAGGAGAAGGGAATGACAGAGGACGAGATCATTGGGTGGCATCACTGACTTAATGGACATGAGTTTGAGCAAGCTCCAGGTGATGGTGAAGGACAGGGAAGCCTGGTGTGCTGCATTCGATGGGGTCGCAAAGAATCAGGCATGACTGAGTGATTGAACAACCACAGCCATAAAGAAGTCAACAGTAACACAGGAGTACCCCAGTTTGATACCCCAATCAAATGGGCAGATCATTTCAGAGAGAAAAGTAATAAGCAAACACAGGCCTCAAATGACACATTAGAGAATGTGGACTCTCTATTTCTAGAGGCTTCTGTCTGAAGACAGCAGAACTCATTCTTTTCAAGTGCTTTAGAGCACTCTTCAGGATACATCTCATGATGGACCACAAAGCAAGCCTTGTTAAATTTCAGAAACCTGAAATCATATCAAGCATCTTTTCAGACCACAACACTATGAGATTAGATACTGACTACCAGGAAAAACTGTAAAAATCCACAAGCAGGTAGATGATAAACAGTATGCTACTAAGCAATGCATAGATAATCTACAAGGACCTACAGGGAATTCTGCTCAACATGCTGTAATAACATATGCATATATGTGGAAAAGGATATATATATGTATGTATAACTAAATCACTTTGCTGTATACTTGAAACCAAGACAGCATTGTAAATCAACTATACTCCATTATAAAGTAAAAAAAATCCAAATTTATTCTTCCATTACCCTTCTTTAATTAAAATCAACTTATATAGTTAAATGTAATCCAACTGTGTAAAATCCTATCAGTGTACAAATTTATTTTCACAATGTTCCAATTCCATAAATGTACAGCTTCTGGTATCCATATTATTTTGTGCTGTTTTTATAGTTTTTGCTTCCTTGAAACACTGTTGCTTTTGAATAGGGGAAAGAGCCAAGGCCACTTTGCTTCTGCCTCGAGCCCATGGTGGTCTAGTGGTTGGGATTCCTTGTTTTCATCCAAGCTGTTGTTTTTGTTGTTGTTTAGTTGATCTATCCTGTCTGACTCTTTTGAGACCCATGGACCACAGCCTGCCGGGCTCCTCTGTCCATGAGATTTCCCAGTCATGAATACCGGAGTGGGTTGTCCTTTCCTTTTCCAGGGGATCTTCCCACCCTAGTGATCAAACCCAAATCCCCTGCATTGCCAGGTGGATTCTTCACCACTGAGCCACTGGGTCTCCCCTTTCACTCAGGCTACGCAGGTCCAATTCCTGGTCAGGAAATTAAGATCTCTCTTCAGGATCCCTCACTGCTGTCTCTCTGAGATCATATTTGTCACTTTTCAAAGTGAGCCAATGCTGGCCAGAGGGAGCATTATCTCACACGCTGAGAGGGGTGGTGCTATAGCTGTCTAACATCCACTCTCTTGGAAGGAGAACACAAAAGTAGGAGAGGACAGACAGGGGAGAAGTGAAGCGATATCAGGAGAGGGAAAAGGACAAAGGGGGAAGATTAGTGCCTGAATGAGGATCCTGTGGCTCCCGGGAGCTGGGAAGGCAGACTTACAAAATGTGGTGAGGCTCAGACAAGAGGTTCCAGCAACTGCTTGTCACCCATGGGGAAGCTGCATTCAGTGGTCACAGAGGTGCCCAGGTCCTCTTCTGAGAAGGGGACAATGCATAGATAATCTACATTGATTGATAGCCCTTCATTGATGCTACAAAGTATGTTACCTACCAGGGTAGTTGGGCTCCTTATTAGAAATTGATACGAAACCAGACAAGAAATTCAGGCAAGGTTTTACTGGCACTCCTGCTGCAGAGAAGAAAGCTAAAACAAGTAAATGCTCTCTTGCTCACTCCCTATGGGGGGGAGGGGTGTTCCTTAGATGAGATGAGGATGGGGGTACACCCAGGGGTCAGGCCAAAGGGGTGGTGTAGGTGGTCTGCCCACCCCCTTGGTGGTGCTATGTGCAGGGGGGCATGTGTAATCTCCTGCTTTTGCATCCAGCTCCCCAGAAGTGTCAGCTGGGTTTTTGGTCTTTTTGTATTTTGTTCATAATTTTCCCCAACTGTACATGCACACAGCTGTTTTTAGTCCCTTATAGTTTTCTTGCATTTTGTTGCTAGAGGAGACATTTGTCTAGGTGCAAGCAATGCAGCAAAGGGCACTAGGTTCTAGTTTGAGTCAGTGCTAAAAAAGAGAACAAACATTAAAAAAAAAAAAAGGCAGAAGCAAGCTTATGTTCACTTCAAAGCTATATGTTTTAAAACAAAATACTGCAGTGTGTTTTCACTAGGGAACTCTTGTGTTCCCTGTTTCATTATAGTAATGAAGAGAAGAGTTGCCATCTGGCCATTTAAAATGTATGGAGTTTGTGCTTCTATATATAAATGACAGCATATGGAAAGGGAGGTTTGTGATTAAGTACACATTCCTAGAAATACTTAGATAATTTATTCCATTCAGAATGTGTGCTATCTGTCTTATCAAACACTACTTCTAACTTCTAAAAAAATATAAGGAAGATATGGAGTCATAGTTCAAGAATGTGCTTTTCAAAATTTAGCCTGCTAAATAGATGCTTTTTAAAATAACTAAACATGAATGCAGCTCAATATATATTTTAAAAGAATCCCAATCAGAAATGGGCAGGGTTCAGGATGGTGGGACACATGTACACCCATGACTGATTCAGGTAGATGTATGACAAACACACCGCATATTGTAAATTAACCTCCAATTAAATTAATTTTTTAGAAAAATTAAAAATAGCAGACAACCTAAATAGACATTTCTCCAAAGAACACATACAGGTGGCCAAAACACACATGAAAAGATGTCCATGCTGCTGCTGCTGCTGCTGCTGCTGCTAAGTTGCTTCAGTCGTGTCCGACTCTGTGCGACCCCACAGACGACAGCCCATTGGGCTCCACCATCCCTGGGATTCTCCAGGCAAGAACACTGGAGTGGGTTGCCATTTCCTTCTCCAGTGCATGAAAGTGAAAAGTGAAAGTGAAGTTGCTCAGTCATGTCTGACTCAGCAACCCTATGGACTGCAGCCTACCAGGCTCCTCCATCCATGGGAGTTTCCAGGCAAGAGTACTGGAGTGGGGTGCCATTGCCTTCTCCAAAAGATGTCCATATCACCAGTAATTAGACAAATTCAAATCAAAGCTACAATGAGGTATTACTTCACACCAGTCAGAATAGCCATCATCAAAAGCATCTATAAGTGTGTTGGAGTTGGACAAAAGCATCTATAAACCTGCTGGAGTAGGTTGCAAAGAGTTAGGCAAGACTGAGCAACTGAACGGAACTGAAACATGCCGGAGAGCCAGTGGACAAAAAGAATCCTCATGCACTATTGCTAGGAGTGTAAACTGATAGAGCCACTATGGAGAACAGCGTGGAGGCTCCTTAAGAAACTAAAAACAGAACTACCATATGACCCAACAGTCCCACTACTGGGCATATACCCAGAGAAAACCATAATTCAGAAAGATACATGCACCTCAGTGTTCATCAGTTCAGTTCAGTCACTCAGTCGTGTCCGACTCTTTGCAACCCCATGAATCGCAGCACGCCAGGCCTCTCTGTCCATCACCATCTCCCGGAGTTCACTCAGATTCATGTCCATCAAGTTGGTGATGCCATCCAACCATCTCATCCTCTGTCGTCCCCTTCTCCTCCTGCCCCCAATCCCTCCCAGCATCAGGGTCTTTTCCAATGAGTCAACTCTTCGCATGAGGTGGCCAAAGTACTGGAGTTTCAGCTTTAGCATCATTCCTTCCAAAGAACACCCAGGACTGATATTTAGAATGGACTGGTTGGATCTCCTTGCAGTCCAAGGGACTCTCAAGAGTCTTCTCCAACACCACAGTTCAAAAGCATCAATTCTTCAGCACTCAGCTTTCTTCACAGTCCAACTCTCACATCCATACATGACTACTGGAAAAACCATAGCCTTGACTAGACGGCAAAGTAATGTCTCTGCTTTTGAATATACTATATAGGCTGTCTCTTATACACATCTAGATGTGTATAAGAGACAGGTCATCAATTCTTCAGCACTCAGCTTTCTTCACAGTCCAGGTCTCACATCCATACCTGACTACTGGAAAAACCATAGCCTTGATTAGACGGACCTTTGTTGGCAAAGTAATGTCTCTGCTTTTGAATATGCTATCTAGGTTGCTAATAACTTTCCTTCCAAGGAGTAAGCGTCTTTTAATTTCATGGCTGCAAATCACCATCTGCTCTGCGTAGTGCTATTTACAGTAGGCAAGACAGGGAAGCAATTTAAATGTCCATTGACAGAGGAATGGATAAAGAAGATGTGGTGTATGTATATAAAATGCAGTATCACTCAGCCATAAAGAATGAATGAAATTGGGTCATTTTTAGAGACATGGATGGACCTAGAGTCTGTAACAGAGAGTGAACTCAGAAAGAGAAAAATAAATACTGTATATTAATGTATATATGTGGAATCTAGGAAAATGGTATAAGTGAGCCTATCTGCAAAGCAGAAATAGAGACACAGATGTAGAGAACAAATGTATGGATACCAAGCACGAATGGGCAGTGGAACAAATTAGGATATTGAGATTGAAACATTTACACTATTGATACATGCATAGAATAGATAAGTAATGAGAACATACTGTATAACACAGGGAAATCTACTTAATGCACTGTGGTTGACCTTAAGGAAAAGGAAGTCCAAAAGGGAGAGCATGCATATATATATGTAGGCTTCCCTGGTGGCTCAGATTGTAAGAAATCTGCCTGCAATACAGGAGTTCTGGGTTTGATCCCTGGGTCAAGTAGATTCCCTGGAGAAGGGAACAGCTACCCACACTTCAGTATTATTGCCTTGAGAATTCCATGGACAGAGGAGCCTGGCAGACTACAGTCTATGGGGTAGCGAGGGGTCGGACATGACTGAGCAACTTTCATCCACTTTATATATATATATATATATATATGACTGACTTCTGCTGCTGTACAGCAGAAACTAACACATTGTAAAGCAACTATAATCCAGTAAAATTAAAAAAAAAAAAACTTGTACCCATTTTTTAACCTCTTCTATGCCAAGACCTACTGTTATTAAAATTTTGAAAGGTATTATTATCCTAAAAGATGATGCTGCAAAAGTGCTGTACTCAATATGCCAGCAAATTTGGAAAACTCAGCAGTGGCCACAGGACTCAAAAAGGTCAGTTTTCATTCCAATCCCAAAGAAAGGCAATGCCAAAGAATGTTCAAACTACCTCATGATTATACTCATATCACACACTAGCAAAGTAATGATCAAAATTCTCCAAGCCAGGCTTCAATAGTACCTGTACCATGAAATTCCAGATGTTCAACCTGGATATAGAAAAGGCAGAGGAACCAGAGATCAAATTGCCAATATCCATTGGATCATTGAAACAGTAAAAAAGTTCCAGAAAAAAATCTACTGCTTTTTTGACTATGCCAAAGGCCTGGACTGTGTGGATCAGAACAAACTGAGGAAAATTCTTAAAGGGATGGAAATACCAGACCACCTTCCCTGTCTCCTGAGAAATCTGTATGCAGGTCAAAAAGCAACAGTTAGAACCGGACATAGAACAGTGGACTAGTTCCAATTTGGGAAAGGAATACGTCAAGGATGTATATTGTCACCCTGCTTATTTAACTTATATGAAGAGTACATCATGTGCAATGCTGGGCTGCATGAAGCACAAGCTGGAACCAAGATTGTAGGGAGAAGTATCTATAACCTCAGATATGCCACCCTTATGGCAGAAAGCAAAGAAGAACCAAAGAGCTTCTTGATGAAAGTGAAAGAGGAGAGTGAAAAAGTTGAATTAACACTCAACATTCAAAAAACGAAGATCATGGCATCTGGTCCCATCACTTCATGGCAAATACATGGGGAAATAATGGAAACGGTGCTAGACTTTATTTTCTTGGGCTCCAAAATCACTGCAGATGGTGACTGCAATCACGAAATTAACAGATGCTTGCTCCTTGGAAGAAAAGTTATGACCAACCTAGACAACATATTAAAAAGCAGAGGCATTACTTTGCCAACAAAGATCCATCTGCTGCTGCTGCTGCTAAGTCGCTTCAGTCATGTCTGACCCTGTGCGACCCCATAGATGGCAGCCCACCAGGCTCCCCCATCCCTGGGATTCTNAAGAAAAGTTATGACCAACCTAGACAACATATTAAAAAGCAGAGGCATTACTTTGCCAACAAAGATCCATCTGCTGCTGCTGCTGCTAAGTCGCTTCAGTCATGTCTGACCCTGTGCGACCCCATAGATGGCAGCCCACCAGGCTCCCCCATCCCTGGGATTCTCCAGACAAGAACAATGGAGTGGGTTGCCATTTCCTTCTCCAATGCATGAAAGTGAAAAGTGAAAGTGAAGTCACTCAGTCGTATCTGATTCTTAGTGACCCCATGGACTGCAGCCTACCAGGCTCCTCCATCCATGGGATTTTCCAGGCAAGAGTACTGGAGTAGGGTGCCATTGCCTTCTCCTAAAGATCCATCTAGTCAAAGCAATAGTTTTTCCAGTAGTCGTGTATGGATGTGAGAGCTGTACTATAAAGAAAGCTGAGTGCCAAAGAATTGATGCTTTTAAACTGTGGTGTTTGAGAAGATTCTTGAGAGTCCCTTGGACTGCAAGATCAAACCAGTCAATCCTAAAGAATATCAGTCCTGAATATTCATTGGAAGGACTGATGCTGAAGCTGAAACTCCAACACTTTGGCCACCTGATGTGAAGAGTTGACTCATTGGAAGAGACTCTGATGCTGGGAGGGATTGGGGGCAGGAGGAGAAGGGGATAACAGAGGATGTGATGGACAGGGAAGCCTGGCATGCTGCAGTCCATGGAGTCTGAAAGAGTGAAACTGAGTGACTGAACTCAACTGATAAAATAGGTAGTAGATGCAAGTCTTCAATGAATATTTTAAAGCAGAAACATAGGTGGGGGAAATGATTTAATAGGCCAGAAGAAGTAGCAACTAAAATATAGGAAAAATAAACAAATGTTGAAAGGAGAAACTATTCGTCCTACAGAAGCCTAAAAAAACAAAAACACTGACTTTATAACTGATAGGCTGGATAAGGCAAAAGACTGGAGAATATATTGAAATATATGAAACAACTGTTTCCCCTTTCAACTCTGCATATGTGCCTATACACAGACCAAATAATAGGGATTTATTCTTTAGAGGGTGTTTGCTGTGACCAGTGCATTTTCTTGGCAAAACTCTATTAGTCTTTGCCCTGCTTCATTCCGCATTCCAAGGCCACATTTGCCTGTTACTCCAGGTGTTTCTTGACTTCCTACTTTAGCATTCCAGTCCCCTAGAATGAAAAGGACATCTTTTTTGGGTGTTAGTTCTACAAGGTCTTGTAGGTCTTCATAAAACCATTCAACTTCAGCTTCTTCAGCATTACTGGTTGGGGCATAGACTTGGATAACTGTGATATTGAATGGTTTGCCTTGGAAACTAACAGAGATCATTCTGTCGTTTTTGAGATTGCATCCAAGTACTGAATTTCGGACTCTTTTGTTGACCATGATGGCTACTCCATTTCTTCTGAGGGATTCCTGCCCGCAGTAGTAGATATAATGTTCATCTGAGTTAAATTCACCTATTCCAGTTCATTTTAGTTCGCTGATTCCTAGAATGTCGACGTTCACCCTTGCCATCTCTTGTTTGACCACTTCCAATTTGCCTTGATACATGGACCTGACATTTCAGGTTCCTATGCAATATTGTTCTTTACAGCATCGGATCTTGCTTCTATCACCAGTCACATGCACAACTGGGTATTGTTTTTGCTTTGGCTCCATACCTTCATTCTTTCTGGAGTTATTTCTCCACTGACCTCCAGTAGCATATTGGGCACCTAACGACCTGGGGAGTGTCATCTGAGTTAAATTCACCCATTCCAGTCCATTTTAGTTCGCTGATTCCTAAAATGAAAGAAGAACAAACAAAACCCAAAATTATTAGAAAGAAAGGAATCTTGAGGATCAAGACAGAAATAAGAGAAATAGAGACCAAGAAAATAATATTTTTAAAAATCAGTTAAACTGAATGCTGACTCTTTCACAAGATAAACAAAACTGATGTACCTTTTGCTAGACTCATCAAGAAATAAAAGGAAAGGGCAAAAAATAATAAAAATAGAAAGGAAAAAGAAGCTATAATGGACACCACAAAGATGCAAATGATAAGACTATTACAAGCAACTATATGCCAATAAAAAGTACAGCTTGGAAGAAATGGACCAATTGCTAGAAAGGTACAATCTCCCCAGGTTGGATCAGGAAGAAATAGAAAATATAAACAGATCAATCACAAGTACTAATATTGAAACTGTGATTAAAAACTCCCAGTAACAACAAAAAATGTCCAGCCCCAGATGGATTAACAGGAGAATTCTATCAATCATTTAGGAAAGAGTTCACCTCTATCCTTCTGAAAGTCATCCAAAAAATTTCAGAGGAAGGAATACTCCCAAACTTGTTCTGTAAAACCACTATCACCTCAATACCAAATTGAGACAAAGACGTAACAGAAAAGAAAATCACAGGCCAATAACACTGACAAACGGGTACAAATGTCCTCAATGAAGTACTAGTAAACTGAATTGAACAAAAATGTAATATACCATGATCAAGTGGCATTTATCACATGGATGAAAATATTTTTCAGTATCTGTAAGTCAATCAGTTTTAACCCCATGTAAAATTAACTCCATGTTAAGAAATTGAAGAATAAAAATCATATGATTATTTCAATAGTTGCAGACAAAAATTTTGACATAAAATTTAACACTCATTTATGACAAAAAAAAAAAAAAAAAAAAAAAAACCACTCCAAAAAGTGGACACAGAGGGAATACATCTCATCTACATGTAACATCATATTCAACCACAAAAAGCAGAAAGCATTTCCTGTAAGATTAGAAACAAGGTTAAGATATCCACTGTAGCCACTTTTATTCTACATAGTTTCAAATTTCTAGCCACAACAATCAGAGAAGGAAAAAAGAAAAAAGACTCCACCTGGAAAAGAGGTTAAACTGTCTCTATTTCCATATGACTTGTTGATAGTATACAAAGAAAATACTAGTGATGCTACCAGAAAAATATTAGAGCTCATTGATATATTTGGTAATATTGCAGGA
>SJYX01009178.1:17266-34808 GCA_006410675.1 Oreotragus oreotragus | reverse complement strand
GACAATGCCAGGGTCACTACTCTCCCCTCTTCTATTCAATATAGTATTGGAAGTCTTAGCCACAGCAGTCAGACAGGAAAGAGAAGTAAATGGCATCCAAACTGGAAGGGAAGAAGCAAAATTATCATTAAATGCAGATGACATGATACTACATATAGAAAACCCTAAAGACTCCACACAAAACTACCAGCACTGATAGACACATTTAGCAAGGTAGCAGGATTCAGGATTAATATATATCAATTGGTTGCACTGAGTTATATTAACAATGAAATATCCCAAAGGGAAAGTTAAAAAACACAAAAATCTTTTAAAATTTCACCCCTCCCAAACTAAAATATTTCAGAATAAACCTGAAGATGAAAGACATACACTGAGAACTATAAAATTTAATAAAGGAAATTGATGGTGATTCAAAGAAATGGAGCAATATAACATGGATTGATAGAATTAATACTGGTAAAATGGCCATACTACTCAAAGCAAACTACAGATTTAGGGAAATTCCTACTAACTTACCCATGACATTTTTCACAGAACTAGAATAATGCTAAAATTTAAATGGAATCATAAAATATCTAGAAATGAATACAATACTGTAAATCAACTGTATAATCACAAAGGATTTGATTTATGTCATACCTGCATGGCCTAGAGATTTTCCCTACTTTCTTCAGTTTGACTTTTGCAATAAGGAACTCATGATCTGAGCCAGTCAGCTTCAGGTCTCATGATCTGAGCCACAGTCAATCTCTATGGCTGTATAGAGCTCTCCATCACCAGATGCAAAGACTATAATCAGTCTGATTTCAGTGTTGACCATCTGGTGATATCCATATGTAGAGTCATCTCTTGTTTTGTTGGAAGAGAGTGTTTGCTATAACTGTGTTCTCTTGGCAAAACTCTGTTAGCTTTTGCCCTGCTTCATTTTGTACTCCGAGTCTAAACTTGCCTGTTACTCCAGGTATCTCTTGACTTCCTTCTTCTGCCTTCCAGTCTGCCATGATGAAAAGGACATCTTCTTTGTTATTACTCCTAGAAGGCCTCGTAGGTCTTCATAGAACCATTCAACTTTAGCTTCTTTGGCATTAGTGGTTGGGGCATAGACTTAGATTACTGTGATATTGAATGGTTTGACTTGGAAGCAAATTGAGATCACTCTGTTGTTTTTGAGATTGCACCCAAATACTGTACTTCAGACTCTTTTGTTATTATGAGTGCTACTCCATTTCTTCTAAGTGATTCTTGCCCACTGTATTAGATATAATGGTCATCTGAATTAAATTCACCAATCCTTATCCATTTTAGTTTGCTGATTCCTAAGATGTCTATGTGGAGGTGACAAATAGATTCAAGGGATTACACCTGGTAGATAGAGTGCCTGAAGAACTATGGGCAGAAGTTCATAACATTATGAAAGAGATGGTGTCCAAAACCATACCCAAGGGAAAGAAATGCAAGAAGGCAAAATGTTTGTCTGAGGTGACCTTATACATAGCTGAGAAGAGAGAAGCCAAAGGCACAGTAGAAAGAGAAAGATATATCCAACTGAATGAAGAGTCCAGAGAATAGCAAGGAGAGATAAGAAAGTCTTTTGAAGTGAACAATGCAAAAAACTAGAGGAAAACAATAGAATGGGAAAGACTAGAGATTTCCTCAAGAAAACTAGAGATACCAAGGGAATATTTCATGCAAAGATGGGCTCAATAAAGGATGGAAATGGTATGGACCTAACAGAAGCAGAAGATATTAAGAAGTGGTGGCAAGAATATACAGAAGAACTATACAAAACAGGTTTTAATGACCTGAAAACCACAATGGTGTGGTCATTCACCTGGAGCCAGACATCCTGGAATGTGAAGTCAAGTGGGCCTTAGGAAGCATCACTATGAACAAAGCTAGTGGAAGTGATGGAATTCCAGCTGAGCTATTTCAAATCCTAAAAGATGATGCTGTGAAAGTGTTACACTCAATATGCCAGAAAATTTGAAAACTCCAGTGGCCACAGGACTAGAAAAGGTCAGTTTTCATTCTAATCCCAAAGAAAGGCAATGCCAAAGAGTGTTCAAACTACTGTACAATTGTGCTTATTTCACACTTTATCAAGGTAATGCTCAAAATCCTTCAAGCTAGTCTTCAACAGTACATTAGCTAAGAACCTCCAGAAGTACAAGCTGGATGTCAAAAAGGCAGAGGAACCAGAAATCAAATTGCTAACATCTGGATCATAGAAAAAGCAAGGGAATTCCAGAAAAACATCTACTGATTCATTGACTACACTAAAGCCTCTGACTGTGTGAATCATAACAAACTGAAAAATTCTTAAAGAGATGAGAAGACCAGGCCTACTTAACTGCCTCCTGAGAAACCTATATCCAAGTCAAGAAGCAACAGTCAGAAACAAACATGAAACAGCAGACTGGTTCAAAACTGGGAAAGGTATATGTCAAGGCTGTATATTGTCACCCTGCTTATTTAACTTATATGAAGAATGCATCATGTAAAATGCCTGTCTGGATGAAACACAAGCTGCATCAAGATTACTGGGAGAAATATCAACAACCTCAAATATGCAGATGATACCATTCTAATGGCAGAAAGCAAAGAGGAGCTGAAAGATTCTTGATGAGGGTGAAAGAAAAGAGTGAGAAAGCTGGCTTAAAACTCAATATTCAGAACACAAAGGTCATGGTTCCCATCACTTTGTGGCAAACAGAAGAAAAAACATGGAAACAGTAACAGATTTTACTTTCTTGGGCTCTTAAATCATTTTTGACAGTGACCACAGCCATGAAATTAAAAGATGCTTGCTCCTTTGAAGGAAAGTTATGACAAGCTTAAACAATGTATTAAAAATCAGAGCCATCACTTTTCTGACAAAGATTCTTTACAGTCAAAGCTATGGCTTTTCCAGTAGTTAGTACGGATGTAACAGCTGGAACAGAAAGAAGGCTGAGCACAAGGAATTGATGCTTTCAAACTGTAGTGCTGAAGAAGACTCTTGAGAGTCTTTTGGACAGCAAGGAAATCAAACTAATCAACCATAAACGAAATGAACCCTGACTATTCATTGAAGGGACTAATACTGAAGCTTCAATGCTTTGACCACCTGATGTGAAGAGCTGACTCATTGGAAAAGATCCTGATTCTGGAAAAGATTGAAGGCAGGAGGAGAAGGGGGTGACAGAGGATAAGATGGTTGGATGGCATCACTGACTCAATGGACTTGAGACTGTGCAGAGTCAGGGAGATAGTGAAGGATAGGGAAGTCTGGTGTGCTGCAGTTCATGAGATCCTAACGAGTTGGGCATGACTTAGTCAACATCAACTACACTTCAGTAAAAGAATTATTTTTTTGAAAAATAATTTATGTACAGTTAAGTTTGTACTGAGATGTACAACAAGCCAAACAATACTTTTTTTCACTATCTAAATGACTGTGTTGTATTCCACACTTACTAGTGGTAAGTGAGGCAATTAATTTCTTTCTGTAATGTTGTGATGAAATATTAGATTTTTAACATTTCTAATTTGATATTTCTTCTCTCATTATAAATACATATATTTTTGTACTTAATTCTTATTTATACTTTTATATATGTCCCTATATGTGACACTTGAATTGACTTTTAATTTTTTCAATTGGAATGTAGCTGCTTTGGGGCTTCCCTGGTGGCTCAGAGTTAAAGAATCTATATGCCAGTGCAGGAGATGTGGGTTCGATCCCTGGGTCAGGAAGATCCCCTGGAGAAGGAAATGGAAACCCAATTTTATTTATACTTTTATATATGTCCCTATATGTGACACTTGAATTGACTTTTAATTTTTTCAATTGGAATGTAGCTGCTTTGGGGCTTCCCTGGTGGCTCAGAGTTAAAGAATCTACATGCCAGTGCAGGAGATGTGTGTTCGATCCCTGGGTCAGGAAGATCCCCTGGAGAAGGAAATGGAAACCCAATCTAGTGTTTTTGCCTGAGAAATCCCATGAACAGAGTAGCCTGGCATGCTACAGCCCGTGAGGTCTCAAAGAGTTGGACCCAACTCCGGGACTAAGCAACAACAAATAGTTGCTTTACAGTGTTGTATTAGTTTCTGCTGTGTGGCAAAACAAATCAGCCACGTGTATACATATATCCCCTCTTCCTTGGATTTCCTTCCCATTTAGGTCATCACAGAGCACTGAGTAGAGTTATCTGTGTCACACAGCAGGTCCTCATTAGTTATCTATTTTGTACATAGTGTAGCCATGATTAAAAGATGCTTATTCCTTGACAGCATATTAAAAAGCAGAGACATTACTTTGCCAACAAAGGTCTGTCTAGTCAAGGCTATGGTTTTCCCAGTGGTCATGTATGGATGTGGGACTTGGACTATAAAGAAAGCTGAGCACCGAAGAATTGATGCTTTTGAACTGTGGTGTTGGAGAAGACTCTTGAGAGGTCCTTGGACTGCAAGGAAATCCAACCAGTCCATCCTAAAGGAGATCAGTCCTGGGTGTTCACTGGAAGGACTGATGTTGAAGCTGAAACTCCAATACTTTGGCCACCTGATGTGAAGAGCTGACTCATTTGAAAAGCCCCTGATGCTGGGAAAGATTGAAGGCAGAAGGAGAAGGGGTGACAGAGGATGGGGTGGTTGGATGGCATCATTGACGTGATGGACATGAGTTTGAGTAAACTCCGGGAGTTGGTGATGGACAGGGAGGCCTGGTGTGATGTGGTTCATGGGGTCACAAAGAGTCAGACATGACTGAGCGACTGAACTGAACTGAAGTGTATATGTGTCAGCCCCAATCTCCCAATCCATCCCACCCGGCCCTCTTGGCATCCATGCATTTGTTTTCTACATCTGTTTGTCTATTTCTGCTTATCAAATACATTAATCTATACCATCTAGATTCCACATATATGCATTAATATATGTGAACTGAATTTTAAAAGAGAAACAGGAGACAGCCACGTTAAGAAGAAAGGAGATGGTACTACAGGCAGGGCTGTGTTTAAGGGCACAGAGGTATGAGACAGAATACTGTATCTGAAGAACTGTATGTGAAATTGTGTGCAAGCACATGTCTTTGTCTTTTGAAATAAAAGGCTTTACTTAGCCTCCCTGGCCTCCCCTCATTCTCAAAAGGCTGGCTCAAGAGTTAATGATTAGGAAATGTGAAGATGTAGAAACAAAGAAGAACTGTTGGGCTGGTGAATTGGTAAAACTTTATAATTCTGCCACACATCAGGATCGTGGAACACCTAGTTCCTTGAAAGATACAGATAAAGGCTTGACACACATCCCTAAATTTTTTTTACAGGAAGCAGACCCCCACCAGATGAAAACTGCTGACCACAATCACACAGACCCTAGACTGACTGAAACTAGAAGGTTAATGATGCTTGAAACTTCACCTTGATATCAACCAATCTGAGGGTTGTATGCACGCTGATCACACAACCTGAAGTTCCCTCCCTCTTTAAAACCTCTTCCCTGAAAGCTATTGGGGAGTCTGGGCTTTTCAGCATAAGATGCTGATGCCCCTTGCTTGGTACTCGCATAAACGCTTTACATTCCTTCACCATAACTATGTGTCAGTTGATTGACTTTACTGCACACAGGTGGGCTGACAAAGATAGAAATTTGGTTCAGTAATGTATGTAGTGCCACATTGCTGGAGCATAGCGTTTGTCTTTAGTTTTAATGTTTCATTTCTGCAGTTGCAGACTTATTATTGCATTAGAATTTTCAAATATTTTAAACAGTGGCTTTATAAGCCCCTAAAAGTTCTTTGGTGTGGTCGCTCAGTTGTGTCCAGCAGTTTGCGACCCTCTGGACTGCAGCATGCCAGGCTTCCCTGTTCTTTACTATCTCCCAGAGTTTGCTCACATTCCTGTCCATTGAGTTGGTAATACTATCTTAGTTATAATTTATAATTTTATCAATCATTCTTTGTTATCTGCTGTACACACAGTTGAGTGCTTAACTCAATTCAGATAATGTAAAGTCTTTGATCCGAAAAATGCCTCAAGACAAACCCTGGGATAATAAATCCATAGTGAATCTGAAAACATTAATTTTTAAAGGATATTATTATCTTTTTATCTGTGTTTTTTCTGCTGGCAAAGTTTTGCTTTAAAAAAAAAAATTGCAGATATATGAACTTGAGGTTTTTTTTTTTTTTTTTTCCCCCCTCTGATTTTTCCTGAGAACTTTCTTAAGTGTAACTTTTTTTCATTTCAGTTTTGGTCTTGTGCCCAGATGCTAACTGTAAAAGTTAAACAAATCAATACAAGCCTTTCTTTGAATAGTCTAACTTGGAGTTATCAAGAAGGAAATAACTAAGATAAGAGCTACTTCCTTGCCCTCCAAAAAAAAATATTTTTTGATTCTGACTTCTGCTTTTTCAGTGTTTTATATATTATGTATAGAACCTACTCAGATTTTTTTTCAAAGAGTGAAGCTATAGGACTTCATTAAAATTTAACTGATTCTGTCCTATTAGATATTAAAATTAACCATGCCTCTTTCTAATCTTCTTTATTCCTCCATTCCATGTGTTTTGACCTTGAGTTGACTTTTAAAGATACTTCTGCCAGAGATTCAGAGTACATCAAAAAATGGGTTAAAATGGATGCTCTAAAAAAAAAAAATGGGTTAAATTTTTTAATAGCAATCTCATCACAAATGAATTTCACATTATTCTATCAAGAGCTAAATGAAAAAATAAAACTTTGATGTTCATAGTAGGAAAGATAAGAGTTTTATATTCCAGTGGTCTTCTGCAGAACATGCTTAAATGAATGCATTTGTAATATGAAGCATAACGTCATCTGTGTTCTGCACAACTGCATCTTGGCTGTAGATGATTGCACTGTGGGACGTGAGAAGGAATTTTGAAATGAGCAGCCTGTTTCCTGCAGATAAGTTTATATGGCCTCCTTTCATCATGAAAAGAAGTTAAGATAACAGCTATCCTATAAACAAAACACAAAATTTCAAATCTACTCTTAGTTCAAATGGCTTTCAGTCTGGATTCAGGATGATCACAATGCACTGTGTGAATTTGCACTTCACTAAGCTCAGGCAAACTACTCAGAATGTTCCCCCCCCCTCCCCCGGGAAAGATTTTATTTTATTTTTTAATATAAGTTTATTTATTTTAATTGGAGGTTAATTATTTTACAATATTGTATTGGCTTTGCCATACATCAACATGAATCTGCCACAAAGGAAGATCTATAACTTGTTGTATGGTTTCAAATGGTTTTNTCCCCCCCCCTCCCCCGGGAAAGATTTTATTTTATTTTTTAATATAAGTTTATTTATTTTAATTGGAGGTTAATTATTTTACAATATTGTATTGGCTTTGCCATACATCAACATGAATCTGCCACAAAGGAAGATCTATAACTTGTTGTATGGTTTCAAATGGTTTTATAATTTGGCATATGCACATAAACACTTAAATAGTTGATGCTAATATAGATGTCAGTATGTGAAAGTCACTCTGTCATCTGTCTCTTATACACATCTAGATGTGTATAAGAGACAGCCTATGTAATAATATAAAGCATGCAAATCTACTCATAGTAAGGACCCCAGAAGAGAAAGAGAAAAGGAGAGCAAAAATGTATTTGAAGAAACTATGGCTGAAAACATCCCCAAACTAAAGAAGAAGGTGGAAACCTAAGTACAAAAGCAAAGAGGGTCCTAATAAGACAAACTCAAACAGACCTACACCAAGACATATTTTAATTAAAACGGAAAATCTTAGAGGATTCCCAGGGCAACAAGAGGAAAATAAAGAGTTAATTACAAGGGAACTCTCATAAGTTAGCTGATTTCTCTATAGAAAGGTTGCAGGCCAGAAAGAAGTAGAAAGATATATTTAAAATCCTAAAAGGGAAAAATATGCAACCTAGAATACTCTCTATGTGTTCTATATAGCAATATTTATTATCAGTTAGAATAGGAGAGAGAAAAAGAATTTCTCAGACAAGCAGAAACTAAAATAATTCAGCAATACTAAGGTGAGGTGAAGTTGCTCAGTCATGTCCGACTGTTTGCAACCCCATGGACTGTAGCCTACCAGGCTCCTCCGCCCATGGGATTCTCCAGGTGAGAATACTGGAGTGGGTTGCCATTTCCTTCTCCAGGGGATCTTCCCGACCCAGGGATTGAACCCAGGTCTCCCACATTGGAGGCAGACGCTTTAACCTCTGAGCCACCTATCCTAAAAGAAATATTAAAAGGTTTTCTCTAAACTGAAAAGAATAATCTATAGGAAAGATAAAATCACCCTTGAAAGTAAATCATTTAGATAAGCTCATACATAGATTTTAAAATTCAGTATATTTTTGTGAAAACAATGATAACCACAATGAATGGCAAAAGGATATACATGAAGATGTGAAGGAGGATTAAAAGGTTTTCTCTAAACTGAAAAGAATAATCTATAGGAAAGATAAAATCACCCTTGAAAGTAAATCATTTAGATAAGCTCATACACAGATTTTAAAATTCAGTATATTTTTGTGAAAACAATGATAACCACAATGAATGGCAAAAGGATATACATGAAGATGTGAAGGAGGAAATCAAAATCATAAAATGTGAGGAAGGAGAGTAAGAAAATGTTGATTGTATTATGTTTTAAAGTATTTCTAGAAAGTGTTTATGTCTATATGACTATCAGTCTAAAGCATTTCTAGAAGGTGTTTATGTCTATATAACTATCAGTCTAAAGCAAGTAGCTATAGGAAGGAGATAGACTGCTTGAAAAACAGGGTAACCAGAAATCAAAAACATAAAATAGATTCACAGAAACCACAAAAAAGAAAATACAAGCAGGAAATAAAAAGAAATCATCAGACCACACATACACACACACACACACACACACACAAACTGAAAGGTACAAAGAAGAAACATAGAGTCAACAGGAAAATAAGGTTTAAAATGGCAATATACAAATACCTGTCAATAATTACCTTAAATGTCAATGGGCTAACATTCCTAGTCTCCTGTAAATGTGTTATCATACTTTCATAATTTAAAAGGAAAAAAAAATGTCAATGGGCTAAATGCTTCAATCAAAACACAAACAGTAGCAGATTGGATTAAAAAAAAAAGAGAGAGAGCCTATAATATACCTCCTCCAGAGACCAACTTAAGGGCAAAGACACACACACAGATTCAAAGTATGGGAATTCAGTTCAGTTCAGTTCAGTCGCTCAGTCGTGTCTGACTCTTTGCGACCCCATGAATCGCAGCACACCAGGCCTCCCTGTCCATCACCATCTCCCGGAGTTCACTCAGACTCACGTCCATCGAGTCCGTGATGCCATCCAGCCATCTCATCCTCGGTCGTCCCCTTCTTCTTCTGCCCCCAATCCCTCCCAGCATCAGAGACTTTTCCAATGAGTCAACTCTTCGCATGAGGTGGCCAAAGTACTGGAGTTTCAGCTTTAGCATCATTCCTTCCAAAGAACACCCAGGACTGATCTCNTCCCTTGGTATCTCCAATTCTCTTGAAGAGATCTCTAGTCTTTCCCATTCTGTTGTTTTCCTCTATCTCTTTGCATTGATTGCTGAAGAAGGCTTTCTTATCTCTTCTTGCTATTCTTTGGAACTCTGCATTCAGATGCTTATATCTTTTCTTTTCTCCTTTGCTTTTCACCTCTCTTCTTTTCAGTGCTATTTGTAAGGCTTCTCCAGACAGCCATTTTGCTTTTTTGCATTTAATGAAGGTCAAAATATTCAGTTTGAGAAGGTACACAAAATACTTCCCCATCCAACAGTTGTCATGATTAAAATAGTTATGCTGTTTAGTTTTAACAGTAACAGAATATGTGTGTGAGAGTTGGAGAGGGTGGGGAGGGTTTAATAACAGGGGAAAAGCCCAGAGCTAAGAGTCAGTTCCACCGTCCTTATACTGGAACCAGTCCCACTTATGCACCCAACCTCTTTCTATTCTTAATCATTATGCCCTTATACAGTCATGCGCAGAAAAATCTTCTCTCTTTAAAATCAGAGTAAAAGAGAAGTTGTTATTGGGGCAGACTATTGTCTTCATATGGCAGTCTCCATGACTCAGGTACCATGATTAACTTCCTTTTCAGAACCTTTCTTCCTGATACTGTTGCTGAACACCTGCCTAAATGTCTGATCTTTGAGGTTCTGACTTCCTGAGACCTGGCCCTGCTATAGTCATCTTCTGCCGGTAGTTTCCTGGTGGGAAAATGACAAGTCAGGATGACCCTTTACCCCTTAACGTTGGTTCTGCTGTTGCCTTTCTGCCATACACCGTCTCCCACAAATTTAGATCTCCTAGATCCCAAGACTTATTGACATTTTAACCAACTCTTTCTCTGAATGTAAAGACTAATGGATACTTCTCTTTAGTTGCAGTCATTACATATCAATTTGAGTTTTCTCTACAGCATTCCTAACCCTACTGCTGCTGCTAAATCACTTCAGTCGTGTCCAACTCCGTGTGACCCCATAGATGGCTCTGCCGCCTGTGGGATTCCCCAGGCAAGAACACTGGACTGGGTTGCCATTTCCTTCTCCAATCCTACAGTCCTCCACATTTTATCTACTTTAGCACATCAGGTGATTAAGAGTTTACTATACTTTTAGGCAACTCATTCCTGTTTTGAGCAGTGCCTCGTTACTATAGCACGTTAATGACTGGATCTATGTAGATGGGCCAGTTGTTACATTAAATAGTTACATTCCATGTATTTTCATCCACAGTCAATTTTTATATATATATCCACCCTATTATACATATTGAAATGTACATGAAATCCGCCTATACTTAAGACTTCTCATAAACTGATGTTCTGGAAATTTTGATGGATACTAGGTTTTAGAAGAAAAGTGAAGGGAACAGATGACTAGAAGGGAAACGATGACTAGAACTTGAAAAGAGTTCAGGAGAGGTGAGCATAGATGCGGGATCAGAAGGTCAGAGTGCCTGGTTGGGGGACAGTGTGAGGCTGTGGGTTAATCACCTAGGTATAGCCCTGTGGCACTGCCCACACACTGAGGGACAGAGAGAGCTATATGATGAAACCAGAAGATTGGAGTCACCAGAGTCACACAAGTACCATGAGGATTTATTTTGCAAAAAACAAGCTTTTAAAAGTGATCCTATGTCCTGAACTGGTCAGAGAGATCGTTTATTTTTGTCAAGGGTAATCCAACACCACTTCTTGAACAGCTCAAGTGTAATACCTGCCACACGGCTTAGTTGGTTTTTGGGTATATGTGTATGCATGTGTGTTTGCTTTTAATTAAAATGGCAGAAATGTCTATTTAGTTCTTTGGCCCATTTTTTGATTGGGTCGTTTATTTTTCTGGAATTGAGCTGTATAAGTTGCTTGTATATTTTTGAGATTAGTTCTTTGTCAGTTGCTTCATTTGCTATTATTTCCTCCCATTCAGAAGGCTGTCTTATGGGCCAAAGAACTAAATAAACATTTCTCCAAAGAAGACGTATGGATGGCTAACAAACACATGAAAAGATGATCAACGCCACTCATTATCAGAGAAATGCAAATCAAGACCACAATGAGATATCACTTCACACCAGTCAGAATGGCTGTGATCCAAAAGTCTACAAGCAATAAATGCTGGAGAAGGTGTGGAGAAAAGGGAACCCTCTTACACTGTTGGTGGGAATGCAAACTAGTATAGCCACTTTGGAGAACAGTGTGGGGATTCCTTAAGAAATTGCAAATAGAACTGCCTTATGACCCAGCAATCGCACTGCTCAGCATACACACCAAGGAAACCAGAATAGAAAGAGACACATGGACCCCAATGTTCATAGCAGCACTGTCTATAATAGCCAGGACATGGTAACAACCTAGATGTCCATCAGCAGATGAATGGATAAGAAAGCTGTGGTACATATACACAATGGAGTATTACTCAGCCATTAAAAAGAATACATTTGAATCAGTTCTAATAAGATGGATGAAACTGGAACTGATTATACAGAGTGAAGTAAGCCAGAAAGAAAAACACCAATACAGTATACTAACACATATATATGGAATTTAGAAAGATGGTAAAGAGGACCCTGTATGCAAGACAGCAAAAGAGACACAGATGTGTAGAGCAGAGTTTTGGACTGTGAGGGAAAGGGAGCGGGAGAGGGAGGGATGATTTGGGAGAATAGCATTGAAATATGTATACTATCATGTAAGAAACAGTCTATGTTCAATGCAGGATGCAGGATGCTTGGGGCTGGTGCATGGGGGTGATCTGGAGGGATGATGTGGGGTGGAAGGTGGGAGGGGGGTTCATGTTTGGGAGTTCATGTACACCCGTGGCAGATTCATGTCAATGTATGCCAAAACCAATACAGTACTGTAAAGTAAAAGTAAAAATTAAAATTAAAAAAAAAATGGCAGGACTATACAAGTAGATGTTTCAGTAACATCAGCCGTCAGGGCATGTCCTTGCTTCTGAACTAAGAATAGGACAGCCCTGTTGTCTGATAGAGAATTAATGTGAGATTGTGAGCAGCAGCATTCAGAGAAGACAATCAGCAAGAGCAAATTGCAAATGTGAATTCTTATCCTACCTCCAGCTGTTCAGCACCCAAGATCAAAGGAGAAGGGCTGAGGTCCTAGCTCAGGGAGAGGTGAGTTTTTTATTCAGCTGTCTTATGTACCAATTGTGTTTACACATACACACACATTTTCTTTCTCCATACCACATCCCTCGTCTGCTCGAAATCTTGAAACAATTCCCAATTCACTCAAACTATTAATAAAAGCCAACAGTGTTCAAATATCCTCCCTGAGCTGATCCTAGTTACTTCTTTGCCTTTATTCTTTCTGCTCCTCCCTCACTGAATCTGATTTCCAGTCCTCCTCCAAGTCTTTTCTCAGTTGCTCCCTCCTCATTGAAACCTATCCCAACTCCCTTCTTTAAAATTGCTTTCACTCTACTCCCAGCTTTCCAAACCTCCCTTACCTTGTTTTTTTTTTTTTTTGATGTGGGGTGGAAGGTGGGAGGGGGGTTCATGTTTAGGAGTTCATGTACACCCGTGGCAGATTCATGTCAATGTATGCCAAAACCAATACAGTACTGTAAAGTAAAAGTAAAAATTAAAATTTAAAAAAAAATGGCAGGACTATACAAGTAGATGTTTCAGTAACATCAGCCGTCAGGGCATGTCCTTGCTTCTGAACTAAGAATAGGACAGCCCTGTTGTCTGATAGAGAATTAATGTGAGATTGTGAGCAGCAGCATTCAGAGAAGACAATCAGCAAGAGCAAATTGCAAATGTGAATTCTTATCCTACCTCCAGCTGTTCAGCACCCAAGATCAAAGGAGAAGGGCTGAGGTCCTAGCTCAGGGAGAGGTGAGTTTTATTCAGCTGTCTTATGTACCAATTGTGTTTACACATACACACACATTTTCTTTCTCCATACCACATCCCTCTTCTGCTCGAAATCTTGAAACAATTCCCAATTCACTCAAACTATTAATAAAAGCCAACAGTGTTCAAATATCCTCCCTGAGCTGATCCTAGTTACTTCTTTGCCTTTATTCTTTCTGCTCCTCCCTCACTGAATCTGATTTCCAGTCCTCCTCCAAGTCTTTTCTCAGTTGCTCCCTCCTCATTGAAACCTATCCCAACTCCCTTCTTTAAAATTGCTTTCACTCTACTCCCAGCTTTCCAAACCTCCCTTACCTTGTTTTTTTTTTTTTCTTTTTTGTACTTTTGTACTTATCAATTTATAAAATACTTTCTTATTGGTTTTCTGACTCCTCCTAGATTGTTAGTTCCAAGACATTTAATGCTGTATCCTTCAGACCTTGAACATTGGCCAGCCTTATGAATTCAAAAAAGAAAAACATTTGTTGAATAAATGAATTAAAAAGAGATAATGTTATTTGCCTTTTTTGGTGGCAATATGGGATGTCATACCTTTTATTACAGTCCTTGAGTGGTAAGAGGAACTGTGAACACTGGGCAAGCAGCTTCAGCTGTGGTAGTCGTATCCCTTAAAACAGAGAGTCCAGAAACTCCAGGTCAAGTGAGTAGTTGGCCATAGGGAACAGCAGATCTGGAAAGCAAAAGTGCTTTAGGAAGAAAAAAGTCAGTCAAGAGAGGCTGTGGTGGGGAAACAGTCTGTTCAGTTGACATGCAGCAAAATGTACTTATCTATTGTGTTTATACTGTTTGTCTCATTGCATAAAAATAAAAGCTTTGTTAAGACAGGAATTGTTACTTATATTTTTCACTAACATATTCCAGCACTAAGAACTGTGTATTTCAGAGGTTAGTTTCATTATGTGTCTTATAAATTAAGACAAATGGTGTTTCACTAATGGAAATTATATTTTTAAATATTTTTGCTCACATCTGTAAATACTGTTATTAAAAGATATGAACTCATCAAGTTATTGTCATGTGTTAAAGAGAGGAAAAGTTCTTCTCTTCTGATTTAATATAGATGGCTTCTTTAGAGAGAACAGATGATTGAACAAAATTAGAAGATGTTTAAATACTGTATCTACCCCAAATCCCACTCCAGTACTCTTGACTGGAAAATCTCATGGACAGAGGAGCCTCATAGGCTGCAGTCCATGGGGGTCACAAAAAGTCAGACACAACTGAGCGACTTCACTTTCACTTTTCACTTTCACGCATTGGAGAAGGAAATGGCAACCCACTCCAGTATTCTTGCCTGGAGAATCCCAGGGATGGGGGAGCCTGGTGGGCTGCCGTCTATGGGGTCGCACAGAGTCGGACATGACTGAAGCGACTTAGCAGCAGCAGCTACCCCAAATATTATACCTTTATATATTTTATTTGCATATATGATTATATATAATCAAAACATTGATGCTTTTGAACTGTGGTGTTGGAGAATACTCTTGAGAATTCCTTGGACTGCAAGGAGATCAAATCAGTCAATCCTAAAGGAAATCAGTCCTGAATTGGAAGGACTGATGCTGAAGTTGAAGCTCCACTATTTTGGCTACCTGATGCGAAGAACTGACTCATTGGAAAAGACCCCGATGCTGGGAAAGATTGAAGGCAGGAGGAGAAGGGGACGACAAAGGATGAGATGGTTGGATGGCATCACCGACTCAATGGACATGAGTTTGAGTAAGTTCTGGGAGTTGGTGATGGACAGGGAAGCCTGGCGTGCTGCAGTCCATGGGGTCACAAAGAGTCAGACATGACTGAGCGGCTAAACTGAACTACTCAAAGTAGAATAATTTAGCAAAAATGCTAACTATAAGAACAAAGATCTCCATTTTTTTCCTTTAAATAACTGAAACTGTTACACATGAAAAAGGAGAAAAGGAAAAAAATTCTATTCCAGGCCCTAGGAGATAAATTATGAGTAATTAATGTAGTCAAAAAGATACCAACTCCGTGTGCTAGTGCTACAATAGATCACCACAGCACACAAAAGTTCTGTTTG
This sequence comes from Oreotragus oreotragus, assembly GCA_006410675.1. Lineage (NCBI taxonomy): Eukaryota > Metazoa > Chordata > Mammalia > Artiodactyla > Bovidae > Oreotragus > Oreotragus oreotragus. The sequence continues at coordinate 19,353 of SJYX01009178.1, read as the reverse complement.
TCCATCCCCAGAAACTCAGGGAAAAGAAGGCTTTTGGACTTCAGATGTAAAGCTGTTAAAGAAATTCTAAATAGAGGCACTATAGAATACCCTTTAATTTAATATCATTTTAGGGAAAATGATCTTTGTATGTGTATCTTTGGCACATACAAAGATTAGTCAAGAGAAACCTCCTGCTGGGGGGAACAAGATGGTGGGTTAGAAACATCTTGAGCACACCTCCTCTTATGAGCACATCAAAATCACACAACTTACTAGGCTGGAATCTATTAAAAAACAACAACAAAAACAACTTAATGTCCAAAGAGACAAAGAAGAAGTCACAGCAAGATGGTGGTGGTAGGAGGTGTGCTCCTGATACAATCAAATTCCATACAACCTGAGTGAGTGACCCTCAACTAGAGAACAATTATATCACAGAATTTCCCCTGAAGGAGTCAGAGTTCTGAGCCCCACATCAGGCTCTTCAGACTAAAGGTCCAGCATCAGGAGGAAGAGCCCCAGAGCATTTGGCTTTGAAGGCAGCAGAGCCTGATTACAGGGTCTCCACAGGACTGGGGAAAACAGAGACCCCACTCTTAGAGGGCACACACAAGGTCTCACATGCACTGGGACGCAGGGCAAAAGCAGTGACTAGGAACTTGTGCCGGACCTGCCTGCTGGTCTTGGAGGGTCTCTTGGGGAAGTGGAGGGCATCTGTAGCTCACCAAGGGGACGTGAACACTGGTGGCAGTGGCAAAGATATCAAGAACGTCATCTACAGGAACTCTTACTGAAGGTAGACATCTTGCTTGGGTCATAAGCACCAAGACCCAGCCACACCCAATAGCCAGCAGGCTCCAATGATGGGATACCTCAGGCCAAGCAAGTCATAGAGGGGGAACACAGCCCCACCTATCAGCATACAGGCTGCTTAAAGACTTCCTGATCCCACAGTCACCTCTAGACACAGACCATGCCCACCAGAGGACCAAGACCCAGCTCCACCCACCAGTGGGCAGGCACCACAAGCAAGAAAACTACAATCCTGCAGCCTGTGAAACAGTCCATAAACTCAGGTCAAAACCTACCCTGGGACCAGGGAACAGCAAGACACTGGCCCTTGCATGACAAGAGGAGACTGTACTGCTGGGACACATAGTTCAGTTCAGTTCAGTTCAGTCGCTCAGTCGTGTCCAACTCTTTGTGACCCGATGAATCGCAGTACACCAGGCCTTCCTGTCCATCACCAACTCCCAGAGTTCACTCAGACTCATGTCCATCGAGTCTGTGATGCCATCCAGCCATCTCATCCTTGGTCGTCCCCTTCTCCTCCTGCCCCAATCCCTCCCAGCATCAAAGTCTTTTCCAATGAGTCAACTCTTCGCATGAGGTGGCCAAAGTATTGGAATTTCAGCTTTAGCATCATTCCTTCCAAAGAAATCCCAGGGCTGATCTCCTTCAAAATGGACTGGTTGGATCTTCTTGCTGTCCAAGGGACTCTCAAGAGTCTTCTCCAACACCACATTCAAAAGGATCAATTATTTGGCACTCTGCCTTCTTCACAGTCCAACTCTCACATCCATACATGACCACCGGAAAAACCATAGCCTTGACTAGATGGACCTTAGTTGGCAAAGTAATGTCTCTGCTTTTGAATATACTATCTAGGTTGGTCATAATTTTTCTTCCATGGAGTAAGCATCTTTTAATTTCATGGCTGCAATCACCATCTGCAGTGATTTTGGAGCCCCATCTATTTCCCATGAAGTAATGGGACCAGAAGCCATGGTCTTCGTTTTCTGAATGTTGAGCTTTAAGCCAACTTTTTCACTCTCCACTTTCACTTTCATCAAGAGGCTTTTTAGTTCCTCTTCACTTTCTGCCATAAGGGTGGTGTCATCTGCATATGTGAGGTTCTTGATATTTCTCCTGGCAATCTTGATTCCAGCTTGTGTTTCTTCCAGTCCAGCGTTTCTCATGATGTACTCTGCATATAAGTTAAATAAGCAGGGAGACAATATACAGCCTTGACGTACTCCTTTTCCTATTTGGAACCAGTCTGTTGTTCCATGTCCAGTTCTAACTGTTGCTTCCTGACCTGCATA
>SJYX01009177.1:0-10510 GCA_006410675.1 Oreotragus oreotragus | reverse complement strand
AAAAAACAAGAATTAGGATTCCTAATCTTTTCCTTTGTGCACACTTTAAGACAACTATATTAAGAGAGAGAGAAAAAAAGGACAAATGAGTAGGTAAAGAATATTTCTTTTCTGGGCAATTTTATTAAACTTTGTTTACAAATTTTAAAAATGAGCATTTTTAGATGGTGTTAGGTACAGTGTTTTTCTGGTGGGTAATTTGGCAATAACTTCGAATGTCTAAAATGCTGAAATTCTTCTCTTAGGAGCTGTTATATTCACACTAGTATATAAAATTTTATGTCCCCAGTGTGTTAGTTACAGCATTGCTTATAAGCAGAGAATCTAATCAACTTAAGTATCTATCAGTCTAGGACCTGACTTATATTGAAACATCTATTTTAAATGAGTGAGATAGATCTATATGTACTGATAAGGAATGATAGCCAAAGTAAGTGTAAGAAACTAGTTGTACAGCAACTGTATGGCCCTACTTGTGTTAAAAGCAAACCAAAGGGTTACCTGTATGTAAATGTTTGTTAGGTAAATTTGTATATGACTGGAAAATTCCAGAAGTTACACATAAAAACTTTAGGATAATTAACTTTAGGAATTGGGGATATAGTATAAGACAACAAGAGAATTTCAGTTTTTTATTTTTAAAATTTTCTTTCACAATGAATATATGTTTAAAATTTAAAGCTCATCATCAGGAAAAGTAAAAAGGCATTCTTGGTAAATATTCTAAAATAACTGTATCTTATGGATGTACCACAATTTTTTAATCATTTGCCTGTTGGTGGGCATGTTAGATTGTTTCTCATTTTTCACTATGGTAAATAATGCTTGGAAGAAGATCTCAGGATGTTTCAGATGATTTTTTGAGAATAGATTCTCAGAAATAGGACTCTTGAGTCAATGGGTATGGATAATTTTAAAGGTCTCACTATATATTACCAAATTGCTTTCCAAAATGATTGAAGCAATTTATATTCCCACCAACAGTTATAAAAGTGCCCAAATAGAGTACATTTATTCAAAGTTGCTCATTACATGATTGCTTCAACTACTTAGTTGCATTTGTGCTATGAATCTGCTAAGTGAATAGAGCTGAACAGTTTTTAACCCAGATTCCTTAGCTGAAACATTTTAAAATTTGTAAACAAAGTTTAATAAAATAGCCCGGAAAGAAAATATTCTTGACCATTTTATTTGTCCTTTCTCTCTCTCTCTCTTCATATGGTTGGCTTTAAGTGTGCACAAAGGAAAAGATTTGGAATTCTAATTCTTGAATTTTTCATCTTTGTGTGCAGAATCTTCCAGCCTTTTTCTGTGGAATAATGTGCAGTTCATTTATGTTCTTCTCATGAACTCTCTGCATTATATATTACAAATTCTACTTTGTCCTTTTGCATTAATGGTTAATTATATAGCCAGCATTGTTCTCTGTAAGTTCATAAATAAGAAGAGACCATTTTAAATTCATTACTTAGGGAGTAGCACCTTGATCATCACATATCTTGAACTCAGAGCCTACAGCTTAGGGGTGATTGAGATTTAAGGAACTAAAAATAGTTCTGGTTGTGAATTTATCTTCTCAATTTTCAAATATATCTTTTTATATTTGGAATTTTTTGGAAGTCAGATTATATCTTATAATTGATATCAGTAGAAACTTGCCAATTACCATGCAGAGTTGAGACTTAACTGGTGGTTGCCATTGCCTGAGAATGTATAGGTTTAGCTGTACACAGCATGTCTTTTCTTTTTTTGGAAGTTTTAATTTTTTTTTAAACTTTATATTGGAGTATTAGTCAGTTAACAGTGTTGTGATAGTTTCAGGTGGACAGCAAAGGGACTCAGCCATACATATACATGTATCCATTCTCCCCTAAACTCTCCTCCCATCTGGACTGCCATATAACATTGATCAGAGTTCTCTTGTGTTATACAGTAGGACCTTATTATTTATCTGTTTTATATATAATAGCTTGTTTCTGCTAATCCCTAACTCCTAATATATTACCTCTCTTGCAACATAAGTTTGCTTTCTATGGCTGTCTGTCTTTTTGTTTTGTAAATGAGTTCATTTGTATCATTTTATAGATTCTTCATATAAGTGATATCCTATGATACTTGTCACTGTTGGACTTAATGTGATTGTTGCTCCAAATGGCATTATTTCATTGTTTTTGTGGCTGAGTAGTATTCCCTTGTATATGTACATCACATCATCTTTATCTGTTCATCTGTCATTGGACACAGGCTGCTTCCATGTCTTGGCTATTGTAAATAGTGCTGCTGTGAACATTGGGGTGCATTTGTCTTTTCAAATTAGAGTTTTCTTCAGATATCTTCCCAGGAGTGGAATTGCTGGATCATATAGTAACTCTGTTTTCAGTTTTTTAAGGAACTTCCATACTGTTTTCCATAGTAACTATACCAATTTATATTCCCCCCCACAGTGTAGGAGGGTTCCCTTTTAGAGAAACAACATATTTTAGGGTACAGTGAGATTTAGATGGGACTAGCCTTGACCCTTTCTAATTCATTTGTTTCTCTCTTTAGTTGATAAGTTGTGTCCGACTCTTGCGACCCAATGGACTGTAGCTTGCCAGGCTCTTCTGTCCATGGAATTCTCCAGGCAGGAATACTGGAGTGGGTTGCCATTTCCTTCTCCAGGGGATCTTCCTGACCCAAGAATCGAACGCGGGTCTCCTGCATTGCAGGCAGATTCTTTACCAACTGAACTATGAGGGAAGCCCAACTCATTTGTTTAATAAAACTTGCTACTCACCTTTTAGATGTTTTTCAAGGGTTAAGTGTATTCTGCTTTTAAACAGTACTTTTTTTGTTGCACGTTTTCAGAAGAAAGGTTTTGGTTTGCATTTTTACTTTTAAGAAGAAGGAAGGGTTCTGAGTAACTGGTAGATTAATTAATATAGCTTTCATTTTAAGAACAGAGCATCTTAGCAGGGAATTCCAGTGTAGAATCAGTTACTGTTTACTGAGCACTGTTCAGTGCCAGGTAAAAGGTTTTGAAGTGTGGAGATGTGTCTGCAGGCTGATAAATGCTATGAATGCTGGAACATGACTAGGCTAACGCTTATGTTATGTAAACAAGAAAGTCATAGTATACTTCGCATCCTTTTGTCCATGACCGTGATTCTTGTGTTTATATATAACTCTTTTCTTAAAAATTTACTTGGAATGTCAGAATGGAGAATATTGTTTACCCAAAATACATGGGGTAAGAATTTTTTTAAAAAATTCCAAGTGTTACAAAACAGTTTTGTAACATTTTCTCCAGAACATGTTGTAATTTTGGAGAAACAATGACTATATTAGAAAGTATTAGGTGTGAACCCTTATGTAGCACTTGAGCCAGCCTTTATGTAGCACTTAGACTAATGTCTTTTTTGTTACCTGCTGCAAGATGTAGTGTTTTGGATTTTCTTGAACTCAATTTCTTTTAATTTAATAAATTACGTTTATGGAGCAGCATGGATTATTTTATGAACTGTCATCTCCCAACAAAATGTTATTTTGGCTCTTACAGATACTTTTGAGGAAAAACACTGCAAAAATTATGCTGAGAGATTAATTAGCTAAATTTAAGTAATTAAATTTAATTAAGTTAGAAATTATGTAGAAATTAAGTTGTAGCCATTTTTTTAAAACTTAAGTGAGTGAGTGATTTGCACCACTATCCTCCAAGATTGTAGCCTCAGCTACTTTTTTCAGTAACCCAACATCCAACTGACTGACGAATTTTAATGATCATACTTCCTAAGTATATCCTGTAATCTAACCATTTCTATCTCCATTAACATCATCTCTCACCTAAACTCCCAAGTGTCCTCCTTGCTTCTTTATCCTTGCCTCACTGATTTTGCAGGATACTTAGAATAAAAGCCATGTTCCTTTTCATGATTGTAGTACTTTTCATCATCTTTACCTCTGTTTTCAACCTCATCTCTGGTTTTTTTTCTTTGCCTTTCACTGAATTATAGATACAGTATAACTTTTCCTATTTCTCAAACACCAGAGGTCTTCCCTGATTCTTCTGAAGTAACTTTACGCTCCTCACCCAACCTCTCCCTGTATTTTCAGTTATACAGACTTGTTTGTTTCTGTGGTAGATGTTGTGAGTAAAATCTCTAGGACCAGACAACGTCCAGGCAACCTGCCAGCTGATTGTGAGCACATGAATTAGCCTAGCCTATAATATATGGAACAGAATAATATCCAGCTGAGCCAACCCATAGTGTTGTGAGAAAGGTAGTGATTATTTTAGCCCAAGTTTTTGAGTGGTTTATCACACAGCAGTAAATAATTGACTTAATTCCTTCGTAGCACTTAGTATCTATAGTTATCTATACATTTCTCTGTTTACTTTATTAGTGTCCTCCATTACAATGCAAATACCCTGAGATTCAACGTATTATGTACTTTGCTTGCTGTCATATCCTCAGCGCTGAGAAAGGGGCCTTGAACTAATAAGTACTCAGTAGGTACTTAGTGAATAAATGAAAGAATGAACAAATGAATATAAAGTAATTCATATAACCTGTTAGAAATGACTTATCTGCTTTTCAGGATTAACTGAAAGACTTCTTGAGTTTTACTTTTGGCTGCTTACTTCACGCAATAGCTATAGAACCTAGGATAAGGTACGTAACCTCCTGGTTCCTTTGTAATGATTAAGTGAGCTAATTCTTGAAAAGCACTATTGCAGTGCCTGGCACTTACTCCAATAAATGAAAAAGGGAAAAAGCCACAACAACCCTGTGAGTGTATTTAGTTGTTCATGGTCTTAACTTTATAAAAATAAAAGCATAGTTTTCTTTTATTATGTGTTTAGTCTCCTGATTTAAATAACTGACTATCCAGTCTTGTAATTTATTCAGTTTGAGATCTTCATTCTTTTTGAACTGATGCTTAGAACCTAAACTTAGTCTGTAAATAAATGGCTAACTTCTCTGTAGAGTAAGTAAATAAGAAATATGCCAACAGTATAGAGAAAATGAAAAACAGACTATATTAATCAAGATAGGCTAGGTAATGCTGCAGTAATAAACTCATTTTCAGTGTCTTAAAATGAACCATTTTTTGTTCATGCTGTATGTCCATTTTAGGTCATCTTTGTCATCACCATTCTGATTCCAGGACCTAGAATAACTTTCTGGAATATCGCCAGTCACTGTGACAGGGGGAAAAGGGAAAGTCGTGAAGTACACACTGACTCAGAGCTTCTGCTCAGTTGAGATTCCAGCGAACACAAGCTACATAGCTAACCTGAGTTCAGCATGATAGGAAAGACAGTCCTACCATGCATCTAGAAGGAGAAAGAGGATTAGTATTCTTTTCACAGCTCTGATGACTACCACGCTGAAGTTAGTGATGTCTTGCCTGTTACAATGGTCAAGTCCAGGAACCAGAAATGAGGTTTATCTTGTCAACGCAACCTGCCTGTGCCTAGTTATTTTTTCAGTATCAGATTCCTTTACTGTGGTTTTATGTGAGAAGAACTGATGCTTTTATTGATCCTTTTCCCTAGAATGATCAAGAAGGAATTCTAAAGTCTCTGTAACTCATACTTTATACACGCTTTCATAACTTTCATTTTTAGATGGATTTTTCTTTTGAGCCATCAAGTCCTTGTTCATAATTGGTGATGTAAGTTTGCCTGTGGGGACAGGGAAATACTGAGCTTTCACCCAGAAAACAGAAGGATATAAAGTAGAAAACTTTATTTTTTTTCCCCCTACATTTTCCCCTCTTGTTAACCACTTCCCCCGTCACCATCGTAAACGTACCTACCCAGAATTTAGTCCTAATGTGTTTGTATCTTGCTCCTTTTGCAGGTAGCATTTAGGGTTTTCACTTGTTCATAAGCTCCTCTAGTGGAGGGTGTATAGGTGGAAAAGTACATCATTTTAGTTGCTAGCTGTTCCAAACTCTGTTCCCTATTTTTGTAGATAACAGAGAATTGGTTTAAAATAGTTTCTAGAGAAAGAAAATTTATAATGTAATTTAAAAGAATTATGTTCAGGCATCAGCACCAAATGCTTTCATTCTTACAGCATGCTTAAGGCATTGAATAGAAAGTAGTTTGATAGAAGCACTGCAGAATTTGTTTTGATTGCCATCTCTTTTGGTTTTACTACAGTGAGAGAAAAATGGAAGAAAGGGTATTAGCTATTAAAAGTTATTTGGCAGCAGCATTTACTTGGCAGTGAGTTCTCATTTTTTTCCTGCCACCCAAGTTATTTTATTTCTTTCTGTTGATTTACATAACATATGGTATTTGTGTTTCAATACCATAAAGAACCTAAGATAAAATAAACTATGCTCAGTGTTTTTTGGTATGCATTTATAAAACCTGGGCTTTTTTTTTTTTATCAAGTTATAGAAATGTTTCGAGTTTGACAACAGCTGTGCTTGAAATTATGTTTCAATAATGTTACAGTGACAAGGAAACTCCTTATTATGTTTGTAAGTACAAATGTCAGATTAAGTATTGAAGTAAAATTTTTATTATACCTTCTCAACTTTTAATATTCTTCTCTATGTAATTGTTTCTCCTGCTTAAAGACTAGCTCTTAAGGACTGCCTTTAGAAGTAGAAGGTGTCTTTCCTGGGGTTTCAGAACTTGGGGGTCATGCTGCTTTTATTGCCTTCAAAGAAGGCTGACCCATGTCTGCTCTGAGGTGTTTGAGTAATTTTTTTCCTGTATTGAAATCTGGAATCAAGAACGTGTCATTTTTCCCAGTTTACTTTCATAAATTTTGCTCATTGCTAATGATTGGAAATAAGTGATTGGAGATTACATCTAAACATTTTAATTGTAGTTAACTACTTAACAATAGTTTCTTTCCAGTGAATTTTAAAAAGTGATTCTTTCAGTGCTTTTAAGGTGAAGGATTACAGGAACAATTATTAATCTAATTATTTCTAATCCAGGAAGGGACTTCACTTTTTACTTTGTAGAATTATATATATTTATGAATACTCATTAGATCTCTTTTTAAAAATTCATGTATTTTTTTAAAAAAGAAAATTTAAAATCTTTAAACTTAACTACTAATGTTTCTGCTATATTTTAGAATATTGATTCTCAAACTTTAGTGTGCATCAGTCTCACCTAGAGGACTTGCTAAAACAGGATTTCTGACCCTACACCCAGAATTCCTGATTAAAAAGTTCTAGATTAGGGCTGAGAATTCATATTTCTTAAAAGTTCCTAGGTAATGTTAATGCTGCTGGTTTGGGGACCACATTTTGAGAACCACTGTTACAGAAAGACATTTCTTCTGAAATGCACTCATACTACTTTACAAAAACAAGCAATTATAGAAGTCATATACTCAAAATTATTAGATGTCTAAATGATTCTTCTAGTAGAAATCTGTTTTTTAAACTGAATATATGAAACTCATTTTACAGTACTGAAACCTGGTCCTAAGAATGATATACTTCTTATACTTTTTGAAATAGAAGTTTGTCAAGTTTCCATAACCAACAGCTATGTTATCAAGTAGTTAGATTAGCATTATGATGATTGAAGTCATTCTGTGCCTAGGTAAGGTAAGGTAAAGTCGCTCAGTCGTGTCCGACTCTTTGCGATCCCGTGGACTGTAATCTACGAAGCTTCTCCATCCATGGGATTCTCCAGGCAAGAACACTGGAGTGGATTGCCATTTCCTTCTCCAGGGGATCTTCCCAACCCAGGGATCGAACCCAGGTCTCCCGCGTTGGAGGCAGACGCTTTAACCTCTGAGCCACCAGGGAAGAATAACTTAAAAAAAAAACAGACTCTGTTAAGTGATCCAAAGAGAATATGTTAATTGGGGAAAACCTGAGATTGAAAGTAATTATGTGGAATATCAAAGCACTGGAATTGCATGTTTGTTTATAAGGCATCTGAAATAATCACCCAAATAAATCACTGTTAGTATGTATTTATAAGCCTGAAGATTTTTTGTTAATCAGTGTTAACCATAAACTTGGACTGAAATTCTTAAGGCAACTCATCTGGTGGCATTTAAATCCTATTTCATTGGGATTTAATGACATTCAAGTTCTATTTCTTTGAATTTTAAGAAGGTTTGATGAGTTCTCTCATCCCTAATTTATTAATTGGGCATGGGTAATAGACCTAATCTTGACTCCTCATTTTTAAAAGTTACTTTTAGCTAGTTAGGAGTGATTTCCCCAAGTGACTTGGGGAAATAAATAGGCATTAGTGGATGATGCCAATCTAGAATTCACTGAACACAAAAAATGGTTCTTGGGTTTTTTTCTTACTATCAGTCTTTCATGACTTGATAAGTCAGAGAAGTCACGTTGCCCTAGGTCAAATAATACCAAACTGAGGAGGTGCCTCCTTTCATCCACGTGCCATTATACCCAGTTCACCTGCTTGACATGTATAAGAGTTCTGTTTTGTCATGTGACTGCTAGAATGGTATGCACCACTCAGAATTATTCTTACATGTACCAATTGCTAATGAAGCAAATGATCAATTGTCAGAAAAGTGGGTAATATTAGTGAAGTGATCAAGGAAATAAGTAGAAAGATGAGGAAGTCAGGCAAAATTTTGGTATTGAATTGGCCTCATGTCATTTTCTTTCCAAATATCCCTAAAAGATATATTCTGCATAGTGTTTGAAACAGAAATTTCCCCAATTGCATTAGTCAAGTGATCACATATCTTAAAACATCATTGTTAGGAAAACAGCGTTGCCACGTTCCCGTATCTGTTTTCTCTCTGGCGAAATCTTAATAGCAAGTTGATTCTCCTCTTGTGTCACTGATAATTTTTGTGTGATAACTATTTAGGGTGTGGTGAGATTGTCTTTGTGAATCATTACTGTGTGTACTTTACTTCTATGACAGTATTTTAAAACATGCATCTCAGGAATGTGGTAGGTAGAATACTCACTTTAACCAAAAAAATTTTTAAATATCTGTTAAGTCTGGTGAGCAGCAATTCCAAAGTGAATAGTAAATTTACTTAAATATGTTTTTGAAGCTATATAAATTATTCTTACTTAACTGTTGTTACAGTGATACCACTTTATTCATGATTAATTTTGTATTAAGATACTTATTTTAAGATAAAAATGGTTTTCTTTTTAAAATAGTTTCTATTTCAGACCTTTCATCATTGTAAAGGCTGATTTTTCTCCCACCCAGATACAATTAAGATCAATTGATTCAGATCTTAGATTTTATTGCATTGTTTCATTTAGATGTGGCTTTTTTTCCTGGGTATTTTTATGAAGTATTCACTGCCCTCTGAAGTGGAGATTATTTATTTATAGATTTCTTTCTGCTCAACTTTGTTTTATAAGAGATATAAAATGCTTATAATAACATACAGAAAATAAAATAAACTTAAGAAAAGAGCACAAAAGGAAAATAAGCTTAGGAAAAATAAGAGGTTTGAAGTTGGTGCACGAAATTCATACCATGAAGTAAGTGCTCTATTAATTTGACTGTAAATTCTGTTGACAAACTTGAAGACGAAAATACAATCCTTGATGAGCAGGGATCCAAACTTTTATCTGCCTGCACATCGTTCATAAACACCCCATAACCCCATTATAACGTTTCTTTTTTCCTAAAGAGATACTCAAGGGTTGCTAGGCTAGGGACGAGGAGGGAGAGAGAGAGCAGAAAGTGGAGAAGTTTGAAGACATCCAGTTCCAAGATTTCTTTTTTTTTTTTCAGTTCCAAGATTTCTTCCAAGGAAGTTACTTCCACTATAGGATTCACTGATTTGTAGGATTCACATAATTCATAAATTCAAATAGAAACAAATTGTTCAAGACAAGTACTGTTATGTATTAGCATTAGCCAGACAGATTTCTCCTGTGGGCCCTAATGGTTCAGTGCATGCCCTTCACAGCATCCTTGTTATGAACAGGTGAATGAATTGTATAAACATCAGCAGTAAAGGAATCAGAAATGTATGAGCTTGAGAGAGGCCTCTGATTCAGTAATTCAGTACCACGGATGCTCTCTCCAGTTGGTCAGAAGGCCTGGTGGCGGGACTCATGCTTCTTAATCTCTTTGGGAAATGGGTAAGCTGATTTTTCACTTCTGGTCCACAGTAATTGATAGCAGTACTAAATCTTGTTTTAAATTTTTATAGTTATAATTTCATTGCAGTTAAAAAAAATCTGGTCGGAAAGCAGATATCCTTAATATATCTCATTTGTAGTAAATAAGATTTGAAGACATAGGTGAGTTTGAGTATCAGAACTGCCTTTGGATTTTGTTAAGTAATTATAGCAAGTACTATTTCTTTAATGTGAAAAAAGAAACTTACAAACTCAAAATGACATTCAATCAGTAGAGCATTTTTCTCAATCTTGTCTGAACTATAAATACCAAGGACTTTCTTGTGTGTATGAAGCTACAGAATTAGTCTTAATTGAAGCTTTTCTGCCTCTGCTGCTAAGTCGCTTCAGTCGTGTCCGACTCTATGCGACCCCATAGATGGCAGCCCACCAGGCTCCC
>SJYX01009175.1:124749-154338 GCA_006410675.1 Oreotragus oreotragus | reverse complement strand
AAAAAAAAAAAAAAAAAAAGGCACAATACCAGAAGCAAAATAAGGTCACAGTTACCAGGCACCTCTACTTTTAAAAATTCTGAAATACTTTCATGCAGTTGTTAAATTCAGATATAAATTTCACCTGCAGCTCTTAGTAGAGCCAAAAGGCTCCACAGAACTACCTTTTTTTTTCCATGACATCTACTTGAAACAGTGGCAATTTTATGCAAATAAAATTAATTTCATATTCGTGTCCTGTGTCTACAGTAAGTGCTGCCATAGTGGATTATGTTTTATAAGATGAATATTATATAGGAACAACTCATTCCCAGTGCATTTAATTTGCAAAATCAACCAAAAATCAAGAAAAACAGATTGCAAGTTTGCAATTTATAAGGTATTTTATTTCTCTACTTTTTTTTTAAATACTTGATGCTCTGGTCTTTCACATTCAGATCACATGTGATAAGATAGGTTTTTGTCAAGAACTGAGAAGGGTCAGAAATGTTACCTTGCTTGCAAGCTAACAGTTTAGCTTGCTACAGTTTCATAGATTTTGGCAAAGACACGAGATCCCTGGGTCAGAGGCAAAGAAGTTTACTACCAAAAGACAAGCAGGCGGCATGAGTTTCCTGTTCATACGGGTTACCCTTGGACTCAAGTCCAATGTGGGCGACAGAGAGTGGCCAAGTGGGATGCTGCACACACCAGGGGTCTAGGCCGCAGTGGAGGAAACCCAAGCTGGGAAAACTGCCACTCTTCCAGAGAGAATCTTCCAAAGAGAACTGCAAGCAAAACCGCCTGATCTTTGTCCTGAGAGAGTTTATCTTGGTCAGGAAATAAATCTGCCTTCTTCCTTAGGGGACACAATCTCTAGCTTCTAAAGTTATTTCCTGTGCCATGGTGCTACACTCAGTCACTAAGTCATGTCTGACTCTACAGCCCCATGGACTGCGGCCCGCCAGGCTCCTCTGTCCATGGAATTCTCCAGGCAAGAGTAATGGAGTGGGTTGTCATTTCCTCCTCCAGGGGACCTTCCCAATCCAGGGATCAGACTTGTATCTCCTGCATTGGCAGGAGGATTCTTTACCACTGAGCCAACGTCCTTGAAAAGATAGTGCAGAAGAAAGGCTGTCACAAGACCTGTAGAAACAGCTTGGATAATTGTTCCCAATAGTTCTGTACTCTACACTCCATACTTTATAAAAATCATTTCCTCTTAAGTGTTTCACCGTTTATCTAAAAGAAAAATTCTGCACTAGTTCTCTAAGAATATTTGTGCGATGATAAAGTTTGGAATTGAGAAACAGAAAAATAATGCTTTTTTGATAGTAGCACTCATTTCAGTACAATAAATCTATACTCGGGTTATACCTTCAGTTCAGTTCAGTTCAGTCGCTCAGTCGTGTCCGACTCTTTGCGACCCCATGAATTGCAGCACGCCAGGCCTCCCTGTCCATCACCAACTCCCGGAGTTCACTCAAACTCATGTCCATCAAGTCGGTGATGCCATCCAGCCATCTCATCCTCTCTCGTGCCCTTCTCCTCCTGCCCCCAATCCCTCCCAGCATCACAGTCTTTTCCAATGACCCAGCTCTTCTCATGAGGTGGCCAAAGTATTGGAGTTTCAGCTTTAGCATCAATCCTTCCAATGAACACCCAGGACTGATCTCCTTTAGAATGAACTGGTTGGATCTCCTTGCAGTCCAAGGGACTCTCAAGAGTCTTCTCCAGCACCACAGCTCAAAAGCATCAATTCTTAGACTATCACAATTATATTTTATTCTCATAAAAGAACATTTTAAAAACACTCATTAGAACATTTAACAAGTATTACAAATATTTTGTATGTTTCAATTTAAACAAACTTAACTAATTTAAAGTTAAAAGCTAAGGGAAAAGTATTAGTTCAAAGAGAATATACAGAAATCTGTTCTAATATTTGGTCTATTAGGTGTTCTACAATATGAACAAAATCTATAGAGTTTTTTTTTAATCAGTCAATATTTGGGAAGTAGTCATGTATTTTGGGTTTTGGAAAAGAGTAGCAAAATTATCTACCTACCTAACCTAGTAGCTTGAAACTATAAATACGGCCCCAAATAATAAAATCATAAAATTTCATAGCCTGGAAAAATTTTAATATTTCTAATTGAATTAAAGATAGCCTAAAGGTTTATATTACAACAGCAGAAATATTACAAATGGCTAAAAAGGAAGGAAGGAAGGGAGAGAAAGAAAAGCCCCTTTTAAAAGAAAAAAAAATCTATGTTTTTCTTCAAGACCCTCAAAAACTAGATATATGTCTCTTCATACATATCCATAGTGATGGTGAAAAAAAGGGGGAAAGGAAAATAACAGCAGAGGTACATGTCACTACTTTATTAAAATTCCTGCACAAATATTTTCACATTAGCCTAAGAAGCTGATGTTTATCTCATATTTTTTAAAGTGTCATAACCTTAAAAAGCTCACAGAATTATAACCTTCATGAAATTTTATTAAGGTTGGAAGCTTAATGAAATCTGATAAATTCATGATCTACCGGAAAATGTGTTCATCTGCTCTGTAAGTGGAGTAACAGGAAATAGTCACAGGATACCAATATTACCTTTTTAACACCCACCACATTGTTACATAATAACCAGAGTATCATTTGCTGTGTTATTTTTTATTTTTTATAATTTTTAAAGCAATGGCTGAGTGCTGTTGGGTCATAATTAATAGCAGGCTGGAGAAGGTTTGGTCATCACTTTACAGGAAATGTCTGACCCTAGGTCATCAACTTTATTATAAGTCATTCTAAACTCCTAAATATAGAAAATAAAAAGCAATTCCTGTTATTTGTTGAGCAATTCTACATAATCATAAAGCTGATGTGCTGTGAACAGTATCAATACATTTAGCCAGCAGATAAGTGGAGCCTCAGGGATGATGCTGAAAAGTCATCATAGAGCATAACGCTTATGGCAGGACAGGGAATCAGTAAGGTGAGGGGCTTTGGCCTTTGAAGGCAGACCTGGTTTTACTAGCTGTGTGACTCGGGGCAAGTTTTTTAGATTTACTTACCTGTAAAACGGAGATAAAAATCCTACTTCTCGGTTTCTGTGAAAAATCAGTGAGATGTATTTAAAGTGATTATCACACTCAACAAATGTTGGCTCACTCAGTTTGTCCATCTATCCACATCTCTACAAATGCTACCATCCAGTCTTTGAAATCTTTATAACAGCCCTTGTGAAGAAAACAGGAAGTAAAAAAGAGAATAGTAAAAAGAAGCCTGTCTCCAAGGAAGGTACTAAATGACTTAAAGCTATCACAGCAGACAGTTAAATAATGAGTTTCATTCTCCCCCATATGTTATGGGAAGAGTTTATATAGCTTTTCAATTGACCATGTTGCAGTCAATTTAGTTTTCTCTGATTGTGTCACTGGACATCTACCAATATGTACTGACTCAAGCATGGCACTCCAGATTGGCCAGCATAATGAACAAAATAGAATTAATCCTCTTATTATTATATTATCATACAGATTAACTGAGTGTCTCCATGGCAGTTGTTAGTGTTAGCAATTTCGTTAGTGTTCCATTAAAATATTGTACGTTTGATGAAGACTCAGTGCTGTTTACTGAGTGGCAGCTGAGAGAGACAACATCTCCCTCTCCCTGTGTTTTCAGCGATGTTAGTGCAATGAGCACACCTACGGCAACTGCACCGCTGGCCTGGGCGCTGTGAGTCAACTAAAGCCTGCATCTGTGGACTCAGCGCCACCTGCATGCACCCACCACAGACAGATACACATCCATAAACCCCACATGCAGAGATGGTGCATAAACTAGGGTGCAAGCAGTAATGAAGCCCAGTAAGAGGCCTCAAAACACTGTTTTAAAATGACTAATTGATACAAATGACATTCTGGAAAAGGCAGAACAAATGGAAAAGAAAAAAGATCAGTGGTTGCCAGGGGCGGATGTCAGGAGAAGGAACTGACCACAAAGAGGCATAAAGGAACTTTGGGGAGTGATGGAAATATTCTATATCTTGATTGTGGTGGTGGTTTCATGGTTGTATCCATTTGTCAAAATCCACAGAATTACATACCTAGAAAGGGTGAATATTGCTGTTGATAACTTATAGACCAATAAACCTGACTTTAATAAGTGCCAGCTAATTGGAAAAGGGAAAAGAAAGTGGAGGGACCCTTCTGACAACAAATGCTACCACTTATCCTCCAATAATGCTCCATGAAGCTAAAATGCAGAGTGGTCACGAATCTTTAAAAGAACCTGCAACATTCTGCACATGAATAAATTCTTAGACTCAATACCATTAAAGGTCAGAATCAACTGAAATTGGTATTGATTAAGTACTGTCAAATTTCAACTCCACATGCTAAGGCAAAGACAGGAAATGAAATACATGAGGAAAGCAAAAATTTCATTTTAATTAGGAATTTAAATGGCTGCCTTTTCTCCAGCAAGTTTTTTCTTCAGAGATGTAGCTTAAAAATATAATCAAATATATAATTAAAATTATTTAAATTAAAACCTAAAAGCACTTCCAATTCCCACTGCTGCTCTACATTTATGTAAACATTTCATATTTTGGGGCATTTTCACATTAATTATTTCATATAATTCTTGAGTAACTGGACACACAATTAATGTGGTATATTATGTGCAAATAATAAGAGTTCTTTATTCTGTATAGTATTTCAAAGTCACAGAGGACTTTCATGCATATATTATCTCTGTCACTGCCACTAAGGCACATGCAGGAAGAATTATTCAACTGATTTCACAAATAAGTTAAGTAAAAGACAACCAGCAATGGCTGGATGATTTGCACACAGTCTCAGATCTCAGGCTCTGAATCTTTGACATGGGACTTGAATCCAGGTTTTCTGATTCCTAACAACAATATCTAGAGTTACCTACTAGCACACATCAAAGTACTTAACTTGCACAACAACACTATGAACTGAGTCCTATCAATGTCTCACTTTACAAAGAAGGAGGCTTGTTAAGTTTCCTTGGGGGTCGAGCAACTTGACCAAGGTCACACAACCCGAAAACGGAGGAAGCAGCATTCAAAGTCGGGCAACAGAGCCCCGGTCCCTTGGCCCAACACCATGGAGCACGGTGTGTTACAGCCTCTTCTACTATCTCCGGGCTAGGCACAAGTCTACTCTAACCAAGGTACACGCCACTAAGTTGGTTCTAATGGAAACTGACTATTCAGTGAATAAGCAACAAGTTAGAAAGCTCAATCGTTCCTTTTATACAAATTGTTTTACTTTTTATTTTTAATTGGATGATAATAAGGCTTCAGATCCGACGGAAAGTGGAATGTTCTTCACCCTTTCCTGTCTCCTGCCTCTGACCAGGCTCCTAATCCGTGTCAACCACACAGGGCGTAACTATTGTATTAAGTAGAATCTTCTTGATTTTCCTGTCCTTCCTCTACATCTTCTTTGCAACTTCTCCTCAACTTTGAAAAACTCATTTCTTTTAATAATACACCCTTTGCTGCTATAGCCCAGCCACAAAGAACAACTGAAACAAGATCACTATGAGATGGGTTCCCCCATGAAATCGTGTCCTCCAGGGTCAGCTGGACGTTAGAACCACCAGTAATCTCTGTCATAGAGGAACCCTCTCCCCTCCCCACAGCTGCTAGTCCAAACCCTGACTATTTTGCCCAGGTGCCTTCTCCCTTCATGTCTCACAACACTTGAGTGTTCTGGCACTTAATTAAAGCAACTGAAGCAGCTGATATAAAATCTTCACCTCTCTGATTCCACAAATAGTAACATTCCTGTTTGCTTCATTTCATACCACCTCCCCTCCACTTTTTTGAGGAAAAAGGGTTTTTTCCTCTGTTTCCAGTTACTCCCCCAGTTATACGTTTCATCCCAGCCCTTCTCAACTACTTTGGAGTTTCTTTCAGCCTCTCCACTGCTTTCTTCCATTTAGCATACAGACATGCTAAAATTGTCTTTATTTTTTTAAAACTTTCTCTCTTCATTTGTGTCTGACCGCTTCTCCTAGACTTTCTCTTCACATCTAAAATCATGAAAAAGTAGATCCCCTTCTTCCCCTCCTCTCTGTTTCTCAAACTAGTGCCGTATGTCTTTTACCTCAAAAAGGACTTTGCAAAATGCATGCAGTATAATAGTTGTCTGGGATGAAGGGGGGGCATTAGGAAACATTTTGGAAACAATCTGTATCTTCATTGTATCAGCAGTGTCACGTCCGTTATAACCCAATGAAATTCACACACTTTAAGTGGGTGCCACTACTCGTACATAAGCTATACATTAATAAAGCTGATTAAAAATATAAGTGTGACAAGAGTTCTAACACTAAATAAAGAACAAAGAAATGAATCAAAAGGAAGTAGGCCAGAGTAGGCTTCCCTGGTACCTCAGCTGGTAAAGAATCCGCCTGCAATGCAGGAGACCGCAGTTTGATTCCTGCTTCGGGAAGATCCCCTGGAGAAGGGATAGGCCAACCACTCCAGTATACTTGGTTTCCCTGGTGGCTCAGATGGTAAAGAACCTGCCTGCAATGTGGGAGATCTGGGTTGGGAAGATGCCCTGGAGAAGGGAATGCAACCCACTATTCTCTTCACATCTAAAATCATGAAAAAGTAGATCCCCTTCTTCCCCTCCTCTCTGTTTCTCAAACTAGTGCCGTATGTCTTTTACCTCAAAAAGGACTTTGCAAAATGCATGCAGTATAATAGTTGTCTGGGATGAAGGGGGGGCATTAGGAAACATTTTGGAAACAATCTGTATCTTCATTGTATCAGCAGTGTCACGTCCGTTATAACCCAATGAAATTCACACACTTTAAGTGGGTGCCACTACTCGTACATAAGCTATACATTAATAAAGCTGATTAAAAATATAAGTGTGACAAGAGTTCTAACACTAAATAAAGAACAAAGAAATGAATCAAAAGGAAGTAG
This sequence comes from Oreotragus oreotragus, assembly GCA_006410675.1. Lineage (NCBI taxonomy): Eukaryota > Metazoa > Chordata > Mammalia > Artiodactyla > Bovidae > Oreotragus > Oreotragus oreotragus. Next base: position 147,382 of record SJYX01009175.1, on the reverse strand, counting down.
GCCAGAGTAGGCTTCCCTGGTACCTCAGCTGGTAAAGAATCCGCCTGCAATGCAGGAGACCGCAGTTTGATTCCTGCTTCGGGAAGATCCCCTGGAGAAGGGATAGGCCAACCACTCCAGTATACTTGGTTTCCCTGGTGGCTCAGATGGTAAAGAACCTGCCTGCAATGTGGGAGATCTGGGTTGGGAAGATGCCCTGGAGAAGGGAATGCAACCCACTTCAGCACTCTGGCCTGGAGAATCCCATGGACAGAGGAGCCTAGCAGGCTACAGTTCATGGGGCCGCAAAGAGTCAGACATGACTGAGGGAATAAACACAGCAATACCAGAGTTATCAACAAGTAAAATAAGATAAACAATGCAGCTAGATACTAAATTAAGATGTGAGTTTCTTCTCCATCAAATCTTGGGCTAGAGAAACCATTTCATGGGTACTAGAATTAAACAAGGAACATATTACCTAGTCTTCACAGTTGAGATTGCAGGTAATGTAACAGTTTTTAGAAATACAGATATAATACTTAGTTGAACATTTTATGTATCACTTTCTGTTTTTAAAAAATGAGCACATAACATTAAATTATATTTGATGAAAGAATTTCTACAGCTACTGATGAAAATCCTGGACAGGGCTTGTTGCTTTCTGACAATATAATACACTGCAGAAAAAAATAAGGATTGAAAAAAAATCATCTTCTGCATGCCAGGTACTTTATATATATAAAATCTCATTTCATCTAACTTGCATAATAAAAGCTTGTTAGATGAAATGAAATCTCTTATTTAAAGTTGTTAAATAACACAGCTGCTGCTGCTGCTGCTGCTGCTAAGTCGCTTCAGTCGTGTCCGACTCTGTACGACCCCACAGGAGGCAGCCCATTGGGCTCTGCCATCCCTGGGATTCTCCAGGCAAGAACACTGGAGTGGGGTGCCATTTCCTTCTCCAATGCATGAAAGTGAAAAGTGAAAGTGAAGTCGCTCAGTCGTGTCTGACTCAGCGACCCCATGGACTGCAGCCTACCAGGCTCCTGCGTCCATGGGAGTTTCCAGGCAAGAGTACTGGAGTGGGATGCCATTGCCTTCTCCAAATAACACAGCTAATAGGAATCAGAATCAGTTCAGAATCCTGGAATCAGAATCAGTTCCAGAATCTGTCAAGATTTAAAACCCCTCCTCCATGCCATACACATCCAATCACCTAAAGAAGTGGGTTGGAACATGCCCAGTAAGTGCTTTCTCTCAGGTATCAACTGTCTGAGGACGTGATTGACAAATGCTAAGTCACAGGCAATTTGTCCTCCTGTTCAGTGATGTGTGCCTAGCCTATGGAACAGACAGGGAAATAAATGTGCTTTTGTGGTCGTTCAGTACCTGAAATGCCATACACATCCAATCACCTAAAGAAGTGGGTTGGAACATGCCCAGTAAGTGCTTTCTCTCAGGTATCAACTGTCTGAGGACGTGATTGACAAATGCTAAGTCACAGGCAATTTGTCCTCCTGTTCAGTGATGTGTGCCTAGCCTACGGAACAGACAGGGAAATAAATGTGCTTTTGTGGTCGTTCAGTACCTGACTTGTTTCCAACTCTTTGCAACCCCGTGGGCTGCAGCATGTCAGGCCTCTCGGTCCTTCACTATCTCCCACAGTTTGCTCAAACTCATGTCCACTGAGTCAGTGATGCCATCCAACCATCTCACTTTCTGTCAGCGCATTCTCCTTAGGCACCGAGAACCACAGAAGTGAGAGTCAGTACTCTGAGATCTTACCTGTATTCTCTCTCAGTCCTCTCAGATGATGTAGACCAGAGGAGAAACTTCAAAAAAGCAAAAAACAAAAAGTATATATATACACACACACACATATATATAATGTTTTTAACCTTAAGGCTATTGCCCTCAGGCAGTTATTGGTTGAATCGCAAGAGTTCTACATCATATGGTATACAAGAAACAGGCATGACCATAAAAAGCACTTGACCATAAAGCATTTATTTTTAATAAAGGTTATATTTTTACAGGTGCACTTAAAATGTGTTAGCTGCAAAATGTACTCTTAAAAGCTCAATTAATTACTGTGTTGGGTGGAGTTATTTAGTATCAATATTATCCGTTTAAAGAATGGAAAAATTTCTATTTTAGTTTCAGTTGAGCAAATTCAGAACTGTTCTCTCTGATGACAAGGAGCAACCATTCCCTGTCTAACACAGAAATTGTAGGTATCATCTCAGCATAAAATAAACTGAAAGTATTCCTCGAATTCTCATTTTCTCACAACCCATAGCCAATACATCATGAATCCTGGCAATTCTACTTTTAAAATATAGCCCAAACTCCACTACTTTTCTATACCTACACACTGTCACCTCTGAGAAGATCTCTCTGCATCCGTCCTTACCAGAATATAGCATATTCCCACACTGCAGTCAGAGGGGTCCTTTAGAAATATACGTCTGATATGTCATGTTTCTGCTTGAAAGCCTCCAAAGGTTAGGAATCACACTCAGGTTGAAAGCAGAAGTCTCTACAATAACCATAGCACCCTACTTACACCATACACACACACACCTGACTTCATCATCTACTATTCTTCTCTCCACCCCAGGGCTCTTCTTCACCCCCAGAAACACTCCAGGCCTTCCACTATCCCCTGCCTCAACATCTTTGACTGTCGGTTCCCTCTGTCTGGAATCCTCTTTCCCCAGACACCCCAACACTTTTTTCTACAGTTAAGTCTTTGTTCAGATATTCATTATTCAAGAGGTCTTTTCCTAATCACCCTATTTTAAACTGCATCACTCTTTTCCCATTTTGCTTTTCTCCTCAGCACATATCATCTTCTCACATAGATGTATTTTTATTTTATTGTCAGTCTCCCAAGGAAATGGGATGTAAGCTTTGTAAAGTTTTATCTGCTTTATTCATTGCCTTGTCTCCAGTGCTTACAGGAGTGCTTGGAACATAGGAAAACTCAAGTAAACATTTGGTGAGTGACCATTCTTGTATGACTGAATGAATGAAATCATAATATCTACACAGAGAGGAATGCTTACCTTCTTGTTTGCTACAGCTAAAGCTGTAGCTTCCTCTAGTAATGCTGCCAAGGCGTTTAATGTACATTTAAAATAAAGGAAAATTAGGGCAAAAAGCCCTAAATTTCCTTGGAAGGAAAGTTATCACCAACTTAGATAGTATATTAAAAAGCAGACATATTACTTTGTCAACAAAGGTCTGTCTAGTCAAGGCTATGGTTTTTCCTGTGGTCATGTATAGATGTGAGAGTTGGACTGTGAAGAAAGCTGAGCGCCNGCTCCCAAATCACTGCAGATGGTGATTGCAGCCATGAAATTAAAAGACGCTTACTCCTTGGAAAGAAAGTTATGATGAACCTAGATAGCATATTGAAAAGCAGAGACATTACTTTGCCAACAAAGGTCTGTCTAGTCAAGGCTATGGTTTTTCCTGTGGTCATGTATGGATGTGAGAGTTGGACTGTGAAGAAAGCTGAGCGCCGAAGAATTGATGCTTTTGAACTGTGGTGTTGGAGAAGACTCTTGAGAGTCCCTTGGACTGCAAGGAGATCCAACAAATCCATTCTGAAGGTGATCAGCCCTGGGATTTCTTTGGAAGGAATGATGCTAAAGCTGAAACTCCAGTACTTTGGCCACCTCATGCGAAGAGTTAGTTGACTCTTTGGAAAAATCTCAGATGCTGGGAACAACTGGGGGCAGGAGGAGAAGGGGACGACAGAGGATGAGATGGCTGGATGGCATTACTGACTTGATGGATGTGAGTTTGTGTGAACTCTGGGAGTTGGTGATGAACAGGGAGGCCTGGCCTGCTGCAATTCATGGGGTCATAAAGAGTCCAACACAACTGAGCAACTGAACAGAACTGATGACAGCTCTATTTTCAGTTTTTTAATGAATATTCTCACTTTTCTCCACAGTGGCTGTGCTAGTTTGCATTCCCACCAACAATGTATGAGGGTTCCCTTTTGTCCACATCCTCTCCAGCATTTATTGTTTGTAGACTTTTGTAAGGCAGCCATTCTGGCTGGTGTGAAATGGTACCTCATTGTGGTTTTGCTTTACATTTCTCTGATAATGTGTGATGTTGAGCATCTTTTCATGTGTTTGTTAGCCATCTGTATGTCTTTTTTGGAGAAGTGTCTGTTTAGTTCTTTGACCCAGTTTTTGATTGAGTCATTTATTTTTCTGGAATTGAGCTGCAGGAGTTGCTTGTATATTTTTGAGATTAGTTGTTTGTCAGTTGCTTCATTTGCTATTATTTTCTCCCATTGTGAAGACTGTCTTTTCACTTTGTTTATAGTTTCCTTTGTTGTGGAAAAGCTTTTAAGTTTAATTAGGTCCTATTTGTTTATTTTTGCTTTTATTTCCAATACTCTGGAAAATGGGTCATAGAGGATCCTGCTGTGGTATATGTCGGAGAGTGTTTTGCCTATGTTTGCCTCTAGGAGTTTTATAGTTTTTGGTCTTACGTTTAGATCTTTAATCCATTTTGAGTCTGTTTTTGTGTATGGTGCTAGAAAGTGTTCTAGTTTCATTCTTTTACAAGTGGTTGAACAGTTTTCCCAGCACCACTTTTGTTTGCTGGAAAATTTCTCATTACAGTTTCAATTTCCGAGCTTGTGATGGGTCTGTTAAGATTTTCTATTTATTCCTAGTTCAGTTTTGGAAAGTTGTACTTTTCAAAGAATTTGTCCATTTCAAGTTGTCCATTTGATTCTTCTCCCTTTGTTTCTTGATGAGTCTGGCTAATGGTTTGTCAATTTTATTTATCTTTTCAAAAAACCAGCTTTTGGCTTTGTTGATTTTTGCTATGGTCTCTTTTGTTTCTTTTGCATTTATTTCTGCCCTAATTTTTAAGATTTCTTTCCTTCTACTAACTCTGGGGTTCTCCATTTCTTCCTTTTCTAGTTGCTTTAGGTGTAGAGTTAGGTTATTTATTTGACCATTTTCTTGCTTCTTGAGGTAAGCCTGTATTGCTATGAACCTTCCCCCTAGCATTGCTTTTACAGTGTTTCACAGGTTTTGGGTTGTTGTGTTTTCATTTGCATTCCTTTCTATGCATATTTTGATTTCTTTTTTGATTTCTTCTATGATTTGTTGGTTATTCAGCAGCGTGTTGTTCAGCCTCCATATGCTGGAATTTTTAAGTTTTTCTCCTGTAATTGATATCTCATCTTACTGCATTGTGGTCAGAAAAGATGCTTGGAATAATTTCAATTTTTTGAATTTACCAAGGCTAGATTTATGGTCCAGGATGTGATCTATCCTGAAGAAGGTTCTGTGTGCACTTGAGAAAACGGTGAAATTTGTCATTTTCGGGTGAAATGTCTTATAGATATCAATTAGGTCTAACTGGTATATTGTGTCATTTAAAGTTTGTGTTTCCTTCTTAATTTTCTGTTTAGTTGATCTATCCATAGATGTGAGTGGGGTATTAAAGTCTCCCACTATTATTCTGTTATACACTTGTTACCATTTGCCTTACGTATTGTGGTGCTTCTATGTTGGTGCATATATATTTATAATTGTTATGTCTTCTTGGATTGATCCTTTGATCATTATGTAATGTCCTTCTTTGTCTCTTCTCACAGCCTTTGTTTTAAAGTCTGTTTTATCTGATATGAATATTGCTACCCCTGCTTTCTTCTGTTCTCTATTTGCATGGAATATCTTTTTCCAGCCCTTCATTTTCAGTCTGTATGTGTTCTTGGTTTTGAGGTAGGTCTCTTGTAGACAACATATATAAGGGTCTTGTTTTTGTATCCATTCATCCAGTCTTTGTCTTTTGGTTGGGGCATTCAACCCATTTACACTAAAGGTAATAGTTGATAAGTATGATCCCATTGCCATTTACTTTGATGTTTTGAGTTTGAGTTTATACACCCTTTCTGTGTTTCCTGTCTAGAGAAGATCCTATAGAATTTATTAAGGAGCTGGTTTGGTGGTGCTGAATTCTCTCACCTTTTGCTTGTTTGTAAAGCTTTTGATTTCTCTTCATATTTGAATGAGATCCTTTCTGAGTATAGTAATCTGGGCCGTAGGTTTTTCTCTTTAATCACTTTAAGTATGTCCTGCCATTCCCTTCTGGCCTGAAGAATTTCTATTGAAACATCAGCTGTTATCCTTATGAGAATCTCTTTGTGTGTTTATTGTTTTTCCTTGTTGCTTTTAATATTTGTTCTTGGTGTTTGACCTTTGTTAATTTGATTAATATGTGTCTTGAGGTGTTTTGCCTTGGGTTTATCCTATTTGGGACTCTCTGGGTTTCTTGGACTTGGGTGACTATTTCCTGCCCCATTTTAGAGAAGTTTTCGACTCTTATCTCCTCAAGTATTTTCTCATGGTCTTTCTTTTTGTTTTCTTCTTCTGGGACTCCTATGACTCGATTGTTGGGGCATTTAACATTGTCCCAGATGTCTCTGAGGTTGTCCTCATTTCTTTTAATTCTTTTTTCTTTTTTTAAAAATCTCTGCTTCATTTATTTCTACCGTTCTATCTTCTACCTCACTTATCCTATATTTTGCCCCTGTTATTCTACTATTGGTTCCCTCCAGAGTGTTTTTGATCTCAGTTATTGCATTATTCATGATATATTGACTCTTTTTAAANTTCAAAAAAATCCCATCTATTTCTGTTTTATTGACTATGCCAAAGCCTTTGACTGTGTGTATCACAATAAACTGTGGAAAATTCTGAAAGAGATGGGAATACCAGACCACCTGACCTGCCTCTTGAGAAATCTATCTGCAGGTCAGGAAGCAACAGTTAGAACTGGACATGGAACAACAGACTGGTTCCAAATAGGAAAAGGAGTACGTCAAAGTACGTGTATATTGTCTCCCTGCTTATTTAACTTCTATGCAAGAGTACGTCAAAGTACGTGTATATTGTCACCCTGCTTATTTAACTTATATGCAGAGTACATCATGAGAAACACTGAGCTGGAAGAAGCACAAGCTAGAATCAAGATTGCCAGAGAAATATCAATAACTTCAGATATGCAGATGACACCACCCTTATGGCAGAAAGTGAAGAGGAACTGAAAAGCCTCTTGATGAAAGTGAAAGAGGAGAGTGGAAAAGTTGGCTTACAGCTCAACATTCAGAAAACGAAGATCATGGTATCTGGCCCCATCACTTCATGGGAAATAGATGTGGAAACAGTGTCAGACTTTATTCTAGCCATGAAATTAAAACACACTTACTCCTTGGAAGAAAAGTTATGGCCAACCTAAATAGCATATTGAAAAGCAGAGACATTACTTTGCCAACAAAGGTCCAATTTGTCAAGGCTATGGTTTTTCCAGTGATCATGTATAGATGTGAGAGTTGGACTGTGAAGAAAGCTGAGCGCCGAGGAATTGATGCTTTTGAACTGTGGAGAAGATTCTTGAGAGTCCCTTGGACTGCAAGGAGATCCAACCACTCCCTTCTGAAGGAGATCAGCCCTGGGATTTCTCTGGAAGGAATGATGCTAAAGCTGAAACTCCAGTACTCTGGCCACCTCACACGAAGGGTTGACTCATTAGAAAAGACTGTGATGCTGGGAGGGATTGGGGGCAGAAGGAGAGGCGGACGACCGAGGATGAGATGGCTGGATGGCATGACTCAATGGACGTGAGTCTGAGTGAACTTTGGGAGTTGGTGATGGACAGGAAGGCCTGGCGTGCTGTGATTCATGGGGTCGCAAAGAGTCAGACATGACTGAGCAACTGAACACAATTGAACTGAGGGCATGCTTTACATGGCTGAGTACTAGAATAGCATGTATCATAAATTGATTCCTACCCTCTCTGATTTAACAATGTTAAATGCAGATTTTCAGAATAGCATTTACTAGGCTGTGATTTACAGAAATACTATGCTTAGTCCACAATTAGTTTCTGACACAAAATCAAAAACTGATGGGGGAATTGATGAGTACTGTACTTTAGTGTGCTTTCAGTGAAGACTGCAGATATGGGAAACATTCATAAGAAACAAATATTATAAAGTCTACTTGCTTCTCCTGCAAAATATTAGATTAAGACATGTGACCTCACAATTTTCCAAAGGGAATCAAGAGAGTTTCAACTAGATATCCTCCAGGAGAACAAACTCTAGGCCATGAGGCCAGAAAAGGGGAGATGAAAGACCAAACTGAACAAGAATTTGAGCCAACTCTGGGAGATGGTGGAGGACCAGTCCCCACTATGAGAAGCCTGGCATGCTGCAGGCCATGGGGTCGGAGTGTTGGACACAACTTAGTGACTGAGAAACAACTAAACGACCAACCCAAGCTGCATGGGACGTGTCTTAGGATCAGTGTGTTTCGCCAATAGTAAGCCAGCGAGATGGAGCTCTTTGTAAGATACAGGTGTCACATCCAGAGGAGCTAAAAAGTGGTGACAGCCAAGGCAAAGAGGGGAAGCACACCAGGAGGGAAATCCAGGAATGCCTGCCAAGATCTGGGGTGTGTGGAGGGGTGAAGCCATGTTTGAGAATAAAGGAATTTTAGGCCCCAAGTTCGTGGAGAAAATCATTAACTCTCGTCAGATCGCACCTACGCCTTTAGACTGACCTTGCATTTTCAACAATCAAATCTCATCTCTGTTGGGATTATTTTTTGCCTGTCCTGAAAATTCCCTGCTCCTTCATATGATACCAGAGAAATTATCTTGCTCTCGTGGCAGATACATCCTGATACAACTGTCCTAACACATTTAGGGTATACCTACTGAAAATACTAGGACCTATTACAGAGGAGGCAAATGACTCTTGTAGCCCAAATCCTCTGGGATTCTTAGTCATCATTGGGTGATTAGTTATTTGGCTTGCATCAACGGCAGCATACACCTCTACGATCTCATCTGCAAAAGTGAGATGGTGAACACCAATATGTTCCAGTATCTTCTTCTGTAACTGTCCAGAATGACTGAGCCCGAAGCCTGTCAGCAGGATTTGATCGTCTATTTTTTCAGAAAGGATAAATTTTTGAAAATGATTTAGCCTCTTTTGTGGAATAATATTTAGTATTTTCTAATCAGAATGTCACATGTCATGTTTAAAACTTTGTCAGTGTTGTTTTATTGTTATTGGTGGGGTTTGGATACTTTTGAACCAAAAAAAAGTGCAAAAAGAACATTGATTTTATTGGAGTCTTGGGGTTTTTTTGGTAAGGTATTCTAATAAAGTAAATGTCAATTTCTCAGAATATTTATCTAACCACAAGACAAGATGACAGACACAGGGGACAATAAGACTGATTTCTGCTTATCTATAACCATATGCAACTGCTTACAGAGGAAATGATTCCCTAAAGAGACCAGTATGCTACGAATAACTTACTATTCTAAAGGTCAGTCAGGAAGCTGGAAAAATATATTCCCTATATTAACAATTTCCTAAAACATTTCTGGTTAATTTATGTGTATAATCTGTCTCAGTGATATTAGGAGTCAAAAGGAATCTAAGGAAAGACTCTCAGTGACAATAACCATCTCAGATTTGGAGCAGGTTATGAGGATCTTTTTATTAACTGGCCTTTTGATGACAGACAGACTGCTCTAAGACTTCTCAGAGGTTGCTGCTTGTGTCATCTCAAGGGGATAAATCAGCTTAGCCAGGTATTTTTCTATTTGATTCATGTACTAGCTATCATGGAGAGAGGCTTATATAGTTATATAAATTCAATCTAGATTTTCTACGAATCATATTATGGTGGGATCACTGCCACTCCAACCTTTCCTAATATTTATTAATGATCCCCTGAATCACTGGGCACTAGCAACTGAAAATGTTGCCAAATTCACTAAATGATGTCAGGCTATCCCTGGAGCTTATGGTGATCTTACTCTGTCTTATGGTGCTATTGCTTTTCCTCGCTTAGAACTCGCAAAACAAAGTAGATACTAAATTAAGTATACAGATAGTAGTAAAATTCTAATAAAATCTGAAGGATGAAAAACCATTGACATTACTGGTATCAATAAAGGTCAAATATGTCTTCTATCTAAAATAAGAATCTAAAAACCGTAACTAATAGGTTCGTTGGGGCAACTGAGCTAGTCTGATAAGACGGTCTCATGGAAAAAGCTTGTAGACAGAAGCTGTTTAATATTTTAGCTTTGACATCCACCAACTGTGTGACAAAGATCAGATTGGTAGGCCCTTTGAGATTCCACTTCCTCATTTATAAAAGAAGGATAAGGGCAGCAGCAACATCTCATGGTTGCTTTTCACTGCTCCTGATACACATATAGTGTTCAATAAATAGCCTATGTTCTCATTATGTTTTAATGATAATAATCTGTGTCAGGGACTGCTAATTGTCTACCAATATCCAATCCCCCCTGATGCTGGGAGGGATTGGAGGCAGGGAGAAGGGGACGACGCAGGCTGGATGACATTACTGACTCGATGGACATGAGTCTGGGTGAACTCCACGAGTTGGTGATGGACAGGGAGGCCTGGCGTGCTGCGATTCATGGGGTCGCAGAGTCGGACACAACTGAGCGACTGAACCGACTGACTCACTGATCCAATCCCCTTGTTTTTCAGTGTTAGAATCCCTCATTTTTGGCTCAATACATGGCCTAATGAAGTGAAGACGACATTTTCCGGCATCCCTTTGGCTTAGGCATAATAAGTCATGCCATAGAAAGTTATGGCCAGCGGGAGTTTTTTCAGAGCTTTACGTGTGGCTCTCAGGATATGCCTTTAAAAGGAGAGCACACGGTCACAAGAGATCAGCCCAGATAGGCAGGCGTGAGACGAAAGCCTAGAGCCCGTACTTCTCATTTAGAGCTGCAGACCAGAGCACTCCAGCGGCCTCTCAGAGTCGAGGCCCACAGACGAAGGTTCAAGTTCATTAAGTCTATACAGAAGGGCTCATAAGCGTGAGTCTAAAAACCAGTCCACAGGAGATCTTGATGTGGTTTAAGAACCCCTCTGTAGGGTCTCCACCAAGTCCCCTACATTTAGAACACGGAGATTAGGCAAACATCAGTGAATCAGAGTATCAGCCAAACAGCAAAGCCTGACCACAGAACACAGCATAAAAATACCCTGCTGATGGGGCTTCCCCAGGGCTCAGACATAAAGAGTTCGCCTGCCAATACATGAGACACGTGTTCGATCTCTGGTCCAGGAACATCCCAGATGCTGGGAAGCAGCTCAGCCCGTGTGCCACAGCCGTTAAGCCTGGGAACCTCAGCTACTGAGGCCCACACAGCCTAGCGTCCGTGCTCTGTGATGTGAGGGGCCCCCGCAGCGAGACGCCCGTGCAAGGCAACGAAGACTCAGCACAGCCAAAATTAAATATATATATTTTTAAATTTCCTGCTCATTTGTTCTTTCAACATGGTGAGCTATATCCTTTAACTGTGTAAAGCTTTGTCTCTTCATCCATTTCCTATGCAGAATCTCAAAGGAAATGGTGACCCACTCCAGTATGAGAATCCCATGGACAGAGGAGCCCGGCAGGCTATAGTCCATGGGGTTCCAAGAGTCGGACACCAATAATGTATTCTAGATTTCCCCGAACTGTATTTGTGTCCACTTTTATCTGAAGAAGCAAGTATATATCAGTGAGTGAAAGGAGTCTTGATTAGTCCTCTGTCACTTCTTGAATATGCAATCCAGGTTAGCCACACACCTCCAGATAGAGTCCTCTCCATGGCTTTCACACAAAGTCATCAAGCACTAAGTCATTCTTCTAGATCAGTGGTTCTCAACTAAGGGTGATTTTGCCAGGGCACATCCAACAGTGTCTGGAGACATTTGCAGCTGTCATGACTGGAGGGGCTAATGGCAACAACCGTAGAGAGGGATGCTGCTGCACCTCNACAAAGTCATCAAGCACTAAGTCATTCTTCTAGATCAGTGGTTCTCAACTAAGGGTGATTTTGCCAGGGCACATCCAACAGTGTCTGGAGACATTTGCAGCTGTCATGACTGGAGGGGCTAATGGCAACAACCGTAGAGAGGGATGCTGCTGCACCTCATACAACACACAGGACAGACCTCTGCAACCAAATGTTATCCAATCCACAATCTACAGGGCCAAGGTTGAGAAGGGTTGCTATTGTCAGTCACGTCCAACTCTTTGCAACCCCATGGACTGCAGCATGCCAGGCCTCTCTGTCCTTCACTATCTCCCAAAATTTGCTCAAACTCATGTCCATTAAGTTGATGATGTCATCAAACCATCTCGTCCTCTGTCACCCCCTTCGCCTCCTGCCCTCAATCCCTCCCAGCATCAGAGACTTTTCCAATGAGAAGGATACTCTTCCCTTGTAGGCATGTGGACAGAATACCCAAATACACATTCTCTGAGAAGCAGCTCACATCTAGCTAGCTAGATCTTAAGCTCTGTGAAGAGAGAGGTCATGCTTATTGTGCACAGGGCTGTGTCTGCCCCTGTAAACATCCAGTCTTAAGCATCTGTGAGACAGCACAGTGGAGCAGTGAGGACCACAGGCTCTGCAGTAAGATCACCTGAGCTCCAGCTCAAGCACAACATTTAAAGCAGTGTGATGATGGACAAGTTATGACATCTCTCTCAGCCTCTGAGTCCTTGTCTGTAGAATATAAAAACTGTGATAGAAATTTCCAAACATCACTGTTATGGAGATTAAATAAGATAATCCATGTAAAGTTCTTGGAATAGTATCTGACTCATAATAAATGATTAATAAAATAATGCTCTTTTAAAATAAGATAATCTGATGAATATGTGAATGATTTTATGATGTTCCAAGAGTGCACAAAATCTCTTCTCTATTTTTTAACCTCTTGGTCCTTTTCCTTCACCCCACCTTAAATCATAGCCTGATAACTAGTTGGAAATAATTGTATTTTTAAATATATGAACATAGAAAATAGACATAGAATCTCCATGTCTTCAAATACATTTTTCTCCCTGGGTTTTTCCCTCCATGGGAGCAATTCTATAAATCTGAGATGATTCCATCTTCCCACCTATGACAGAACCACAGAGAAAGATACCTCACACGCTTCTTCCTCCCACTAATAATGAGCTTGTAATTCATTTCCACAATGGTGGTGATCACAGGAAACATAAACACTGAAAACTTCTGCAACACTTTTCACAGTGGCATTATGCTGGAGTGTCAAGATGAAATAGCAGTGTTTCTCATCTTCCCCTCTGAACATTCAAACCTCTTTGGCCTTTGAAAGCGATCCTTTTTAAGTAGGTGCCACAAAGGCTCCCATTCTACCCTCCTGTACTCCTTCTCATCCTGCTCGCTAACCTACTCATTAATGAGAGTGAAACCCAGAAACAGGCTTGTCGGTATAGCTGCCATGAACTGAGCATCCTTACATGCCCANAGCTTTCTTCACAGTCCAACTTTCACATCCATACATGACCACAGGAAAAACCATAGCCTTGACTAGGCGGACCTTAGTCGGCAAAGTAATGTCTCTGCTTTTGAATATACTATCCAGGTTGGTCATAACTTTTCTTCCAAGGAGTAAGCGTCTTTTAATTTCATGGCTGCAGTCACCATCTGCAGTGATTTTGGAGCCCAAAAAAATAAAGTCTGACACTGTTTCCACTGTTTCCCCATCTATTTCCCATGAAGTGATGGGACCGGATGCCATGATCTTCGTTTTCTGAATGTTGAGCTTTAAACCAACTTTTTCGCTCTCCTCCTTCACTTTCATCAAGAGGCTTTTTAGCTCCTCCTCACAATGCATTTGTTATCCCCAGTCATATCAGAGAGTGTGGCTCTAGTTAAGAAATCTGCCCCTACTAAGTGGTGAAATCCAAAATTCAACCAGAATCTGCCAAATACCAATGCAATTCGCACTATGCTTCTTGGTCCGGCCTGTGCTTGACTCCTTGATGGCCTCCTAGAAAACACATATCATGAAATAGAATCTCTCCCCTTTGATGGATTCTCTTACCCAGGACTACTCCACACATTCACATTGCCTGTCCCCAGAGGAAGGGGAAGGCAGAGAACTGTCCCCACCATGAGCGTCTCAGACGTTGCCACAAGGCCCTTCTGATGGAGTTTCTCATTGGCCAATGGATTACTAAAATAAAGAAATTAATAAGAATATGTCTCCTGTCAGGAAAAGGGTTTCTGGTTCAAATGGTTGTTTTTTCCTCTCTGAAATGCTCAGAGACACAACTGCATTAATTCTAGGCGTGTGTAGAGATAACCAAACTTTCAACCTGACTTGCCATTTAAAAGATTCATATTTCATCAGAGAGACACACATAATAAATTACCATATTGAAAAAAAAAAAAGAACACTGTATTTCTTCATTTTCTTTCTCTGGCATGACAGGCATGTATAGTGTAAGTCAGAGGGGAAGAAGGAAAGTGAGACACTTCACTCAGGCCGAGCCTCCACCTGAACCTAGAACCCTATGGAGTAGAGAGAGAGAGAAAGGAATAAAGAAGGGGGAAGGGGGAGGATAAATTGGGAGGTTGAGATTGACATATACATGTAAAAAATGGACAACTATTAAGAACCTACTGTATAGCATAGGATTGGGAGGAAAGAAGGCACAGTCTCTCCATGGGACATATATTGTTAACCTTAAAAATGCATTCCAATATACATTAGGTGCAGACAGATACTGTTTGATTTCACTTATACAAGGTACTTAGAATAGTCAAATTCAGAGAGTCAGAAAGTCCACTGGTGGATGCCAGGGGTGGGGAATGGGGAGGGTNGGGGGGGGGGGGGGGGGGGGGGGGGGGGGGGGGGGAGGCGGGGGGGGGGAAGGGGGGGGGTTGGGGGCGGGGAGGGCAAATGCGAACTTAGTGTTTAAGGGGGACAGAGTTTCAGTAGGAAGGTGAAAAGTTGAGGGGATGGGTAATGGTGAGAGTTGCACAACCATGTGAAGGTACTTAGTGCCACTGAACTGTACAGTTAGTATGGTTAAAATAGTATGCTTTATATTGTGTGACTTTCACCACAATTTTAAAAAAAATTACAAAAAGAAACAAGGGAAAGAAAGCAAAGCAAAGAAGAAAACTACAAGAGGTACAGACGCAGCAGTAAAGCACCGTCATCTCAGTCAAGCAACCTGAAACTCTGAGGTTTTGTTTGATTCACGTTTATTCCCTTGTCACCCAAATCAACACACTCATCAAGGCCTATTGATTTTTCCTTCAAGTGCATCTTAAAACATCCATGCTTTGAATATTTACTGAGTGACTGCTATAGGCAAAGAAATGTGGTATATACCATGGAGTATATAGTATACAGTAACATAATTTCTGCAAGCTGCCCAGGGTATGTGTGTCTGTTGTATGATTATATGAGTAATATAGTATATGAATGTATTTTTCGCAGGCAACAATTCTTATCCTCACAGATCTTGCAATCTCACAAGTAAAAAAAAAAAAAAAGATGTGCAGAAAGTAACATAATTTATTTTGACAATGATCCAAAGAGAGTTATGATTACAGGGCAATTACAGTTCAAAGAAGGGAAAGAAGCTAGTTGGGGCAAGGCTTCATGCAGAAATGAAACCTAAAACTGCCTAGAGCAGTTAAGCTCTTGTGCCTGGATAATTTTTCCCTGTTTTATCAATATTCTTTAAAATCTTAATTCAGTAATTAAAGTATAGCATTGCATGGAGTTATGTTTTAAAAACATGTTTCATTGTCGTGTGAAAAAGACATATGAACAGTATCTTTGCCTTCACCAGGTCTAAATCTCCACCATTCATTTCGATCATGACCTTCTGGTGGGCTTTCAAAGCTCCAGGCTTTCCTCCCTTCCCCTGGATTTGGCATACTTCCTCAAGATTAGTGTTTCTTAAAACCTCACTTTTATCATGTCATTCCCTTATCCTTTGTGGCTCCTGGCTTCTTTCCGTTTCTGATCTAGACTTGTCTTCGGACCCCGTTCCACCGATTTCCTTTCCCTGCCGGCCGCTCCACCTTGCATCTTCCCGGGGACCCTGCCCAGCTGAACAGGAGCTCCATTCCCAGGGTGGGTGTGAATGCTAGCTCTGCTGCTGTAAGCCATGTCACTACGGGCACGCTGGGCATTCACTCTCAGTGCCTCATTTTCCTCATCTAGAAAACAGGGACAACAGCTCTTATCTCAAAATATTAAATGCATTATTAAACAGATCAGAGCCTGGCAGCTACTAAGAACTCAACAATCATGTCTGCTATTTATCTGATTTTTGCTGACAGAATATACTTCTTCCTTTTTCATTTTTAATAATGTCACACTTTTTTCTTTGAGAAACTCCCCCTCCTCAGATTCCATCTGCCCCTATGAAGGCATTCCAGAATCTACTAATACCTCATCCATGGAGATGGGTGCTCTATTCAGGCAAAACAAATTGCTCCCTCTGTCTCTCTGGGGAACTTGGGGACCGCAACTAAAACACTCATGTGGCAGCATCCCCAGACTGTTCATCGGTAACTGCTATCTAGATGCGTGAGGCTATCCTTCCCAAGACATAATCATTTAATTCTCCACTCCTTGGAGCTGGCCAGAATCCCACCACTGACTTCCCCTTTTGCTTAAGTTTTCCTGAATTGCTTTCAGACACTTGCAACCAACTATTAATAACTGATACATTAATCTTCTCACGCCGAAGAAAATTCCGTGGTCATCCCTTCTGTCGACACTCTCTTCATCTCACAAAGAAGACTCTCTGATTTGCTTTTCACATATCAATATCCACCCTTCCCTCAAGATCCAAACTCCTCAATAAGTATCTGTCCACATGGATCTCCTTCTCTGTTCTTCGATATCTAACATCTAACCACTGAAATTATCTTCCCATTATAAAACAGCGCCTTGAACCATCCAGTATGTGATAATGTGTTTACCTTGTCTAATCAGCTGACTCCTAAAGCCTTTGGAAATAAAATCTGTATCTTACACACAGGTTTTGTGCAGTATTTAACCCAGAGGAGACACTGGGTATCTATTATTAGCTTGCTGATTGGCTAATCACAAAAAGTTGAGAATTTTTCCTCTCCTCGTCACTCAAAGTCCCACATCTTTGTGAACTTCTTATGAATTCTGCTCAGTCTGTTCTCTCTTTAGTCATCTTTTTTTTTTTTTTTGCTCTTTATTTTTTTTATTTTTATTTTTTTACTTTACAATACTGTATTGGTTTTGCCATACATTGACATGAATCTGCCACGGGTGTACATGAGTTCCCAATCCTGAACCCCCCTCCCACCTCCCTCACCATATCATCTCTCTGGGTCATCCCAGTGCACCAGCCCCAAACATCCTGTATCCTGTATCAAACCTAGACTGGCGATTCATTTCTTTAGTCATCTTAATTACACCAGAATTTTCCGATTTTCTCAGCTTATTATTGGACACAGTCAACTAATACAGCTTTGTGAATGGATAAAGCAGTGGTTTTCTACGGCTTTAAGAAATATGATAAGAAATAAGTAATTTTCAATGCCATGAGAACAGTACATTTGCTTCGTGGTTGGTTTTAGGTGTTCACCAGTTCCTCCCCAGAATGAACCTAATCAGAAAACAGCAACATCTTATAGACCCAGTCAGTTTCCTGCCATCTGGTCTGAAAAGGAAGTCAAGAAGCATTAGTAGGTGGTAGTGGCTACAAGACAGTATTATTAGTACTGTATTATTAGTACTCTGGATATCTTTTTCACTCTGAATATTCACCTTTATGTATCCAGCTAAATACAAGGACCTTCCAGGAATACTATCTGAATCTTCAGCACAGAATTTTTCCTCTTTGTTTCATGCAAGTTCCATCTCTGGAAATATTAATGTCTTAACCAAATACCCTATATAGTCTCTAAAATTTGACATCAAATCTTATAAGAATCATTTGAATCTCAGCAACATCAACCTTTAGAATATAATTTCCTTTCATCTTTTATTTTATATCATGTTTGCCCAGAGTTTTTTCCTCTGGACTGAAGCACATTCTGTGTCCGGGACCAGGCACGAAAGCCTGCATGTGTTTTTCACGTCACCCGTGATCTAAGCCCCTCCACTTGTTTGCATTACACGTGCTTGCTGCCTGTTCCGTGATCTTTAGGAAAGTCAACAAGACCAGCATGACAGCCTTAACCAAAGAGGAAAGTGGATCTTTAACAAAACAATGGGAAAAAGGAACTGAGAGCCTTTTGGCAAAGATGATAAG
The DNA here is from genome assembly GCA_006410675.1 of Oreotragus oreotragus. NCBI lineage: Eukaryota > Metazoa > Chordata > Mammalia > Artiodactyla > Bovidae > Oreotragus > Oreotragus oreotragus. Next base: position 129,224 of record SJYX01009175.1, on the reverse strand, counting down.
ACATTTTGTATCATCTCTATGCTTCCACAGAAAGCTCTTGACATGCTCAGAAGCCCTCCCAAGCTCAGATCCTTCAATGGTCCCCTTTTCTTAAAGGATAAAATCAAAACTCCTTAAAAAGACATACAAATCCCTTCATGATCTGGCCCCTGCATAAATCTCCAACATCATCTCTCACCACTTTCTTCCTCAATACTATAAAATATTCTACTTCCCTTAGATTATAAAGGCTTGGGCCAAACAGTTTTTTTAAGTAAAAGTTCTAAAGAACTAGAGGTAAAACAAAAAAGGAAGGTCAAAAATTGGCAAAAATAAATCTGAAGTCATAAGGAAATTACACAGCAAAGAAATGAAAAGGCGCCTGTCCGAGTATCAATTTACATGTTATGTTACTCTAGGGCTTCCTAGGTGGCGCTAGTGGTAAAGAACCTGCCTGCCTGCCAGTGCCAGAAACCTGGAGGGTTTAGTCCCTGGGTCAGGAAGATCCCTTGGAGAAAGGCACAGCAACCCACTCCAGTATGCTTGCCTGGAGAATCCCACAGACCAAGGAGCCTGGAGAACCACAGTTCATGGGGTTGCAAAGAGTCAGACACGACTAAAGCAACTTAGCACATACACACAGCACGCGTGTTACTTGAGATGTGCCAGGAGCACATCTAAGAGGTAATTGGACTGATGGGCCCCATTGCAACCACCGAAAATTTCAGCAAGAAGACTGAGGGAAGGAGGATCACAGCCGGAGTCATCTCTTTTCTCTCGACCAAGAGAGAATGGACCTGGCTACACACCACATCATCCATCACACACATCATCATGATTAAACTACTACAGAACCACAAAACAGTTCTGCTTCATAGGTTTGTTTTCACTTAAACCCTTTTCCTTAGCTTCTATTAGTCTCTTCAATACATGGGATTCTTAAGACTCAGGGCAGTTGATAAAATTGTGGATTATACAACAAAATTCATAATCATTCCTCACTTAATCCACCATCAGCCCAGGCCAACCAGCAGGGGATGGAGATTTGCTGAGGCACACTCCATTACGCCAACATCCCAATGGATACCTTGCAGCAGGACAGTCATATAATCTCCTCCATTCACTCAATTCTGCCTACTCAGTCCCCTCTCTCCTGTTGTGGACATGTCCCTCCAGCCTAGCGTTCCACCCTTCAGATCAATAGCTCTTAGCCTTTACACAAACCCCTGACTCCTGTTACTTCTGTTCACATTCAGTTCAGTTCACTCGCTCAGTCGTTTCCAACTCTTTGCGACCCCATGGACTGCAGTACACCAGGCTTCTTTGTCCGTCACCAAATCCCAGAGTTTACTCAAACTCATGTCCATTGAGTTGGTGATGCCATCCAACCATCTCATCCAAAACAAAACAAAACAAAACACTTTTCTTTGGAGTATAGTTTGATTTACAATGTTGTGTTAGTTTCAGGTGTAGTGTAGGGTTCAGTTATACATATACATATATTCATTCTTTTTTTAGATTATTTTCCCAAGTAGGTTATTAGAGACTATTAAGTAGAGTTCCCTGTGCAGTACATTGTGTCCCTGTTGGTCATCTATTTTATATAATATATAGTAGTGTGTGTATATTAATCCCAAGCTCCTAATTTATCCCTCCCCCGACGTTTCCTTTTATAGCATCACATCTTCCTTATCCATTCATCTGTTGATGGACTCTTAGATTGTTTCCATATCTTGGCTATTGTAAATAATGCTGCTGTGGGCAATCGGGATGCATCTATGTTTTCAAATTCGTGTTTTTGCTTTCTTTGGATATCTAGCCAGAAGTAGAATTCTGGATAATCTGTAGTTCTGTTTCTAATTTTTTGAGGGAACTTTGTACTGTTTTCTGTAGAGATTGTGCCAGTTTACATCCCACCAACAGTGAACTCGTGTCCCTGTGTAGTCTGCCTGTAACCAGTGGCTTTGATGGGAGAGCGAGATCTGAAGTGAGCGTGTGCTGCGTCTCCCCCAGGGAGTGCTGGCAGCCACTGTCTTGGTGGGAGACAGGGTTGGAGATGGAGGGGCTCGAGCCAGAGCCAGGTGCAAGCTGGGGCTTCTGTGTTCAGTGGCTGTCACCCCCTGTTGGGGGCTGAGGAGCTGGAGCTGGAGCCTTGAGGGAGCTGGGCTGCTTCTGGTTATGTGGCAGAGCCCGAGGGCTTATGGCTGCGCCTCTGTGCTGGTTTCACTCTTTCCCTGGAGTGTGTGCCTTGGTTAGAGATTGAGGCGGGCTGGAGGGGTTGGTGCCACATCACTGAGATGGCCACACCCATTCCCAAGTGTGTACGGGGCCAGGGGCTCCAGCCCAGGTTGTCTCTGCCCTGGATCTAGCTTCAGGTTGTGTGCAGGGACACAAGAGCTGGCCATGCTAGCCTCTGTCCTGGCCAGAGGCAGGACTGGGGTTTGGGTGGCTTTGTTCCCAACAAGTTTGCCCACTCTTGTTGGCAATGGCAACCTCCACCTTGGTGGGGAGTAGTGCTGGAGCAGGACAGGCTGGAGCAGCAGCCTGGCACAGGCTGGGATGTGTCCTGGGGTGGTCCTAGCAAGCTGGTCAGGACCCCAGGCAGCTTTTAACCAGCTACCACTACACTGTGACTGTGAATCAGTGTGTGTGCTCATCAGGAGCACAGTCTTGGTTTCTTAAAGCCCTTTGGTAAGCCCCAGTGGTTTTCAAACCAGCTAAGGGGTCTTGTCTTCCTCATGTCTGACTCCAGGGCTGGGGTGCCTAATGAGTGCCTCAAACCCCTTGCTCCCCTGAGAGGAGCTCCTAGCCTGTGGTATCCCCCTCCACTTCTCTTTCCCCCAAGCAGAGTCCTCCTTGTTTCCTAGCAGAGTCTGTATGGATCTTTCTTCTTTACAGCTAGTTCCCAGTGAGACTGTCTCTTGGTAGCTGTAGTTTTGGTGTGTTCACAAGGGGGCATAAACCCAGTATCTTGTGTGCCACCATCTTGATCTCCAAAAACCCTCAGTAGTTCTTCTTGCTGAGAAGAAAATACCTGGTGAAAGAAAAGGGGTAGTATAGTAAAATGGGAGCTAATGCATGCAGCTCCTGGATTTATTTTCTGTTGACTCCCAGCTCTTACATAAGATCAACAGCAGCTTCCCTTATTAACCTCCTGTGTATGTGTGTTTAGTCGCTTCAGTCGTGTCCGACTGTTTGCGACCCCTTGGACTGTAGCCCACCTGGCTCCTCTGTCCATGGAATTCTCCACGCAGGAATACTGGAGTGGATTGCTGTACCCTCCTCTAGGAGATCTTCCTGACCCAGTGATTGAACCTGGGTTTCCTTCACTACAGGCAGATTCTTTACTGCTGAGCCACCAGGGAAGCCCCTATTAACCTTATAAGGCAGTGTAAATGATGATCATTAAAGGGTTTTGTTAAGATTAAATGGGGTTCTGTCCTATTGTGTTCAGTCACTAAGCGTGTCTGACTCTTTGCGACCCCGTGGACTGAAGCACGCCAGGCTCCCCTGTCCTTCATTATCTCCCAGAATTTGCTCAAATTCATGTCCATTGAGTCGGTGATGCTATCTAACCATCTCATCCTCTGCCACCCCCCTCTCCTTTTGCCTTCAGTCTTTCCCAGAATCAGGGTCTTCTCCAATGAGTCAGCTCTTCAAGTGGTCAGAGTATTGGAGCTTCAGCATCAGTCCTCCCAATGAAAATCCAGGGTTGATTTCCTTTAGGATTGATTGGTTTGATTTCCTTGCAATACAAGTTTAAATGAGGTAACATGCAGAAAGCTTATCCCTGGTCCTAGCACATAGTGAGCACTAAAAACATATTACTTATTTTTGGAGATTAATATTAACTTTCTGATAATGGTATGAAGACCGGAAGAAGAAAAATTGTTTTGTGAACTTCATAGTCAAGGAAAAAAGAAAAATGTGTTGGAACGTATATCCACCCTATGATCCAGCAGTTTTGGTTCTGATTGTTTACTTATTAGAAGTACAAAGTATTTATAAAATGGGTAAGGATTTTCATCATAAAAGCCTAAAACTTGAAACAAATGTCCACCAACAGGTGAATGGATGTATCAGTTTAGTTCAGTTCAGTTCAGTTGCTCAGTCGTGTCCGACTCTTTGTGACCCCATGAATCGCAGCACGCCAGGCCTCCCTGTTCATCACCATCTCCTGGCGTTCACTCAGACTCACGTCCATCGAGTCCGTGATGCCATCCAGCCATCTCATCCTCGGTCATCCCCTTCTCCTCCTGTCCCCAATCCCTCCCAGCATCAGAGTCTTTTCCAATGAGTCAACTCTTCGCATGAGGTGGCCAAAGTACTGGAGTTTCAGCTTTAGCATCATTCTTTCCAAGGAAATCCCAGGGTTGATCTCCTTCAGAATGGACTGGTTGGATCTCCTTGCAGTCCAAGGGACCCTCAAGAGTCTTCTCCAACACCACAGTTCAAACTATAAACTGTGATATTTTCATACAATAAAATACTAATCA
>SJYX01009175.1:41800-115242 GCA_006410675.1 Oreotragus oreotragus | reverse complement strand
TGAAGAAAGCTGAGTGCCGAAGAATTGATGCTTTTGAACTGTGGTGTTGGAGAAGACTCTTGAGAGTCCCTTGGACTGCAAGGAGATCCAACCAGTCCATTCTGAAGGAGATCAGCCCTGGGTATTCTTTGGAAGGAATGATGCTAAAGCTTATACTCCAGTACTCTGGCCACCTCATGCGAACAGTTGACTCATTGGGAAAGATTCTGATGCTGGGAGGGATTAGGAGCAGGAGGAGAGGGGACAACAATGGACGTGAGTCTGAGTGAACTTCGGGAGTTGGTGATGGACAGGGAGGCCTGGCTTTCTGCATTTCATGGGGTCACAGAGAGTTGAACACAACCGAGCAACTGAACTGAACTGAACTGAAACTTAACATTTGATAGGTACAGACTCCACTTGAAAGTTGCCCTTCAATCACTCTACTAGAAGGATCTTAGACTTTTCTCTTTTTTTCCAATTTCAATTTTTTAATTTCACTTTTAAATTTAGTTCTCATATTAATTTATTAAAAATATTTAATTCTCATATTAATTTTATTTTTAAAAAATTTATTTAATTGGAGGCTAATTACTTTATTGTATTGGTTTTGCCACACATCAACATGAATCCAGCATGGGTGTACACGTGTTCCCCATCCTGAACCCCCCTCCCACCTCCCTCCCCGTACCATCCCTCTGGGTCATCCCAGTGCACCAGCCTCAAACATCCTGTATCCTGCATCGAACCTGGACTGGCGATTCATTTCTTATATGATATTATACATGTTTCAATGCCATTCTCCCAAATCATCACACCCTCTCCCTCTCCCACAGAGTCCAAAAGACTGTTCTATACATCTGTGTCTCTTTTGCTGTCTCACATACAGGGTTATCGTTACCATCTTTCAAAATTCCATATATATGCATTAGTATACTGTATTACTCAGCCATTACAAAGCATACATATTAATCAGTTCTAATGAGGTGGAGGAAACTGGAGCCTATTATACAGAGTGGAGTAAGTCAGAGAGGCTTTTCTTAATCTTCTTAATTACTTAGGATAGTGCTTTGCAAGGGCTTCCCTGGTGGCTCAGGAGGTAAAGAATCTGCTTGCAATGCAGGCGATCCAGGTTCGATCCCTGGGTCAGGAAGATCCCCTGGAGAATGGAATGGCAACCCACTCCAGTGTTCTTGCCTGCAGAATTCCATGGATAAAGGAGTCTGGCAGCCTATAGTCCACGGGGTTGCAAAGAGTTGGACACAACTGAGTGACTAATTAGTGCCTCACAAAATACACATAACTTGATAAGCAAATAATGATGCTTCAAATATGCATATTTGATGCTCTGCTTCCATTCAGCTATATAGTAAGATGCCATTCAAGTTACTCTCTCATATTTCAGAGGAAACTCCTCCAGTTTCTGATTCCAAACGATCACCTGGATTTCATATGACCATTCTGCACCCAGGAGTCTAAAGCTAAACTTCTACTCCTAGCTGTTAAAGAGCTCAGAAATGTCATTCCATGTTCTCAGTAATAAAGACGAATGGCAATAAAAAGAAAATAGACTGGATTTCGAAGGGATGACCAAAAAAGAGAACTCAGTTTTACATTTTAGTTCCACAGCTGATAAATAAGGGTTCCCAACAGCAATTTTGCTTTCCTTTTTACTACTCTTAGTATTTTTAGGTTATAAAACAAACATTTTATTTCAGTTGGCCTCCAGTGTTCTCTAGTAGCATGTTTTATCTTTTCTCCATAAAAATAATTAAATAGGCATTTTTAAATGTTTACTAATCACTTGAATTCTTAACTCTAATAAAAGTCACATCTAAATAATTGGGGTGTATCTGGTTCTAAAACATGAGTCACTTAGCAACAAGCATAATGGTGTAGAGCTGAAAATATTTTTAGGATAAAGAAATCATACTAAGAAAAAAACACTTCTAATGTACCCTATGCTCCTAAGAGACCCACAGCAACTCTCATCAACTTTTGAAGATGTAAAAGGAAATGATATATATTAGTATTCCTTTTCTTTGTACAGTCCAACATGAACAGCCTTGAAGTATCTATCCATGGGAGATATCAAGAAATACCAGAGGAATTAAACATATTAAATAAGTATAAGTCCAAAAGAGCAAAATGTCTTTTTTCTAGCCTTCTACAGTCAGTACTTAGGGGTATTATTTTTAATGACTATGTAGATTAACTCACCATATACAGTTCTTTAGTAATGGCATTAAAATTGTATGCAAGCAAATTTTATTTTTTAAATAGGTTCTGTGGTGATTTAAACTGAAAGTTAACAGCAAGAAAAATTTGTTTATCTAAACCTATTATTCAAAAATTAGGCAGTTATAGAGCTATGGACTTCCTACAGAATAAGAATATAGATTTCTATTCACTTTTTCTGTTATGTTTGAGTAACACCAGATACAACGGGCTTTGGATGGAAAGAATCATTACCTGAACTCTCATATAGAAACACAGGTAAAATGGTAAATACAGCATGAGGAGGGAGGTGGGGGCTGAGAGTCCAAAATGTAGGGTCATACCATAAGAAGTTAGTCTTGCAACCCTACCACTCACTTACCTTTTACTCTGATAAAGTTACTTCACCTCTTTAAACATAAATTTGTGCGTGCTAAGTCTCTTCAATCCTGTTGGACCCTTTGCAACCCCATGGACCATACACCAGCAGGCTACTCTGACTGTGGGATTCACCAAGCAAGAATACTGGAATGGGTTGCCATTTCCTCCTCCAAGGGATCTTCCCGACCGAGGGATAAAACCCACATCTCTAATGTCTCCTGTATTGGCAGGCAGGTCCTTTACCACTGGCGCCACCTAAATTTATTCACTTGGAAAAATGGAATTATAATACCTTGCTTTAGAGTTGATATGAAACTTAAAATAAATACCTATTTATTGCACAAGCCATCAAAATGAAGACAAAGTTGTTAAGTGAGCATGGCCTGCTTTAGTCTGATTAATGCAAGACAATAGCATGTCAAAAGTACCTGGAATAATGAATGGTGTCACAAATGGTAATGATCATAAAAAATCCAATTGACTTTTGTTATAAATTTAATACAGAGAGTGAATTCTCGAGGCTTCCTATATAACACCCTTGTCTAAGTACATATTTCTATACATATGGGTGCTATGGGTTAAAAGAAGCTTCGTACATTACAGAAATTCTAGCACATCAGCAGAAGAATTTAGGTGCAAAAATGTTCACTGAGCATTGTTGTTAATCTGAAAAATCAGGAAACACTAAATTGTTCATCTATAGGAGGAAGGGAAACTTTAATATATTCATTCAACCACTCTATTCAGATAAGCCACAAAAACATAATTTTAAGCAAAAATGAAATCAAATAAAAATAAGTTGAAGAAATAATTATCTGTAATATAAAACCACTTATATGAAATTTTAAAGCATGGAATTATCTAAACAGATTTATACTTAATAATGATTGATTCCCTGGTGGCTCAGACGGTGAAGCATCTGCTTGCAATGCGGGAGACCCTGGTTCAATCTTTGGGTCGGGAAGATCCCCTAGGGAAGAAAATGGCAACCCACTCCAGTACTCTTGCCTAGAAAATTCCATGGATGGAGGAGCCTGGTGGGCTACAGTCCATGGGGTCGCAAAGAGTCAGACACCACTGAGCAACTTCACTTATACTTAATAGTGAATAATATACTTAATAATTGTGTGATAATATGCGTAGAAATGACAAAATTCAAATTCAGGGCCAGGTAGGAGATAGGAGGCAAGGCAATAATATCAGGCAGGGGTCCACAGAGGGCTTCAACTCTATCCAACATGTTTTACTTTTTCAAAAATTAAATGAGACTGGAGCAAAGACGGTAAAATGTTTAGATTCTATAGAGCTGGCTAGTAGGTATATGGAGCTTATAATATTATTCTCCACATTTTCTTTATGTGTGAAATATTTTATAATAAAAAGCTTTATCATCATATAAATAAAAACAGGCGATTTCCCATAACAGACAACAGCTGTTGCAGAGATAATCAGGCGATCAAAAGGAACAGGAATGGCAGGAGTGGGAAAGTGATTAAATTAATACGAAGGCTGGGTAAGGAAGAGACTCTGAAGCCAAGAAGATAATTTTCCTTCCAAGGATTAAGAAAAGAATTCAGCTATATAAGATGGGAAGAAGAGAGAAATGAGTCATTCTTAATCCAGATACCAGCGTATATTATCCAAAAACAACATTAAGCTTAAAATACTTACTACAACCCCACTCTTGGTGGTAGTTTCTCTGTATGTGAAGTTGCAAATTGCCCAGGCTAAATAGTACGTGGACATGAGAGGGGTTTGTGAAAAGTGATCCGTAACCCATCCGTCTTCCTCAAATACAGAAGTTTCCACTGGCATATTAGATAAAGATAAATAGCTTGCTTGATGCTTGATGCTGATTTTGAAAGTAGCCTTGTAGATTGGCTCGTCAAAACAAGGAAATGCCTTTCTGGCATGTGTAGGCGAAAACTGAGTAATACCAAGGAATCTGGAAAAAAGAAAATGACATTTTCAATTACATTTATGACAAGTTATGATCACTTTATATACTTCTGTTAATAAAATTCTTTTGCAAATTACAAGACATTTTTTTCCTGAACGAAACTTAACTACATGAATGGTACAAAAGCATACTTCACGCATATTTCGCCAACAACAAAAAATTTTCAGAAAACTTTTTGTCTCAACTAAAGTAAATTCTCTAAACCCAGTGAAAGTGAAAGTTGCTCAGTGGTGTCCGACTCTTTGCAATCCCATGGACTATACAGTCCATGGAATTCTCCAGGCCAAAATACTGCAGTGGGTAGCCTTTCCCCTCTCCAGGGGATCCTCCCAGCACAGGGATTGAACCCAAGTCTCCCACATCACAGGTGGATTCTTTACCAGCTGAGCCACAAGGGAAGCCCAGAGTTGTGCTTATTAGGCAAAACTGACACTTTACAGAAAAACAACTCGTCGTCATATTGTAAAGTATTAGAAAATAATGGTTCTCCTTTGTGGTATGCCTCTCTCTCCTCTCTGAAATTGGTTGAAACTGTTCGAAACTGTTCAACCAGTAAAGACAATGAAATCAAATCCAAAAGTTGTCATTAGATACAAGTAAGACACAGATGATCACTAAGAAACATCTACGTCCTCAAATTTCAGCAAGACGTGCCCTGATTTTGTTAAGGAAATGGACTCTGAAACCTGACAAAACTTGGTGTGCATTCTGACTCCACAACATTTCTTAACCATATCATCTTGGATGATTACCAAATTTCCGTAAGGTGCAGCTATTCATTGCTTGAAAAGAAATAAACATACCCAACTTAAAAAGCATTGTAAAGCTTAGTAGAATGGAAAAGGAGGATATAAAGGTGTGACCAGATGAACAGCACCCAGCAGGCAAGTAATAAATGACAGCCACTGGTTCACAGCATCTCCGACCTTTCTTAGAATGATAGAACATACATTTACACAGAATGATCCAGAGACAATTGGTTTCTACCACTCACAGTATATATTTGCTGTATACAGTATATGTTATTATATGTTAATATAATAAATATCTGTATAGTAAATATGCATGCCAATATGTGCATATATATGTTATATTGAATCCACTCTGGTTTTCAGATCAAGCTGCAAAGTTGCATCTCATTTAAACTCTAGAAACACCCTCTGCATTCTTTCAAATCAAAATACCCAAACTACATACTTGGAGACAGACCAATTCCTTTAACTTAAAAAGAGGGTCATTATTCGTGAAAAGATTCTAAGTTAATTGTACTTTTTATATGCGCGTGTGCACGCTTAGTCCCTCAGCTGTGTCCTACTCTTTGCCACCCCATGGACTGTAGCCCTCCAAGCTCCTCTGTCCACAGAATATCCCAGGGGGGAGTTCTGGAGTGAATTGCCATTTCCTTCTCCAGGGGATCTTTCTGACGAGATTGAATCTGGGTCTCCTGCATTGAAGGCCAATTCTTTACCACTGAGCCACTGGAGAAGCCCCAAACTTTTTAAATAATACTAGTTAAAACTGTAGCTAAGGTAAATCAATATCAAACCCTTCGTAAAACATTACTGAGTGCTACAGCCATCTCTTTAAAAGGCTCTTATCCCCACAGTCATTCCTCCACCCACCCTGCCTTCCCCATCATCCACAGAGTTCTTGTTTAATCTCACAAGGCACACTTTCCCACTGAGCCCAAACTTGGCCTCAAAATTTTTCTCAACACAGCACTTCAGGGAGCGATACCAATCAATAGAGGCTGACATGTGTATTGAATCTTATTAGCTATCCCTGGATCAAACCATAAAATGTAAATGCTTGTACTTTTAAAAATTATGACACATGTATTATTGAGGGACTACTTCTTAAAAGCTTAGTTTTCAAACAGAGAAAATAAGGCATTTTAAAGATTAATTGTATATTTCCTCTGAGAGAGGGGTTTCAAGAATTATCTTGAAGCATTACTGAGCTGTTACATACCAGGCTTGGGTAAATCACTTTACTGCCTGAGTTTATTTTTTCATTAGTAGAAGGAAAATATTTCTAGGCCTCCCTTATGAAACTGTTGAGATGATAAAATGAGATAATATTTAGGAAAGAAGTTTTAACTATAAATCTTTAGAAAAAATATAAAGTTAAAGTTGGAAGCAATCTTAGAAACAAATTGTCCAGCTTTCATAAATTCCTAAAATGAAAAAGTAGTTCCAGTAGGGTTAAGTGATTTATCTAAAGTTACACAGGCAATTAGCGCAAAGCTGGGTCCGGAATCCACATTTTCTGTGTCTGAGAAAAAGGTGATTCTATTTCAAAAACAGCAAAATGAATGTTCACCCACAATTTACAAGCAAGGTTTTATTTTGACTATTGGTCATAGAAGTTTTTCTTTCCAAATCTGCTAGCATCTTGGCAATATTTTCCCTATTTTCTACTGATATTGAAGAAGGAATTCATAGGGTCTGGACTCCATCTTAAGCCTGCTCATGCTGATCATGCTCAGCCACCTTTCTAATGGACTCTAAACTCTGTGTTTAGTGCCTATGAAAACAACAACAGTCTCCTCTGGAGAACCTTGAAGATCATATCTAGGTTACTCATCGCCTAAGAGAAAACATACACTAATCATCCCCTTCCTCCAGACACTCAATCGGAGTGTAACCTTGGGTTTATTGATTATTGGCTAATTGTTTGACTGTTTGCGTTCATAGCACATGAATGATGGGGTTATTGGGATTGTATTTTCCTTGGTTTATGTAAGTCTCGAGGAATTTGGAGTGGTGGGTTCAGACACATACACATGGGGTATAAAAGATTTTCACAAATGCTGTTTGAGGTCCTTGGCTAAGAGGAGACTCTGCCTTGGGCCCACCGGTGTAATAAACTGCACTCAACTATATGCACTGTCCTTCTGAGTGAGTCTGTTTCCAGAACACGTGGCTACAACAATAGCAATATAGTTTTTGCTTAATGAAATATCAGTAACTTTTTGTTAAGATGCACTCATTTACAATTTTCTCTTCACATGCTTTTTTTGTCTTACAAAATGTTCTTGAATCTTAACTTTTTTATTAATTAAAATGGTCACTGAGGCTTATTTCTTTACTGAGGCCATTTAAAATATAGTTATGAAATTTAATATACAAGGAAATATGTTCACTTCCAAGTACTGAGAAATCCAAGTCTTGTCATTGAGCAATTAGACACTGTCTGCCATGTGTAAGATTTTCACTCCATGTGGCAGGATTTTTTTTTTCAAGATAAAATCATTTTTGTCCTTAAGGCTTTTGCAATCTACCTGAAAAAAAAATTTATACAATACGTTAAAAACTAGTAATAATACCAGGGGAAATTTCCATAAGAGTTCAACAGAGAGGTTGCTTTTAGAATGTACTGATCATTAGGTAAAAATTCTAAGGTGTCTTTGGCATTGAGTAATTAAAGGGTAGGAATTTATTATATGTAGAATATCTAAATACCTCTGGGCTAATGAGAAATTAATAAACCAAATATTTATCTAGAGGAATCATGTCACGTTCAAGTCTCTTTTTGCCTCACATAGTAAGTAAATATGTTAGTAAGGGCCAGCAATTAAATTGCTGATTCTCAGGGTTGAAAGGAACTATAAAGATCATCTGGTGACTTCTCTGCAATTAATATTCTTAATGAATTCCTACACACAGTGTATTTATAGCCATGCACTGAGGGCTAGCATATATTTGATAATGTCTAAATGAGGAAATACCAATTTCACAGTCTGGCACCTGAGGACGATTGCAATTGAATTTCAATTCGTATTTAGCAAATCAAAACAAGCCCCTTGGAAAAGAAGAGCAATTGAGCTAGACTACGCTTAGGGTCTTTTTCAAGTTGAGAACCTATAACTGAATAAAAATTAGAAATAAAATAGTCCTTGAATTTGATGAGATGATTTTAAAATAATAAATTACATTATTGCTAGATAGCTCTTTGCTACAAAATCTATATACATTTGCTTCTCTTGGTCATCCTTCTTGAGTGTTTAATGCTGTGGAGATAAAGATAAACATATATATTCCTTCCCTCAAGGAGTTTATACTCTGATAAAATAATAAAACATAAGCCTAGACAGGTATTGCACAAAAAGCCACGACAAATGCATGAAGAAATTACATCTTCTAACACAAGGTTTCTCAGCCTTCGCACTACTGACTTTTCTTTTTTTAATGTAAGTATAGGTGGTTCAGTGCTAGAATTCTTGACACTAGTGACATTTTAGGATGGATAATTCTCTTTCTAGAGCCATCTTGGGCTTAGCAGCATCCTAGACGTCTACTGCTAGAGGCCAGTAGCAATGCCTCTCCCCAGCTGTGACAACCCAAAAGTCCCCGGCCACTGCAAATGTGCCCTGGGAGGCAGCACCGACCTCGCTGAGAACCACCTGTCTTAAGAACTGAAAGAAGGGGCTTTATGGAGGAGGAAGTTAAGAACTGGTCTTGAAGCCTGGACACTAAGGGTCAGAGACGGATGGAGAAGTGAGCAAGTGGACTACAGTTGGCACAGAAAGAAGCTTTTTAAAAGGCTTTGACTCACATATTGAGTTAATGTCCTATTTGCTCTCTTAGAGGTTCCGGTTTTCTCAGATCTCAGTATTGCCCATCTATCTTTAATACTTCTCTCTCCCTGGATCGTCTCCTTTCTAACAAAGAGAGCCAGTTTCAGGCTTAGGGCCGTCAATGGGCAATAGTGTCTATTGGGTTTCAAAAACATAATCTTCACTGCATGTATTTGATGATTGCTTTCAAGTAGTGGAATTGAGACCTCTTTCCTGCTTACTGTCACTAAAAACATCAAAGACCTCTAGAGAAAGAGATTGGGAATAGAAAATAATGAGTTTGGCTTTTAAGCAAATTTGAGGCAGAGTTTGAGGTAGTAGCAGTACACCAGGTAGGAAAAAAATACAAAAAAATTAATTTAAAATAGAGAACACTTTAATATACATTAAAGATATGAAATACATATGTAAATATAGCAAGAAGTAAAAATAAAACAGCAGGAGGCAGAAGGTAATGGGGAAAAGTATTTTGTCGTCTATTTTTCTCCTGCTTTCTCAAACAAAAACATTTTTATCTTTTATAGAATCATTCTATTATCATAAAGGAATTTCACTACCAAAAGTAACATCCTGGAAGTGTTATTCCAAGAATATCACTTTAGCATAACTAGAAAAATGAATAATATACATGTATTTTAATTCTCTTGTATCTAAAATAAATTATTTGATCTCTTAACAACTTGTCTATTTGACATTTTGTTTATGCTAAGCAGTAGAGCTTAAAGCTCTATGTTGCCTCTGAAGGATATAGAGAATTGATTTCTTCTTATTTCTACGGAAGTTCACTAGGCAAGCTACTTGTGTCGAATCATTATGATAAGATTCAGCTGAAATAATGCATTAACATTGGCTGATATTGCCAACAAATTACAGTATGTGATACAAACAATTTCTGTTCCATTATTTTCAGTTTGCCTTTTCATAAAGTTAATATATGCAAAGGAAACAAATATTTGCATAAAACTGCTCATATTCAGATTGATTCATGTTTCCCACCAAAAACCAAGAGAACCTCACAATGGCAGGGCATTTCTGGAAGGCTTCTGTTTCAGCCACATCTATACAGACCACATATACAGCACGACGGATGATAATCTTTGAAGCTGCTTCTGTCACAACAGCAATTTGCCTACTGTTGCAAAAGTTTAAGATTAGTAACAAAAACTCCCAATGTTGAAAGAAGTGATCCAGTGGATCATCTAGTTACTCTTCAACTGCTTATAGTAACTGGACAGTGACGAGGTCATGGAAGTGACCCACGTCCCATTTAAAGTGAAGACTGTTGATCAAAGTNAACCCACCTGCCTGTCTCTTATACACATCTAGATGTGTATAAGAGACAGCATCTATACAGACCACATATACAGCACGATGGATGATAATCTTTGAAGCTGCTTCTGTCACAACAGCAATTTGCCTACTGTTGCAAAAGTTTAAGATTAGTAACAAAAACTCCCAATGTTGAAAGAAGTGATCCAGTGGATCATCTAGTTACTCTTCAACTGCTTATAGTAACTGGACAGTGACGAGGTCATGGAAGTGACCCACGTCCCATTTAAAGTGAAGACTGTTGATCAAAGTGCAAATTATTACTCGATGACAAAACATTTTAAGGCAATATGGGTCGTTGTTTAGACTGTGTTTATATGCACTGCAATGAGTCATTAAAACGCTGCCATTTCAGAAGAGAAGTGCTCCTGCTGAATATTCAGTGTTATAAGCAAGTGTGTAGTATATTTTTTTAAATAACCATTCTAGTAAACTAAAAACATAATGCAATAATACCAGCAACATGTATGTAGGAAGTGGTGCATATGTGAATAATCATGTTATAAAAACAGAGCATAATACTCATAATTGTTTTCATTTTTGTGCACTAAATACTCTTCTCAAAAATGAGTACTAAGTACTTGACCACCATTGTTGAAGAGTATTATGGACTCACTAAAATTACTTTCCTGAGTCATAATATTAGGTTCTCATAAGGATAAATAAACTAGTGTCAGAGATTCATTTGTTTAATATTGGAAAGAGAAAAAGTATTATGTAAGTATCATAAATTAGTGCTACTGGTGGAACCCAAATACAGTCTGCGGAGCAGTAGCTAATGACTGATGTGCTTTTCCCCTGGCACTGGAGGTTTTTCTATTTCCTGTACTGGCTTCCAGCGACAAGGCAGGCACCCTCCTGACCCTTCAGTCACTGTTTTCTACTTTTCTCACTGCTGAGACAGGAGGGCAATAATCAGAGTTACGAGTTCCTTCTGCTTCACACCCTCTTCCTGCTCCCTCGACCCTCTCTATCGCAGCGTCTGGACCAAGCATGGGGTTTCTCTAGCTATGAAATACCACAGCCTTTTTCTTCTCCCTCTTCTTCACTGTGGACGGGCTCTGCTTCTTTCTCTCCCTGTCTTCTGAACTCTGCTTAGGGGGCAAAACAAACAGCCGTGGAAGGAATGTCCAAAGTGACCATTTCTGCACTGCCTTATGAATAAGGGGAAGCCTAAGGCAACAATGTTGAACCTAAATGACCCGGTACCCGCTCGAAGAATAGCTATCCAGCCATGTAATAATATAGTTGTATTTCATACCCACAAATACTTAGCAACTGTCAGACACTGTTCTAAGTGCTTTATTACTTAACTCATTTAATATCCTCCCCAGTAACCCCAAGAAAGAGGATATCATTATCCCTGTTTTGCAGATAAGGGTACCAGACACAGAACAATAAGAAACCTGGCCAAGGTCATAAAGCTAATTAAGTGGAAGAGTCAAGACATAAACCAAGGCAGTCTGGTTCCAGAGTCCCTGAACACACACACACACACACACACACACACACACTTCTCCATCCAGCAACACAACTAGTAGTGCTCGAACCTCGTTGTAAAAGGGATAAAAAGTAACCAACAAGGGTAATTTTAAAACTTCATTCTTTTTACATCCTTTGGTTTTGGTTTTTTGTTGTTGTTGTTGTTTTATTTGTTTTTTGAGTTGTGTAGTCATGAGAAAATATCCAAATAATTAAACCGACTTCACCACCCCTGTCCCTGTGCAACTACTGCCAGAGCGCCTTAATAAGCGAGCAGTTTATTCAGAGACCAAGAAGGCACACCTGGAGACAGGAAGGGGGGAGTGGGGAGCCAGGGACTCTTCACCCCAGCTCAGCCCCACTCAGTAAGGTCTTGCCAATCTTACTTCACCCTTACAGCCCCATCAGGACCACCATCCAGCTGTGCCTGTTGGTGAATTATTTCAGACTATCCAAAGAACTGGGAGGGGCAAGAAGTGTTTTGCATCTCTCAAATCCTCTGAAGCAAAATTCTGTTGGAGAGAGCAGCTACTCTCTAGTGGCAAAAAGCAGGATTGCATGGATCTTTGAGAAAATCTGGAGGAATCCAGCCACTGGTATAACTTTGAATTAAAAGGACAACGAGGTGATGATCATTGCTGGTGGGATAGGAGGATGAATGAGCCTGGGGTTATGGTGGACACTCTTCCTTATAGACGATCAAACACATATTAAAGGTAGACTATTTCTTCTTCACTCTTTTTATACCACTCTTAAAAGTCATGCTTAAAGAACCGAGTCCCATTCTTATATCATTCAAATGCCAGCATCATCCTCAAGCAAGCCTAAATTACTGCCCTATACTGTTGTCTGAAGCCCATCTGCATACATGGGGGCAAAAACTGGTTTGAGAAAATAAATATGCTACGCAAACCCAACATAGGGAAATCAGTCACAAGTCTATTTTTGCTTGAAAGAGATCCAGAGCAGATAGGCCCTGTTTAGAGTTATTCTGAAGAAAAAATACACAGACAAATTAACTTAACTCTTTCATAAATAAGGTATACTTTATGACTATCCAGGGTGACCAAAAAACATAGCAAGACAAACACCAGTTACATGAATTTTTCTCCCTGAATAAGTGACTATTAAATGGTCAAAACTTTTTTCCCAATATTTTCTAATTTAGTTTACTGATAGCATTTTGAACTGTAACCAAAATCCAACACTAGACTCAGATTGGCCACAAGCCTGTGTATGCCTTGACAGGAAAACAACGAGTTAAACAAGTCCATTAAAGAATCATACAAAAAGTTTTCACAGAAACAAATGATTCTCCTAGATTTTTCAGTGCAGAGCCCTCTATAAAGGGGGAAAAAGCCATATATACTGATTTGTTCATGTAAAGATATCTCCTGTGCAGAGTGAATGGGAGAAGTAAGGCTGCTCTCAACATATTTTTCTATTTTTATTAAATGCCATGGTTTTTTTGAATGAAATTAATTCATTTCAGGAAAAGTACAAGGCATCAAACCATCCACACTAATATCAGTTCAGTTCAGTTCAGTTGCTCAGTCGTGTCCGACTCTTTGCGACCCCATGAATCGCAGCACACCAGGCCTCCCTGTCCATCACCAACTCCCGGAGTTCACTCAGATTCATGTTCATTACAAATGATCAAATGCCTACCCATAGAATCCTCTGTGCTCTCCACAACATTTTTGCAAAGGAGCTTTTTGCAGTTTTCTGTGAGAACCATAATTTTATCCTTCCATTTTACTTGGAGATCATGGTTTCTCTCTGAATAACCCTTGAAAGAAAAAGACCTCCTCTTTTCATTCTGTCTTCTGTCACTGTGGCATGTCACAGACTCAAAGTTTGTCAAAGAAAAGGGGTATCCCTTTTGAAAGTGAATAAGATGGTCATTTACTTTGGGTAAGCTTCCTCTTTCAATCCGACCATCTGGATCTAAATTAAGGTAGCTTATCTTAAACACGGGTATGCTCACCATCTGGCTACCCCAAAGCATCAATTACTTCAGGTAAATGAAGATTTTGCCTAATTCTAAGCAAGCGTGTTCTACTTCAAGGTATATGGCCTGTATTTGCCTGCTGTCCACCTACTTGAGGGAAAAGTGAGGGGGTATGCTGCCTAACGGAGATCATTTACTGATAGGTGTAAACATTTTAAATTTAAGATAATTTATTTGCAATATTCAACAAGTGGTAAATTTCCAAATGTTGAACCGAGAGTAAAAGATTTACCTCAAGTGAAGAGCCTGTCTTCTAAACATTCTCCACTGTAATATGGGAACCAGGGGAGGTAAGTCTTCTCTATAGAGCAATAACCAGGCCCCCTCCAAATCCCCTGGAGGATGAAACTTTTCAGGGTCAAAGGCATACAGCACATAATGAAATCTAGTTTCCCTGTTCTGCCCAAATTATACCTCTCAGGCCTCTAAGGAGTGAACCAGAAAGTCAGATTGATTATTAACCAGTTGTTTCCACATAGACTAAGTCAGGTGGACAGAAAGGTAGTATTGCTCTTTTTAAATCTTTCAAAGTACTCAACGTGAGTCCCTATTGCCAGATTAAATACTTTCATTACAGAAATTGCCTGATAATTAAATTGGCAAAAATTCTAACTAAAAGACCAAGACATTCAGTCACTAAACAAATGAAAATTTAGAGTTTGCATTTAAGTCCTTTTGAAAAGTATGTTTTAAAATGTCGATTTACATTGCATTTGGGGGACAGAATCATCACCAATAAAAGTCTAACTCTACCTGAGTTCCTGATATTGGTGTGCTTAAAAATTCTGCAAGTATCCATAGTAACAACAAACAAACAAACAAAAGAAGCTTAATATATCTTATTTTGACATAACTGTGACATGTTTGATTCGATTTCTTTCGCCTTATCAACTCTAGTAGAAATATATAAGAAATTATCATATTCATTCTGATGTTGAAGGGAAAAAAAAAAAACGAACAAGTACTTTCTCTAAGAGGCTGCTTAGTATAAAACCATCCTAAGATCTCCAAAAACGCCAAATCCTGGAGTATTGATGGGATGCAGTGTTTAGCTACACAGGCACTAGGCTAAACTCCCAACCATCTTATTTACATCTTTGGGGAAAACGAAGCAGACTTTGAATATAAATATGCACCAGGGTACAAGAAATCAGTTATAGGTCAAGCAGGAACATCTGGTCCTTTTAAGAGTCCTGTTAATTTGAAAGCACGGACCACAACAAGCTCAGTTCCACCAAATATATTTTGGCACTGCTCAGAAAAAACAGGATTTGCTGGAAGTATTTATTTCACCACAGCAAGATTTATCAGTAATGATATGCAGTTCCCACTATTGGCATTTTGACATAACATGCAAACTTTCCTTCTATGCTTTTCCCCTAAATTTGACACGCTCATGGATCTTTTTAAAAAAAACCTTTTCATCTATATTCTTGAGACTATGTCAGAGAACACGGTGGAAGGGGTTTTAAATTACCTACATCTGGTCTTAGAAGTTTGTGAATAATTTATATGTTCACTTATAGGAGGTTTTAATTAGTACACAATCACTAAGTGTGTTAGTTACTCAGTCGTGCTGGACTCTGTGACCCCGTGGCTCCTCTCCATGGAATTCTCCAGCAAGAATACTGGAGTGGATTGCCATTCCCTTCTCCAGGGAATGTTCCCAAACCAGGTACTGAACCTGGGTCTCCTGCATTGTAGGCAGATCCTTTACCAGCTGAGTCACCAGGGTCCCAAACCACTAAAGCACTGGGCAATTTATTTAGATGAGGTTATACCACAGCACTCTATAAATATTAAAACTTTTGTGTTCTCTCATAACACACTGAAATTTTCCCAGCCTCTTATACTATAGCAACTTCTCCTGGGAGTTTCCCGACAGCACGAGCTCTAGTCCAGGGATCAGAAAACCTAAGTTTGAGTCCCAGCTCTCTGCTGCCCAGTCTGCCGACCCCAGGAGCCCTGGACTGCTCTGATCCCAAGTTTTCTGCTGTCATGAGAATCTCTAGAGAACAAGGGAGTTTCTGCCAATGGCACCATTACTAATCTCCAACCTGCCTCCACTTCAAAGGTTGTTGATTTCATTTTTAAGTTCATTTGGGTTATCCCCTGGCCCCACAGCCATTCAATTATTCAGTTATTTTAAATACAAGGGGTCAGGGAGAAAACAAAAATCACTTGTTTATGCATTCAACAACATGCTTGAGGGCTTGCTACCATGGGACACTCATAACATGAGTGGGCACTCTATGTGCCAAGAACAAGGTTAAGTGCTTTTCAATGCATTTATTCATGGACATCTGCAACAATTCCATGAGGATATTATTATTATTTTCACCAAGTTAAAACTAAAAGTAGAGGTTCTGGAGCCAAAGTGCCTAAGTCTAAAACCTGCTTTGTTGTTTCGCTATATTACAAGTTACTCCACTTTTTGGTGCTTCCTCTTCCTCATCAGTAAAACAAGGAGTGTTACCAGCACCCGGGCTCCTGGGGCTCCTGTAAGACTGAGTTGATGCAGAATGCTCCTTAAGACCAAGAAGCAGTCATTGCCAGGACCTGGTGACAGATTAACCAGCTTCCGCAAGCCTTCACCACCAGTAGAGTTGAAGCTGAGATCTGAACCCAGTTCTGTTGGACTCTAAACAACTGGTGGAAAACCCCACAGCTTCTCAAAAAAATAAGAAACAGAATACTGTCCCAATCTAAGAGAAGTATCAAAGGCAGTCACTAATAAGGCATTTGAGACTGACACTTAGCTCTTCCCTTTTCACCACTGGAGTCATTTCCAGAGGCAGTAAGTCAGGAACAAACTGGAGTCACTCTGCCTTAGGAGAGTGGAAAGCACCAGCAAGAACATTCCTGGCTGGCTTTGGCCAAGGCAGCTGCCATCACCTCCACCCCACGCCCTCCCTTACTCTGTCACTGGGACCGGCTCTTACTGTCCAGAATCTCAACTTCCAGTTTTGCAAAACTTCGTGAGGCCAAAGCCTGTCCGCGGCTCTGTGCCTTCCAGAAGCGGGCTCCGGACGTTGGGGCGGGGTGCGGGGCGAGGGGGGAACCTGGCCCTGCCTCCCGCTTCCTGACTCCTCACCCGGCTGCAGCCCTGGCCTCTGGCGCTCACCTATTTTCCCTCCACGGTAAATTGGCAGGGTTTTGATGTCACCCTGGCCTGGGGCCGCTCAGATTATACATCACTCTTAAAAAAAAAAAAAAAAAAAAAGATGTGTGCTCTGCCTGTCTAAGCAACTTTAACGAGGCAGGGGGTCCCAGCCTAGAGTGGCATTTGGTACCGGTGAGTGAGTTTGTGGAGTTGGCTGCAGGAAGAACCCAAACCTCAGGAAGACCCCGAGAGTTCTGGGCGATGGCCCTATCCCACCTTCACTGCCTTCCCTCCATCCTCGGCCCCCCCGTGTATCCGAAGCTCGCCCGGTCCCCTGGTCGCCGGCCGGCCGGCGGTTTGGAGCAGCCTGGCTGGGTGGGGCGGCGCGGGGCACCGCCTCCCTCCGTACCTTCTCTCCCCATGGAGCACGTAGGAGCTGCGGAAGAAGCCCAGGAGCTCGTTCTCGATCAACGCGTTGTAGATGATCTTCAGATTGTAATTCCTCTGCGCGTCCAGAGTCCTATTCAGCTCCACCACCAAGACCTGGGTTTGCGGGTAGAGGAAAAAGCCGGCCACCGGGACCGCCCCGGCCACCCGGTCCTCGGCCACCTGCACCTTCTCGACCGCCACCCGGGAGGCGTGCAGCACGACGTAGCGAGTGGCGTTCCGGCACGCGATCTCCACGTTGACCTCGCCGGAGAAGGTGAAGTTCTCCATGAAGGCGGTGAGCATCAGATTGTAGTGCAGCGGCTTGAGGTGGCCGGACAGGCGCAGCTGCGTCCACGGCTGCCACTGCTCGCGCTCCTCCCCAGACGGCGGCGGGGCGGACGGGGTCTCAGCGGTGGCCTCCGCGCCTGCCCCGGTCTGCGAGGGGTCCCCGCCGGCGTGGTGGTTCCGTCGGGCCGGGCCCGGGAGGCTCTCGTTGCCGCCGCGCGCCGGGAAGCCGGCCGGAGCGCCGGCGGCGCCGGACGGCACGCTCGCCCCACACTCGTCGAAGCGCAGGCTGAGGAGCACGGCGAGCATGGTGGCCGCGAGCAGCGCCACGATGGACACCGCGAAGGCCAGCGCCAGCCGCCGGTGCGCCGTGGTGTGGCGCTCGCTGGTGCGGGGCCGCGCCCCCGCGGAGTCCGCCCACGGGTCCGGGAGCCCCCTGCCGCCCGCCCGGAGCGCGGCGTCGTGCTCGCCCATCGCGGCCGCGAAGAGGGAGCCGCTCTTCTGAGCCCCCTGCTCCTTCTTCTTCCTCTTCTTCTTCTTCTTCTTCTTTTTCGTCTCCTCCTCTTGTTTCCCCCGCTCGCCGTCTAGGGCCATCACACAGCCTCCTCCTCCTCCCCCGCCCCCTCGGGCGCCCCCCGTGAGCGGGCCACCCGGGCCAGCGGCGGCGTCGGCATCAGAGCGCGCGCCGGCCGGGGGCGCGACGCCAGCTGCGACCCTGGGGAGACCGGCCGGGCGTCTTTTAAGACGGGCTCTGGCCGTAGGCGACAGCGCCCACGACGCCCCCCATCAGCCCCGCCTCTCTCCGGACACCACACTGGCTGCAGGGGCGCGGGCCAGCGGGCGCTGGGACGCGCCCAACTTGGACAGCGTCTTGCTCGCCCCAGAGCGCGCGCTACTTCCTCGGCGGGCGCCGGGCTCCAGGGCGCAGGCTGCCCCCGCCCCTGTGCGCCCGCGGCTCCCAGCTCGCCGGCCCCGGCGCCGAGCTCTCGCCTGGCTTTCCGCGGGAGCCTTCTAGCTGGTCCGCGGCTGCCAAGGAGGGAGCAATGGAGAGGGAAGTTAGGGCTGCCGCTTTCTCTCCCCACGCCAGCCCCGGCGTTCAGTCCTCTGGGTGGGATGTGCTCGCGGCGGCGGCAGCGGCGGCAGCGGCGGAGGCGCCCGAGTCCTGAGCCCCGCAGCCGGGGACGCGAGGATGGCCGGGGCGGAAGAGACCTGGGTGAAGCAGCTCAGTGAAGTCCCAGGGCCGCAGAGCTGCGCCGGGAATCTGTCCGGGAGAAGCCTTCTCCTCCAGCCTGGACACTTTAAGCAGCGGTGGCGGCAAACAGCGCAGGGCTGCACACCGGGCAGCGAGCCTCCCTGGTCCCGACGTTGCGCTGACCTCCGGAGACGACAACTGAGCAAGAAGTGTCCGTCCGGGCCATCCCCCTAAGGTAGATGAAGCTCCGGGTTTGCTCTATATGCCCGTGGGGAGAGCCGGAGTGCGTGTGTGCGAGTGAGTGTGCATGTGTGTGCGCGCGTGTGTGTGCGTGAGCGTGTGTACACAGGCTCCAGATCTAGATTGCCAAAGCTACTCTGGCTGCGCTCAGGGACCGAAACTCCCCGAGAAAGGCCACGGCGAGAGCGCGGAGGCCGGAACAACGGGAGGGAGGGGAGCGGCAGAGGCAGGCCCTGGGAGATTAGAGAGCTTCTCTCCGCTCCGTCACACCAGACACCCACAGCCACAGAGGGGGTTGCTGCGCCGCCTGCGAGAAGTACTGTAAATCTTCAGCGCAACGAGCCCCGCAGTCACCCTCTTCCCGACCCTTCAGCCCCACTGCGCCTTCCCGGAGGGAGCCTTGGAACCTTTGGCTATGAATGCCTAGAGGCCAAGGAAGAGCCTGCTGGGGAGAAGGAAGGGTCTCAGATTTCACATCAAGCTCACCGGGGGATTTGGAGGATTGTATGTAAATTGAAATAAATTCTCCAAAGCCTGACAACATACACTATACTGTGTGATGTGTCCAGGCGTGCGGTATTGCAATAAGGGTTAGCAAGAAAGCGTTAGACTCCTCCAGAAGTAAAGGCTGCAGAAAAGGGATGGCTTTTTCCCAACAAATGTATTTTTGGATTGAGGAAATACTTAAAATATTCAAGTGTATTTTTCAGGACCAGAAACTTGAGACTGAGAAAAGCTGAGGACATGAGCTCCATTACTTTAGACTTAGAATAGTGAACAGGGATATTCTGTGATTGGACAGTTTTTCACTTCACCTGGTCATAATTACTTTTTTTTTTTTTGGCTGTTTTCAGTGTTATCATGAAAATCGTTTAAACTGTTTTTAAGAACAGTTATCAATAGGAAGTGTCCATCCACAGCAGATTCACAGACCACTGGTTGGTTATGGATTCTTGTCTAAGTTTGTTGAAGTTTTAAATTAGAGTACAGAATATGTATGGGTATAGGGAATATCCAAACCATAGAATTTAGGTGAAGAATTCTAATTGAACACTATTCAGAATACAGCCACCCCAAAGATCACAGCTTAGAGGCAGGAGTCTCTAGTTTTCAATGAAACAAAGTGTGATGGGCTTCAGAGTCAATTTTGAAAAGTGCAGAATAAAAAGAGAATGAAGTAATTTCTTTTTACACATTTCTTTCACATCTTCAAATCCCGAAGGCATTTTCAAAATCATGTCCCTAATTATTTTTCTTACAAAAATGAATGTTTAACACCACCGGCTTTGGAGTC
Organism: Oreotragus oreotragus; assembly: GCA_006410675.1. Lineage (NCBI taxonomy): Eukaryota > Metazoa > Chordata > Mammalia > Artiodactyla > Bovidae > Oreotragus > Oreotragus oreotragus. Next base: position 94,761 of record SJYX01009175.1, on the reverse strand, counting down.
CTGGACGTACACATTAAAATCTTGTGTTTGGCTTTAAAGCATGACCAAAGAGAACAGCCCAAATATGTATCAACTTCAGCCCCAAAACCACTGAAAACACAGCCCTCTGTTCAATGAAGCTCTTTACCATTTATACTCAGATGGGATACATTCCCAATGCCATACATTCTGATTGTCCATTTGAATCATTTTAAATGATGATAAAAAGAAATGCCAGGTTTTTTTTTTTTTTAAGCATGTTTTATGTGGGCTGTTAGCAACAGACCAAGGGAAATGCCACAGTCTGTTCAAGTTACTTTTTTATGCTCTGTTTTTAAATCTCTGTGCTCTTGCTGTCCATAGGAATCTGCCTGTGTGCATTTTAAGAATTGAGGAGTCCGAGGTTTGTTAGTTTGTACAGACTCAGGAAACATAGTACAGGCAGACAGAAAGAGCTGTGTGACTCTTAGCAGCTTACCAAACTTCTCTGACCTTAGGGTCCTAACCCACAGATCAAGATTATTGATCAAAAGTCCATGGATACAACTCACTTGAATTATAAGAGGAATCTGGAACCACCCCCTAGAAGTCTGAGAACCACTGCCTCAATGAAGATGTTACCCACTAAAAGATCTTTAAATGATATTAGTCAAGAAAAGATTCAAAGAAGGCTTTTTCTGTTCTTCTTTGTGTTTTATCTGTGTACTTTTGAAAATCTCTACAAGGCAACTCTTGAGGATTTTGGAATTAAAGAATACATTTACCAACTAGTAAAGTCTCAACTGGCTATAATTAAATTAGTGGATGGGTTATTTCTGGGACCTAAGTGGAGCAGACATGAGCTCATTAACCTGTAGTGAACACAACTTATGAAACACTGATTCCTCTAAAATGCAACTTTACCCAGTAAATGCAGTATCAAGGCCAAGTGGGTAAATATTTCTTCCTCTTATATGGATGTTACAAAAGGGCCCCAGCGAATTTTTCCCTTGTTAATTTCTGAAAGTATAAAACCTACCACTTGAGAAGTAAATAACTTTGATATAGTAACTTTTTAATTTTATTTTTTAGAGAATATCTATTCTAAACCAAAACCAAAAAAGACAAAATTTCAGATACTGTACCTAACAAAAATCTTAAAGAGATGATTCACTATTATTCCTGTAAAGAAGTTGCCTTCAGTGTGTGAATGACTACATAGGAGAGACTTTGACTTTGTCAGTGTTAGACCCACGCAGGAGAATAAGACTTTCCAAAGTGCCTGATGCTTTTCTCAGAAACACACTTATTGTTAATGATAAATTTGGTAAATTTATTATTACTGGATACTTTATGATTATTTTCTTTAGTTAATAAATGTCTTTCAAGTCATTTTGTGGCCATATTTGATTTAGAGGCTTGTAAAATTGAAAACAGTCTGAATGTTTAATATCCATAAGTCCAAACAGAAGTTATTGACTAAATCTACAACCAGGTTCCATGGTTAATCAAACTGAACTATCTTCAGTGAATGCACTGGCTTCAGAGGCTTTTTACTCTTAGATTATTTACACTCGAACTGCTTTTTCTCTCTTCCCACTGGTTTGTATGTAGAGACACAACTGAAGTGTCCTTTTTATACTCAGCCCCTTCAAGCGGAATTAGCACTTCACCTGCAGACACAGCTTGGCTCAGCAGAAAGAACAAAATACAAATCTTCCCTCACCTCCCTACATTATCCTAACTACCTCACTGCCTCAGTTTCTCCACAGGTTCATGTACAGTAATTAGATGGACTAGGTAACCTCCATGATCTCATCCAGTTCTCAAATTCTGTAAAAGAAATTCCAAAGTTAAAACACTAATCTCTTATGCTCTCAGGGGTTTTTAATTCATCTTCTCCATTGAGAAACAAAAAAAAAAAAAAGAAAAGAAAAATTAACTGAAAACTATTGATGGATAACAAAGCTTTATAAAAATACACTGCACTAGTAAAAGCATATGAAGAAGAGAAAACAACCGCTGCTACTCTGGCAGGGAAAACAGGACTGATATGTCTTCTGAGAGGCTGCGGCCCTGCAGGCCTCACATGACTGGAGGTCGAAGCCGACAGTGAGCCGCACGAACCTCTGCTCCCAGCTGAAGTGGCACTGCCATGAGCCACCCAAAGTGGTTTGAGACTTGAGATGGCGATAACTTAATGAGAAAAACAATATTGCAAACTTTATTAATATTTTATACTATATAACTTCAAATTTTCATACCATTTGATCACTGCATCTGTTAAAGGGTAACATGTAAGAAACCCCCTTCAAGATAGAACTTTCCTCAAGAATCTTAGCAATGGAAGGAGGAGGACTGTTTAAAATTAGCCATAATTGAAACAGTGCAATTTCATAATGTTCACTAACTACAATTAACCACCTTGACTTAATTGCTGGTTATCTGACGTATGTTTAGTTTAAAAGATTAATCTGAATTGATATCACATTTAAATTTGATTATGTCTTCTCTACTCACATAAAATCTTAAAATTATAAAGTTGTTTTAAGAGGAAAACATTCCCTAATCTATTCATGTATTACTACCTGTTATTAGGCCAAGAATCTCATAATTATGCTTAAAACTACAGAACAAGTCTTAACTTACAGAGTCAGACACGACTGCAGTGATTTAGCACGCACGCGTGCACATGCCACAGAAATCTTACCTTTGACCCGAGCTCATGTGACAGTTCAAATTTACATGACTAGAGTAGTGCCTCACCTCTTTTAAACCATGAAAAATATTTGAAGAATGTATGCTGATTTAAATATTAATGTAAAGTCACATAAAGACAGAAATAGCCTATTGTATTTCTTCCATATGTACCTTCTAATCCAGTTTTTTTCTCTTTTCCACTCATTTGTTCACTCTTCTTCCATTTAATAATAAAGCATATTATCTCTTAAAACCTGTACCTACTAGACATACACAGACATTTGTTTGATATATAAATGTTTGTCACTATTGCTCTTTAAATGAGGTAATTACATAGTGTATTATACACCTCAAAGTTGCTAAGAGACTAGATCTTAAATGTTTTCACCACAAAATGAAGTAATTATGTGACAGTGACAGAGGTATTGGCTAGTGCTACAGTATTAATCATATTACAAATTACAATATATAGATGTAGGGGGCTTCCCTGGTGGCTCAGACAGTAAAGAATATGCCTGCAATTCAGGAGACCCAGGTTTGATCCCTGGGTCAAGAAGATCTCCTGAAAAAGGGAATGGCAACTCACTCCAGTATTCTTGCCTAGAGGATCCCAAGAACAGAGGAGCCTGGCAGGCTACAGTCCTTGGGTTGCAAAGAGTCAGATATGACTGTGTGAGTAACACTTCAACTTTCACATACACCTTAAACTTATGTACGTTAAACTTAAAATGTTAGTGCATCAATTAAATCTTAATTTAAATGAAATAAAAATAAAATAAAACATTAAATGAGGTGATTGCAATATTTTCTTAAATTTGAGTAGCAAATGGTGGTTGTAAATGGATTGATAAAGAAATTAGGATAAATAGGGTAAAGTGTTTCTCTTTAAGATAATGAAATGTCACTAATCTTGAGGTCATATACTGAAACATAAGGTTTTGAAAGCTGATCCAGATCTACAGTATTTTTTATTTTTAATCATATGCATAGGGCATATGAGTCAGTATTTTAGTCAAAGATGCCATCATTTCTGAGTAAGAAAGATATCTTCTGTTAGAAAATATTTCACAAGATACATAGTATGCATATGTATAATATGCATACTATACAATAACAGTAAAAATTTAAATTGTTTCTTGACACATTAAATTCCTACTTTGAAACCAAGGAAAAAAATAACCAAATCGCAGTATTTTCCTTCAGATTTTAGACCTGTGGATGAATAACATCCTTAACATCTCTTAATCATGAACTGAAGAATAGCCTCTTTCGGGGGCTATCCTTCCTTCTTGCTCAGAATCAGATTTGCTAGAGAAGACCCAATTCCTTCTACTGCATGGCACTGTAACTAAGGATCCTCCGTGTCCCTTACTTTCAGGGTTATGATTAAGGCTATGCCAATGTCACATCATTTGTTTGTTTCTTCATGCAAGGCCTTCTGAGAACATTTCCCTATATGCATCCAGGAAGTGCTCTCCAATTGCCTTGAAAGTTAGGTAAAATATGTATTTGGGGAGTCAGGAATTATTTTTGGAACTCAAAGTATTAAACTTTGCCTAAAATAACTTAAAGAAATTATTTATATGCTATTACTACAAACAAGCATCAGAGATATTGCAGGTTCAGTTCCAGACCACCAGAAAAAAAAGAAGTAAATATCACAATATAGCAAATCACATACATTTGTTGGTTTCCCAGTCCATGTAAGAGTTATGCTTATACTGTACTCTAATGTACTAAGTATGCAATAGCATTATGTCTCCAAAAATACATATTTTTTAAAAATATTGCTCACCATCATCTCAGCCTTCAGCAAGTCATAATCTTTTTGCAGCAGTAGTATTAAATATCACTGATCACAGAGCACCATAACAAACATCACAGTAATGAAAAAGTTTGAAATATTGTGAGAATTACCAAAATGTGAGCAAATGCGGTTGGAAAAATGGCGCGATTGACACAAAGTTGCTGCAAACCTTCAATTTGAAAAAAAAAAAAAATGCAGTATCTGTGAAGCACAATTAAACAAGGTATGCCTATGTTCCAAGTCTAAATATATCATTTTACTATAAATATTAAAACATTAAATAAGACTGTTTACATTTATAAGACCATTAAGTGCCACGCACTATACAAAACACTGAAAACGGTCATAATTTATAACCTTACCATGATTGTAAAGTCTGTATCTGGAAGAAAAATACTTTCCTACAAAAGAACTACAATAAAATATTTAAACTTACTCTTTATAATTGGCTGCTGGATTAAATGATTTTTTTTTTCAACTCCAAGAACAGACTGTGAGAAAAAAGCAATGAACCTGAATATGAATGTGTTGGGTTACTAGCGTATTAAAAGGATAATCATGTCAGGAAATAGGATTAATGCCCATAAAGGAATTGATTTAGTCTAGAAATTGCTTGTGGTCTTCACTGTCGTCATTTTTCTCTTTAGTGCCACCTTGTGGGTTAGCCAGTAACAGTAAATACATAGGGTATGAATTTAGGTTTTTAAAAGCAATGAACCTGAATATGAATGTGTTGGGTTACTAGCGTATTAAAAGGATAATCATGTCAGGAAATAGGATTAATGCCCATAAAGGAATTGATTTAGTCTAGAAATTGCTTGTGGTCTTCACTGTCGTCATTTTTCTCTTTAGTGCCACCTTGTGGGTTAGCCAGTAACAGTAAATACATAGGGTATGAATTTAGGTTTTTTCTTTTTCTTTCCCCTCTGCTGTAAGAGTTTTTCAGGTGGTTCAATGATTTAAAAAAAAAAAAAAAAATCCACCTGTTAATGCAGGAGATCTAGTCTGGATCCCTGGGAAGATCCCCTGGTGGAGGAAATGACAACCCACTCCAGTATTACTGCTTGGAGAATTCCATGGACAGACGAGCCTGGCAGGCTACAGTCTGAACTCACAAACAGTTTAACACGGCTGAGCATGCAAGCATACATGCTGTATTAAAGCTAGATTTTGTAGAGTGGCAAAACTCAGATGTGAAGCAATTTTTTTTGTTTGTTTTCTCAGAGAAGCAACCACTTCACTAGAAGGTATTTGCCATAATTCTGCAATTGGACATTTTAGACACCAGAACCGTTTCTCAGAGATTGGAAATATTGGAGTCTACACAAAAATCGATGTTCATTTACAGGATAATCACCAAACTTATCTTGGATAATGTAAGTGGCAATCTCTGACTTGTGATTTTTTCCATCAGAAAAATGTTTTCTTAACTCAGTATCATCATTTCTACCAGTGTCCCATGAGAATTGATTCTAGGTGATTTGAAATGCTGCTCAATCCTGTTTAGAAAAAAACTCAAATATCTGATTTAGTCTCGTTTGCACCTTAACTTCTAACACCAGATTCAATTTGCAGTGAGTTACCTTACTCAGTTTGTTTTCTAATTATGATGCTGCAGTTATGAAAAATAAGGGAAAAAGTCAGTACAGCATATAGAAAGCTTTCTTTTATTAGAGATGCACAGGAAATGTGTTATATATTCCCTAACACTCTTGATATATAAATGTTACAATACTGAGTAGCTAAAAAAAAGAGAACAGTTTCTCCTTTTTTAAACATCTAAACTTTTGTTAGAATTTGTTGCTAAGTTTTTCGTAGAATGATGAACAAATAAAAATTTAAATTGCATATATGGAGTCATTTCAGAGCAGGTGAAAATCACATATAGTTTGGTCACTTTGAAAGTATAAATGTCCATATGTGAATTCCTCCTCCTCTGTTTGGAGTTGAAGGTTTTACTGTGTGTTATTCAAAATAATTTTTTAATGCTAATTTAAATAATTTTAAAATAATAATTCAAAATAACTGTGGGTTATTCACAGTAATTTTCCCTGGATGTATAATAAGGTCTCAGATTTGACCTCTAACCTGAATATTATAAGCTATCAGTTATCTATGCTGGAATCACACCACCACCATCAACAAAGAATTTTAAGTGTTGTTATAGGCTTTCTAAAATCTTAGTATGGGCTTCCATGGTGGTTCAGCGGTAAAGAACCTTCCTGCCAAGGCAGGGTACACAGGTTCAAGTCCTGGGTAGGGAAAATCCCCTGAAGAAGGAAATGGCAACCATTATTCTTGCCTGGAAGCTCCCATGAACAGAAGGAGTGGGGTGGACTACAGTCCATGGAGTCTTTACAAAGAGTCAGACACAACTTAGGGACTAAACCTCAAAATTTTAATATTGAACCAAAGTCAAATACTATCAGTACAGAAAGCTGTGGAAACTTCAAAATCCAATTCCCGAGTCATTTTTGACTTGAACAAGTCTCTAAAGACAGTAAGCTGTGTTTTCCAATTCAGGAAATGCCTTTTAATTAATTTTTGCATCCTTTGACCTTTGAATTTTTCCATCACATTCTGACACATATTTAGTTTCCCATGGATTTGATACAGGAGCCAATTAAAAGGTGCCTTAGAATGATAGGGCATCCCTGGTGGCTCAGATGGTAAAGAATCTGCCTGCAATGCGGGAAACCTGGGTTCAGTCCCTGGGTTGAGAAGATCCCCCAGAGGAGGCATGGCAACCCACTCCAGTATTCTTGCCTGGAGAATCCCCATGGACAGCGGAATCTGGCAGGCCACAGTCCATGGGGTCACAGAGAATCGGACACGACTGAGCGACTTACACTTAGAATGATAACATTCAACCTATAGTCCTCCATTTCACCTTTTTTTTTTTTTTCCCATTTAACTTTTGCATAGCTACCATTGAACAAATCAGTGTTCTTAAAGTTTAACCAAAACACAACCAACCAACCAAAGAAAAAACCCTAACTATAGAATTTTTTAATCTGGGGACCACGAAAAGTGGAGACCATGTTTTCATTTATGTTTCAGCTTGTTAATAATAAAGGTATGTCTTCCTTCACCAGGAATTCTGTTCCTGGTGGCTCAGATGGTAAAGCGTCTGCCTATGATGTGGAAGATCCAGGTTTGATCCTGGGTCTGTAAAATCCTCTGGAGAAGGAAATGGAAACCCACTTGGAAAACCCATGGACGGAGGAGCGTTGTAGGCTACAGTCCATGGGGTCCTTCAGTTCAAGCTGAGTAAACCACTGTGTAGTGCCATCCACGGGATTCCTTGGACACGTGCTACTCCTAGAGAGGCAGGGGCTGCCCTGTATCCAACTAGGTGGTACCTCCATTCACCACACAGTTTAACACTAGGGATGACTTCTAGTCTCTCTTCACTTTGATTGTATTCATTTTAAATAGATGGGGTTTCAAAAATGAGTTACAAAGCAGCAAAACACATTTCATGTCTTCTCTGTTACAGGTTCCAAATTAAGCAGATCCTAATTACCTGGGTTACATTATGTAACAATAGCGTAATGTCAAAAGGCTTTTGTAATCTCTATTCAATTCCTCTTAAAGTGAGACTGAGCGAAATATTTTCTTGACATTTCTGAGAATTTCACTTCCAGTTTCAAAGGATCATTTATTTCTTTAATCTTTCAACATGAAAAAGTAATGAATATTTACTTTTTTTAGACTCAGTTTTAGAAGGACTAACGTTCAACTAAGTAAACTTAGTAAGTGATAGGTATTAATGTACTCTTCTAGGCAGAAAAATCAAAGTTATTTAAAGTAAAAGATGTGTTTAAAAGCAATGTATGTCCACAAATTAATGTTTATAAATACGTTTTGTGATCATTATGTCTTACTTGGGTGTATGGTCTTTTTTTATCTGTATCTACCTTAAAAGATATGGAGAGAGATATAAGTAGATGAGAAAGGTAGGCCTTGTTGCCATATGGTCTGAATAGAAGTGTATGATTTGTCACTAAGCTAAACTGCAGTGTTCTAAAGTACACAAATTGTTTTCTGTGTCACGCCTTCATTTTCAGCGCTTGCCATGCAGCCAAATTAAGCTGTGATGTGATAGGCATCCAAATATATAATTCCAAATATAAAATTCCAAATTCCATCCAAATACAAAATTCTAAAACTGTGACTATAAGATCAATTCTTTATTTCTATGAGATTTGACTATAGTAATTCTCTGTTTAATGTTCACAGTTGTGTAGCAGTTCGCTTTTAAATGTTCAGAACTACACATTCGAGGAGGTGCAAATAATCAAGTCCTGGCAACTCTATAAAATACAATCCACATTATGAACTGAACGGAATGAGCCCTCACATCTGATTGCCTAAGGCTCAAAATGCTCCTGACACACCTTACAAGTATTAGCACGTTGAAATCGCATTATGAAGATGACCTGTGGTCCCCACCCCACCTTCCCTTGGCCACCCTTCCTGTCCCTGCCCGCCTGAGATGGGAGCTTCAGCAGCACAGATGAGTGGTGGGTCACGGCTCGGAGGGAGAGCATAGAGCTGCATGTCTGTCAGTTTCCACAAGTCCAAAACGGCTCAGGCCCGAGGAATTTTATCTTCTAGTGTTTGACTGTGGACTGAATCAATTAAATTTTTCCCAAAGGGCCACATTCTCCTGTACTGTCTCAGGAGGGAAAATTGAGAAGAATAGAAATAGTTCCAAATGAAGTGAAGTTTTTCTTAATTCAAACAATAACACCATGAAAAAGCACCTTGAATTTTTCAATTCCCAGGCAATTGGTTCTAAAAAGGAAAACATTCTAAATTATCCACATGCCCTCATTTATTAGTCTACAGCTCTTGCCCAAGCAATTATTTGCAAAGGTAATATAGAGACCATCGTGGTGATTTACTTTTTTTCTTATCCACGAACTCTACAGAACTGAAAGTGTGTCAGTAAGGAGACTTGACTCTAAGAGAAGACTCACTAAATATATAATAAATTATGCAAAAGTAAAGGGAAAAAACCAAATCTCATTTTAAGATAGATCAAATTCTGCAAAAGGTAAGTGTCACATACATCATTGTTTATTTATTGATAACCACTTAAGAGTAATCTATAATTCTTCCTAATCTTCAAAATAGGTTTCTGCCAGTCACATAATCTCCTGGGGAGAACTGTCTTATGAAATTATCACCTGATTTTGTAAAGTCCAGAAAACTTTAAGGCACGAGGAGAAAGGGACAACAGAGGATGAGATGATTGGATGGCATCACTGACTCGATGGACATGAGTTTGAGTAAGCTCCAGGAGTTGGTGATTGACAGGGAAGCCTGGCATGCTGCAGCCCATGGGGTCACAAAGAGTCGGACACGACTGAGCAACTGAACTGAATTGAGAAAATCTGAAACCCAACTGAATACCCTTCATTTACTCAATAGCCATTCAAAAATGTTATAGATAGTGAACAATAAACAAAATAACAATTTAACTGAAGATGGGCTTACCAGGTGGCACTAGTGGTAAAGAACCTGCCTGCTGATGCAGGAGACATAAAAGACGCAGGATCAATCCCTGGGTAGGGGAGATACCCTGGAGAAAATGGCAACCCACTCCAGTATTCTTGCTTGGGAAATGGACTGAGAAGCCTGGCACACTACAGTCCAAAAAGTCATAGAGTCGGACACAGCTGAGCACACGTGCCCGTCACACACATCTTAATAAGTACATGTTGAATGAACAAACGGTCTGTTCAGTATTTGTCACTGGCTTCTGGGCCTCTGTTGTTTCTCCCCCTGGTTTAAGGGTTGTCTCCCCCTCCCTGCCCAGCACTCTGGTCTCCATGCCTGGTAAGGGTGCCCTGCAATTTTGCCTTCTATGAATGGCCCCAGTGAGCCATCCTACTGGAGTTGGGCCGATAGCCAAGACCTTGCTCTTCCCTAGCTCTGGCCTAGAAACGTGGTGTCAGAGTACTTGTTGAAAGAATTTTATCTCAAGGGAATGAACTAACCAACACTATCATTTTCCTTGAATCAGCCAGTCATAGATAAATAAGATCTGGAAACAGCATCTGATCCTTGGAAACCACAGTGCTATGCTCTCCCAAAGGAGAATTTGACAAGATGTGAGACAGTTTAGGCATACAGTGGCATCATGCTTTACACAGGAGTTAGAGTCTAAAGTTGGCTTATATGATAAGCATGCCTATCTGCTCAGTCTCTCAGTCACGTCCAGCTCTGTGACCCCATGGACTGCAGCCAACCAGGCTGCTCTATCCATGGAACTTTCCAGGCAAGAATACTGAAGTGGGTTTCCATTTCCACCTGCAGGGGAACTTCCTGACCCAGGGGTCAAATCCATGTCTCCCACGTCTCCTGCATCGCAGGTGTATCCTTTACCACTGTCACCAGGAAGCCTGACTTTCCCTTGAAAAATTCCCTAAACTGCCCACAAAAGGCTGTAAACCCTGGTTCCATGTAGGCATCCCTATGTAAGTAATATGTACATACAGATGCAAGTATAAAATATGTGTAGTATATGCAATATTTCATTAAACTGATTTTGAGTAAATAAACCATCCATATGCTGTTTTAATAGCACTATTATCAATTCACTACTGTGTTTCTATGATGCCAAGATAACCAGCCAATGCAGAAAGCTCAGTTAAAAATGACAGTAATACCTGCCTTCCTTTCTTTGCAGCAGAAAGGCTATATAGTGTGTGTCAGGGTCCACACAGAGGGGTGTTGGAGTGGGCAGGAAGGCAGTTTGGTGGGAATCAGAGCCTACACAAGGTAGGTTTGCGAGCAGGTTAGAAGTCTGGAGGAATTAAGTGATGGGCTACATATAGGGAATCAAGATTTTTAGTCCTGGAGAAGGAAGGTACAAATACAGAAAGGGGGAAGTTGAGATGAATGTCATGGTTTCAGATCATTGACTGACAATTGAAAGAGTGGCTGTCAACATGTAATTTTACAGATATGGATATATGTATGTAGATATTTAAATGTGTGTGTGTATCCACTAAGAGGACCTGAGTAGCAATGAGCAAACTTAATGCCCAAGTCTTCGTTTCTAAATGCATCTTTTTAGAGCTCGTGGAGATTCTGAAGGTCAGGGTCAGGAAAAGGACGAGATGAGCTTTCAACATGCCCATGTGCCCAAAAATAAAAAGTTCTCCAAAGAATGATAGAGACGTAACCAAAAACTCAGTGAAGGAGCTCCCACTGAGCAAATCTGCAACCATTTGGGCATCAAAATAAGTAATACAGTAATGGATTATAACCCAAAGTAATGGAATATAATGGAATCCATGAATGCACAGTGATATAAGTAGGTAGATAAACCGAAAGGAAAGAATGAATGCCAAAAATCAACGAATGCCAAAATAAGTGGGTGAAAGTAAGATGAGGAAGGATCTTACAGCTCAAAGTACACTTCTATAAAATATCTATTAATTGCAGTGGAAATGAAAACTTCACTTTACAGTGTAGAAACCTCACAAACACCCTCTGGATCAAGTTCAAACTTAACTGTACCAGTAATGGGACAAAGCAATATCATGTGCCACTGGATAACATACAATGAGAAAAATACATCACTTCTCTAATATTTCAGAACAACATCGTTACCTGGTTATAATCAAGAGGAAATATCACACAAACATAAATTTAGAAAGTTTCTACAAAATGACCTTCAGAAATGTCCAGTTCCTGAAAGTCCAGTAGACTGAGGGATTTTAGGCCACGAGGGGTGTGACAGTTGAATACAATGTTGTCCTGAACTGGGCATTTTGTTATGAGGGCACTGTTGGAACAAGTGGCTACACTTCAATTTGGGAGAAAGATATTCAGGAGATTGTCATGCTATTCATGCAGCTTTTCTTAGAGTTGGAAATTATTGGAAAATAAATTAAAATTTTTAAATAACGCCATCCTCATTGGTATGCTTTTAAATTTCCAGTGCACAGCAGCTCTACAGTTACACAAGCCAGGGACTTCCCTGGTGGTCCAGTGGTTAAGAATCCACCTGCCAATGAAGGGGAAAAGGGTTCAATCCCTTGTCCAGGAGGTTTCTGCGTGCTTCGGGGCCATGAAGCCCACGTGCCTAGACACATAAAAATCAATATACACTTACTCTCTTTCCCCCTCCTTCATCCCCCAGCGGTCTTCACATCCCTTATTCTTTATCGCTATTTTCCACCTTTCTTCCCTTTTGTTGTTTAGTCACTAAGTCATGTCTGACTCTTTCGCTACCCCATGGCTCCTGTGTCCATGAGATTTTTCAGGCAAGAACGCTGGAGTGAGCTGCCATTTCCTTCTCCAGGGGATCTTACCCACCCAGGGAGAGAAGTGGAGTCTCCCGCCTTGGCAGGCAGATTCTTTACCAATGAGCTAGCTAGGAAACCATTCTCATCTTGTACCAGGGCTCAAAATTGTTCTTGAAATTAATTAAATAGAAGTGGACCTCCAGCAATTGTTCTTGCCCTATAATCTAAAGTACTCAAATCTTTCATTTAGAACATAAAAAGAAAGGAAATCAAGACTGTAAACATATCCCCTTTTATTAATTCTTTTTTTTTTTTTAACCTTCTAAAACCATCTTCCCCTGCCTTGTCAGGAGTATGAAACAGTCTGCCACTCTAAACAGCACCTGTCAGGAATGTGGGGAGTTGTTAAAAGAGAAGACGCTTTAGAAGATGCTGAACTCAAATGACCTGGCCCACAATTAAAATGGCCACCATTCTTGAGTGATGACAGGCAAGATGGAGAGAAGGCAGCAACAGTCAGGGTAAGGTCTCAAGCGACAGTCGTCATTCAGAAGCATCTGAGAAACGACTGCACCAAGTTATGCTGCTGCTGCTAAGTCACTTCAGTCGTGTCCGACTCTGTGTGACCCCATAGACGGCAGCCCACCAGGTTCCCCCGTCCCTGGGATTCTCCAGGCAAGAACACTGGAGTGGGTTGCCATTTCCTTCTCCAATGCATGAAAGAGAAAAGTGAAAGTGAAGTCGCTCAGTCTGTCTGAATGTTAGCGACCCCATGGACTGCAGCCCACCAGGCTACTCCGTCCATGGGATTTTCCAGGCAAGAGTACTGGAGTGGGGTGCCATTATACTTGGGCAGATACTTTAGTTCTCTTGCCAGAATCTGCCTCACAGAAACTTGGGAAACAGAGTATAGGATAGTCCGTCTTGTGCTTTTCTCCTTATACCCACTGATTCAACGATGGTGGTGGTGGTGGTGATGAAAACAAAGCAACGAGGGAGCACTGTTTGTGGCTTCATGAAAAGCATTGCTAACATCTTCATTCCTTTTGATATCTCTAAAGTCAAGAGGTATTGGGATTTGAACTGCCTGCTACATTTTGGTCATAGTACCGTGTTTACATGCCGCTGGTATGAATGCTGTTATTTGATACCATCCAGGGGAGCCACTCTCAAGAAGCCACATCTCTGTGAAGACGATGATCCTAAGACTGTTCTTTGGACCCAGGTCTGCCCGGCAGGCAGCTCTCAAAGGACCTCAGCTTCCTGAGATGTTCTGGGTACCACGAGGAAGGGGCTAGGATGCGTTTCCCAACTCACGGGGATCTCTCCTCGGCATAGCACCAGTGCAAGCATTGGATCCCAAGGTTACTTTTCTTAAAACTGTCCCAAGATTATCAGCCTTGGATTTTATTTATTCATTCATTTATTCAGCAAATTTTATTAAGAAACAGCTTTTTTTTTTCCCCCCTAAAGAGGGACTTCCCTGGTGGTGCAGAGGGTAATAATCCACCTGCCGATGCAGGGGACATGGGTTCGATTCCTGCTGTGGGAACATTCCACATGCCACAGAGCATCTAAGCCCATGAGCCACAGCTATTGGGGCCCACAGACCCAGAGCCTGCATAACACAAAGCCCACGCACTACAGTGAGGAGTGGCCCCCACTCCCCACAACTAGAGAAAGCCCGCACAAAGCCGCTGAAGACTCAAGGGAGCCAAAATTAAACAAATAAATGAAAAAATTTAAAAAGAAACAGCTATCTGCAAGGTACTGTTCTTGGCATAGTGAACACGACTGATTAAAAGTCCTGACCTCATGGAGCTCACATTCTAATGGGGGGCCAGAAATTTTTTTAAATGTTTAAACAAAATAAAAGATAAGGGATATAGAGAATGCTAGACCCAGGAAGATGGGCTGCAATATTAAACATGACAAGGAAGGCCTCACATTTGAATGAAGATCTGTAGGAACTGAGATATGTAGATAACTGAGGGCAAGGGAGCATCATAGGCAAAGGTCCCGAGATAGGACTGTGGCTGGTGTGTTGGAAGTAGAGCAAGCAGTGTGGCTGGAGTGCAGTAAGCTAGGGAGAGAGGAAAAGGAGGTGGGGTCAGAAAGATGATGGGGAAACAAGATTGCATAAGGTTTGGAGGCTGCCTAGAAGACTTTGGCTTTTATTCTGGATGGGGCATGATATAATTGGATGTGAAAGAGATGACTGTGGCTTAGACCAGGATGGTGGCAGTGGAGGTGGTAGGAAGTGATGGGGTGCTGCTAAAAGACTACACGGGGCATATTGAGGGACCTCAAGGTTGACAATGTGACATTTTATCTAGAAGCTAAAAGGTTGATATTGACATTTGTTGATAACACAGAGACTTAGGGAAAGGCAAGGTCAAGATTTCTGTGTCTGCATTTCTGACTCTCAAAACTGTGTGTTCCAACCTAGAGAATAGGTGTGTGGTCACTGGGTGGTGGGTGGGGGCAGTGTGAAGGGAAGTACTGAGAGCTTGGGATTAGCAGATTCAGATTATTATATACAGGATGGCTAAACAACAGGATCCAACTGCATAACACAGGAAACTCTATTCAATATCTTGTGATAGAATAGAAAAGAATATGAAAAAGAATATATATATATATACACACACACACACACATATATATATTCCTTTCCATATTGACTATGCTAAAGCCTTTACTGTGTGGATTACAGCAAACTGTGGAAAATTCTTCAAGAGATGGGAATACCAGACCACCTGACCTGACTCCTGAGAAACCGGTATGCAGGTCAAGAAATAACAGTTTGACCAGACATGGTTCAAAATTGGGAAAGAAATACAGCAAGATTGTATATTGTCACCCTGCTTATTTAACTTCTATGCAGAGTACATCATGAGAAATGCCAGGCTGGATGAATCACAAGCCGGAATCAAGATTGCCAGGAAAAATATCAATAACCTCAGATATGCAGATGACACCACCCTAACTGCAGAAAGCAAAGAGGAACCTCTTGATGAAGGTGAAAGAGAAGAATGAAAAAGATGGCTTAAAACTCAACATTCAGAAAACTAAGATCATGGAGTCTGGCCCCATCACTTCATGGCAAATAGGTGGGAAAAAAAAATGGAAAGTGACAGACTTTATTTTCTTGGGCTCCAAAATCACTGCGAATGGTGACTGCAGCCATGAAATTAAAAGACGCTTGCCCCTTGGAAGGAAAGCTATGACAAGCCAGGACAGCACATTAAAAAGCAGAGACATCACTTCGACAACAAAGGTCCATATAATCAAAGCTATGATTTTTCCAATAGTCATGTATGGACGTGAGAGTTGGACCATAAAGAAAGGTGAATGATGAAGAATTGATGCTTTTTGAACTGTGGTGCTGGAGAAGATTCTTGAGAGTCCCTTGGACTGCAAAGAGATCAAACCAATCAATCCTAAAGGAAATCAATCCATAATATTCATTGGAAGGACGGATGCTGAAGCTGAAGCTCCAATCACCTGATACAAGCAGCCAACACACTGGAAAGACCCTGATGCTGAGAAAGATTGAGGGCAGGAGGAGAACGGGGCACAGAGGATGAGAAGGCTGGATGGCATCACCAGCTCAGTGGACATGGGTTGAGCAAGATCTGGGAGACAGTGAAAGACAGGGAGGCCTGGTGTGCTGCAGTCTATGGGACCACAGATAGACATGACTGAGTGGATTAACATCTACATAACAACTGTATACGTATATATACATATATATATATGTATATATGTAAAACTGAGTCACTTTGCTGTACAGCATTAATTAGCACAACATTCCAAACCAACGACTCTTCAATAAAATTTTTTAAAGTTGTAAAACTGTGTGGTCCAAGAATTGGTCATTATATTTAGCAATGTAGAGGCCATTCATGACCTTCAAACGAACTGGATCAGAAGAGTGTTAGTGGCAGAAGCCTCGCTGGAGAGGGTTCAGGTGTGAAGGGGAAGAGAGTAGTGGCAAGCAGTGAGTCCAGGCAAATACTTCCAGTGGCGCTTCTGTAAAGGGTTGTGGAGAATCAGAGCATCATCCAGGAGAGGATACAGGATTAAGTGATGGGGTTGTTTTTCCAGGAGAAAGCTGGAGTACATTATAAATACGTACTGATGGGAATGATGCAACCAGAGAGAAAATCCTAATGCAGGAGAGAATGGGCAGAGTTGCTGGAGTTATTACGTCCTAGGCTGGGTATGAGAGGATGGGTTCTAACAGTAAAGAGGAGGAGAGCGTGGTCTGAGGACAGTTGGTCTGGAGGACTCAGTAGGAAGATGGTTAAGTGGGAAGAATCTGAAAATGGATGAATGTTTGCGAAAATTGTTTCGGTTGTTTCTATTTTTCTCAGTCAAAATAGGAAGCAAGGTCATCAGCTGAGTAAAAGGGTTGAATATTTCAGGAAACAAGTGAAAATATGCTACAGTAATCTGAGAGGGTGCATAAGTAGAAAATGGAAATGCTGGGCTTTGAGATTATTGGACCTAAGTGCCCACATGATATGAGTGGACACAAACTTAAAGTTTTTTGAAGTTACTCTCTGCCATTTGAGTGCAGGCCTAGAGTAGGTAGAGAGTTAGATTTAATAGGAATCAGAGATAGGCAACCACAATGGTGGGAGAGTGGGGCAAGGGAGATATAGGGTATTGGCAGGGGAGCAATTCTAAATAAGGACCATGGAATCAAAACTGGTAAGGAGGAAAATGAGGGTACGTTAAAGAGTGAAAATTAGATAGAATGAATAGATTGTAAGTCCCTGTAAAGTTGAAGAAATGTTATCGCTTAATATTATTTATTGAAATGAAGCTACTATACTTAGGGCGCAGTGAATCCCAGAAAGTCATGTGTCTTGTATTTTAATAGGGAATATATTCCCTTTGCTCCAGAATCCACAGATATTTGTATCCTTCTGTATGCTGCCATTTATTAAGAATTCAAAATAGTCTCAACTTTAAATGTACATTAAGAAATTCTTACACTATTATGACTCCAGTCTTTGATCTATGCTTTCTTCCAGTACTCCAAATATTTCCTAAACATGACTGACACCTAGCTTTCCACCAAGACTTCATTTTCACAGCAAGGCTCATCATCAAAGCCTTCAACTTACAGAATGAGGAGAAATTAAGAGCCTAAGAAAGACGACTATATAACTTGACACAGAAAAAGCATTTGACAAAATCCAATACTCACTCATAATTTTAAAGCTCTCAGCCAGTTAGGAGTAGACAGTAACTATCTCAAGTTGATAAAGAGCATCTAAAAACAAAAACAAAAAACTATAGCTATGATTCTTAATAGTGACAGAATGCCTCCTTCTAAGATAGGGAACAAAGCAAGGATTCAATTCTAGCCACTGTTTTCACTATAGTACTGGAAGTTCTAGCCACTGCAGTGAGGCAATAAAATGAAATAAAAAGGCATACAAAATTGGAAATGAAGAAATAAAGCTGTCCCTATTTACAGATGACTTGACTATCTACAAAATCCTAATGATTCTTCATAAATAAAACTCCTAGAACCTAAAAATTTATTTCAGCAACATCGCAAGATTAAGATCAATGAAGAAAAATTAATGCCAATTCTATATAATAGCAATAAACACACAAACACCAAAACTAAAATACATTTATAGTCATTGCAAAGAAAGTGAAATACATAGGTAGAAAGTTTACAATATGCACACTATTTTCTTGCTATTAGTTATTTAGAAATGCTAGTGAAAGAAGTGAGGCATGACCTAAATAGAGAGACATACCATGTTCATGGGCTTCCCTCATAGCTCAGTTGGTTAAAAAAAAAAATCTCCTGCAATGCGGGAGATCCTGGTTCTATTCCTGAGTTGGAAAGATCTGCTGGAGAAGGAATAGGCTACCCACTTCATTATTCTTGCACTTCCCTTGTGGCTCAACTGGTAAAGAATCTGCCTGCAATACGAGAGACTTGGGTTCGATGCCTGGGTTGGGAAGATCCCTTGGAGAAGGGAAAGGCTACCCACTCCAGTATTCTGGCCTGGAGAATTCCATGGACTATACAGTCCATGGGTCTCAAAGAGTCGGACACAACTGAGTGACCTTCACATTCACTTTCACCATGTTCATAGACTGGAAAACTCAACATAGTAAAAATGTCAGTTCTCCCCAAGTTGATATGTAGGCTCAATGCAATTCCATTAGGGAAATGTGAATTAAACCACAATTAGTTGCTGGTACATATTTACCAGAATGGCTAAAAATTTTAAAAATGCAACGACACCAAATGCTGACAAGGATATAGAGAAACAGTTTCTGTTATACTGGAAAATATTTTGGCAAGTTTTTTTTAAAACTAAACACGCAGTTCCCATACAACACAGCAATTCTACTTTCCAGCATTGATCCCAGAGAAGCAGAAATTTATGTTTACACAAAAACTTGTATATGAGTGTTCAGAACAGAGTTATTCATAGTAGCCAAACATTGAAAACAATCCAGTATCCTACAGTAGTGAATACATTGTATATCCATCCCATGGGAATGGGAATTTTTTTTAATGTACTATTGACATACACAACAGCTCACATGAATCTACATGGAATTATGCTGTGTGAAAAGAAGTTAATCCCAAGAGGCTGCATAGTCTCAGGCTGCATATGATTTCATTTCTGAAACATACATTAAATGACAAAATTATATAAGTGAAGAACTGATGCATGGTTTCCATGAGTTACTTGCAAGGGTAATGGCAAGCAGGAGGGGAGGAAGCACAGCTATATGAGAACATTAGGGATCTTTGTGGTGATCAGACTGTTTTACATCTTGATAGGTGATGGTCACATGAATCTACACGTGTAATGAAATCATATAGAATTAAACACACACACTCACTGAGTGGATTTTAAAACTGGTAAAGTCGGAATAAGGTTGATTGATTCATTGTCAATTCTCCAATTCTAATCCTTCTACATTGTGGTTATCTAAGATGTAAGATGTGGTTGTCTAAGATGTAAAAAAAATTGATGCTTTTGAACTGTGGTGTTGGAGAAGACTCTTGAGCGTCCCTTAGCCTGCAAGGAGATCCAACCAGTGCATCCTAAAGGAGATCAGTCCTGAATATTCATGGGAAGGACTGATCCTAAAGCTGAAACTCCAATGCTTTGGCCACCTGATATGAAGACCTGACTCATTTGAAAAGACTCTGATGCTGGGAAAGATTGAAGGCAGGAGGAGAAGGGGACGACAGAGGATGAGATGGTTGGATGGCATCACTGACTCAATGGACATGGGTTTGAGTAAACTCTGGGAGTTGGTGATGGACAGGGAGGCCTGGTGTGCTGCAGTCTATGGGGTCACAAGAAGTCAGATACAACTGAACGACTGAACTGAACTAAGATGTTAATATTGGGGAAAACTGGACGATGGGTATACAGGAATTTTCTGCATTGTTTCTGTATAACTACATGTGAGTGTCAATTATCTCAAAATAAAAAGTTTTAAAAAAATTATGAGAGAGAGGGAGAGGCTTTCCTAATGAACAGATTATTTGAGCAATCTTGTTTCAGAAAGAGAAGTATGCAATAAAAATCAAACAATTTTAAATCTGTAACTTATTTTAAAAAGTCACAAACCATTTTGGGCAAGAGCAAAAGAAATAAAAACAGCAGCAAACATTTTTAGCTTTACATTAATCTTTTAAACTGTCTCTGGCCTTTTCTCTGGCTAAAAGGAAAGAAGTTTTCAGATCCACTCTAAAGCCTTTCTTAGACTGAGAAGCCTCTGATACCTTTTCAAAGCAGCTTAGTGTCACACATTTTTTGAATTATCCTCTAAGAATCTGTTTGCAACTTATTAGAAAAAATTTTTCAGTTGCCTTCTGACCATGACCATAAAATGACAATGAATTCTCATTTTATTCAGTTCCAAATTACTCTCTGACCTTTATCATACAGAGAAACATCTTTCCGCCCCTTACAATCCATAAGAACAAAATTTACATGAAAGGAAGCAACCTCAAAGCTAGATTATCTGACTCCCAGACCAGTGTGATCTTCCTGCCATCTTCAGCTGCATTTCGTGGAGTTTTGCCAGACCTGATATTTCTACATTCTAAACTGCCAGCCCCTCTCATCTTTGAACTTCTATAACATTCCTTATGTATATTAATGTGTTTTCTAAAATTGAGCCATATTTATATGCAAAATACAAAAAGCACTCATTGTAAGTTTGATACATGTTGGAAAATAAATTTAATCCTGTATAACCATCACAGTTAAATCACAAAATATTTCCATCATCCCAAGTTTCCTTGGCCTTTTTCCCCAGCTCTTAGTCTCAGAAAATCATTTTACTTTCCATCTCTATAGATTAATTTTGTCTATTCTAAAATGTTACTTAAATAAAAGCATAAAGTGTGTATTCTTTTGTATCTGGCTTATTTAACCCAGCATGCTGGTTTTTTTTTTTATATTTATCTATGCAGTTGTGTATATTGCTAGTTATTTTTACTCTGCTACAGATAGTTTATCCACTCACCTGTTGATGGACATTTGGATTGCTTTTTGTTTTCAATTATTACAAATAAAACCACTGTGGCTATTCACAGACAAGTCTTTTTATATAGTCATATGCTTTTATTTCTCTTGGGTAAAATAAATAACTAGGAGTGGAATGGTTCCTAGGATCAAGCAATAAGTATATATTTCACTCTGTAAGGATGTGTGAGACTACTTCCCATTCCTACCAGCAACATATGAGAGTTCCAGTCGTTCCAGATTCTTACTAACACTTGCTTAGTCTTTTTAATTTTAGTCATTGCAATGGGTATATAGCCATATAAACACGTGGTTCTAAGCTGCATTTGATAACAGGTAGTGTTGAAATCTTTTCATGTCCTTATTAACCTTCATGTAACTTCTTTTATGCAATGTCTGCTTAAATCTTTTGTTCATTTTTTAACTGGATTGTTTGTCTTATCGAGTTTATGAATTCTGGATAAAAGCCTTTGTCAGGTAGACATATTGTAAACATTACCTCCAAATCCATGGCTTAGTTTTTCATTTTACTCAAAAATGTCTTTTGAAGATCAGAAGTTTCTATTTTAATAAGACCAACTTTATCATTTTAAAAATCTTATGATTGGTGCTTTTAATGTCTTACCTGTGAAATTTTTGCATATCTGATGGCTACGATTTTCTCATGATATTATCTAGAGGTTTTATAGTTTATCTTTTATGCTTAGGTTTATAATACAGTCTAATTATCTTTTGATTTAAAAGTAATAATAAAGCCAGAACTCAACTCCCTCTCTCTCCATTAATATTAAACTTATTTACATTGAACTTATTAGTAATTCAGGGCTTTATTTTAAAACCCAAGGAATTACCATCAATGTAATAAATTAGAATATGAATATCTGTGAGGGCTCCAAATATATAAACTGCTTAATTTCTTAGCAAAATATTCATATTTCACATAGACCAAAGCTAAAGCATTAACTATGAGAATTTCTATTTTGATCATGCTCTTATCAAGATTTCCATCCCTGCTTCTCTCTTGACTCTTGAAATACCCACAACACAACAGATCTCATAAGGAGAAGTGACCAAAGGGGAACCCAATGACAGTTCCGCTCCCTCTCATACTCGAAGAGTTAGAGAAAAACTATACAACTAGTAAATTCTAAAGCTACTCTTTGCCCTCCCTCTTCTTCCTGCATAGTCTTCCAGTGACTTATCCTCTGAAATGAATGGTCTCAGGAGAAGTCAGAGGGAGTTCTGCAACGACTTAGGAAAAGCATATTTTAATATTGATTCATTTTTTAACGTAACCAGTGTGAAAATGTATACAAACAGCACTTTACTCTTTAATTTAAACATTCAGTTCTATTTGTTTTACATATATAAACATACATAGATAGACAGATAGATGAATACCAGTGGTCTTCACCTAACAAAAATGATGTTTCAAAACACAATTCTGGTATCTGCAATCCAAGAAAGACTAAAATTTCTCTGGCTCATTCTCCACACAAAATAATCCTGGACTATACAATATGTCCTAATATTGTATTATGTAATTTACGTGCCTTTTAAATATTGTTGTGCTTGCAAGTTTCTCAACATAATCCCCAAATAAATCATGAGTGTCTACAATGCAGAAGACACCATGCTATGTTCTACAGCACTGATCTTAAACTCTGGCTGCATGCTAAAACTATCAGGGGAGTGTTGATAAAATACCAGTGGCCAGGCCTACATTAAACTAACTGAATCAAAATCTTGAGCTGAGGCTGAGAGTAACCAAATGATCTCCAGGCAGATGGAGAGCCATTGTTCTAGATTAGTGGTTCTCAGGACCACTGGAGATCCCTGCAACTCTTTCTGGGGATATACTAGGGCAAAAGTCAAAATTTTCCCCTAGGTCTTATGTAATTACTGAATAAAATGTTTCACTGGTGGCTCAGACAGTAAAGAATCTGCCTGCAATGCAGGAGACCTGGGTTCAATCCCTGCGTTGGGAATGTTAGGTAGTTAGAATAAGAAAAAGGAGTCCAAAATGGTCTAAAAGACAAAGAGAAACGCCTGCAAAAATGGAACAAAAGAAAATCCAAGGATTGTAGTGAGAATCAGGTGAAACAAACACGCCACCTTCTTGGCCAGCCCAGTTTGCATAGGGCAGGCTCAAGATAGGAAGGAGACAAATGTGTAAAAGAAGGAGGCCAAGACAGATTGGGACCTCTGCTTTGGGATCCACCTACCCTTTGCTTGCTGAATAAAACTCTGAGCTGTAACTGAGCTGTAACACTGTCCACCATTTCAAATCTTTGCTGCGGCGAGACAGAACCAAGGAAACTACACACTCTCCTGATGGGAAGATCACTTGGAGTAGGGAATGACAACCCACTTTAGTAATCTTGCCTGGAAAATTGCATGGACAGCGGGGCCTGGTGGGCTACAGTTCATGGGGTCACAAAGAGTCGGACACAACTGAATGACTAATACATATATTCTTGTAAAATTGGATTGAATTAATCGTGATTTTGATCATCCAACTTAATATAATGCTTCTGAACCAAGATATTTTTGTCGTAGAGTAAAAGAACAGAAAATCAAATGGCAAATTTCCCTGTACCTTCAATTTTACTCAGTGCCTTGGAATAAGAAAACAAATCATTATTTTCAAGTTCACTCCTCTCTGCTTACAAAAGCAATTTAGTGGAAAAGTTTCAAAAACACCACCTTAATATAAAGAAGAAAATAACTTTTCTAACACTTAATAACAGAAGTGTTAGAAACTAACCAAAAGGAGGAGGAATGTAAATAGAAGGTGAGATGATTATTCCTCTGGCCCTTCAGAGGGTGTCCTAGGTTTGTGCTCTTGCCAGAAGCAATATCCAGCTATCTATGTTAAGCAAGTCAGCTGCTTGAGGTGAAAGCAAGCAGGCTTGAGGAAGACCTCTCTGTATAGTTTATTAAGAAAGATGAAGACAAAAATAAAAAAGAGGAAAATATCCAAGAAAGGAAACTGAAAAATACATTTTTTTAGGAGTCAGAGGGGAATCAAAAACCAAATCCAAATAATACTGAGTAGATAAATATGGCCTAGGGGGAGAAAGAATAGAATTTAGCACTGCCAGAGCTCAAATTAAGAGCATGTCATTTTTCATAGAGTAATGTAACAGAAGTCAGAGAAATGTAAATTAAAATTTCCACAAGAAATCATTCTTTGCCTATCTGGTTGGCAAAATATTATAAAAATTGATTATATTCATTTTTATGAAAATAAAAAGAAAAACATATTTTTCCCATTGTTATCTGAATGTAAAACTGCACAGTTTGGGCAGTACAACATCCATTAAAAGTTAAAGTATGTAGTCTTGAGCAAATAATCCCACCTCTAGGACTCAATCCTTGAGAAATAATCAAATATGGACGAGAAGATGTATTCACAAGAATTGTCTTTGCAACGTTGTAACTGACACTAAACACTGAAAATCTCTTGCATGACCACCAATATGGACATGGTTAAATCCTGTATGGTTTTGAAACAGGAGGGAAGGGAGCAGGACACAACCTTTAAAAAGTTACACAGCCACAGAACACAACATACATGGTTAAAACCAGCTAGTCCCAAGATAGCATACGAGACTTCCACTAGACCTTGAGCTGTATGATCATTATCATACATTTGCAAGCTAAATGACATGCTCACAGCCACCAAAACAGTTCCCAGGCTGACCAAAGAATGTCAACCCTGCCCCAACCCTCCCCCCAAATAGTTGGGATGCTTTTCCCACTTGTTAGCCTCTGAAATGACTAACTTCTATAAAAACTGACAACCCCCATAGCCTGGTGCCACTCACCTTCTGACATGACCCACATTCTGTTGTGGACTGTGCTCTCTAAATAAATCCACTTCTTACCTATCACTTTCTGCAATGAGACATCAAAAACCTGAGCTTCATTAAGTCCTGAGATCAGATGTGTGATATCAGTTAAAAGAACATAAGTGCAAATCCCAATCTTAGCTGCACAGTTTCAGTACTTTGTAATTAATACTGTAGTTAATAATGAGGTGAGACTCAGAATGTATATTATGCCCCCAACTGTATAAAATGCCTCAACTAAATGTGTGTATGTGTGTATGTATGAATTTACATACATAGAAAAAATTTTAAATAATTTCCTATGAAGGGGCATAAACAGCCTCTTGATGAGGTGAAAGAGGACAGTGAAAAAGATGGCTTAAAACTCAACATTCAAAAAACTAAGATCATGGCATCCGTCTCATCACTTCATGGCAAGTAGAACAGGAAAAAGTGGAAGCAGTGACAGATGTTATTTACTTGGGCTCCAAAATCACTATGGACAGTGACTGTAGCCATGAAATTAAAGGGACACTATGACTAACCTAGACAGTGCATTAAAAAGCAGAGACATCACTTCGCCGACAAAGGTCCATATAGTCATATGGTTTTTCCAGTAGTCGTATATGGATATGAGAGTTGGACCATAAAGAAGGCTGAGTGCCAAAGAATTGATGCTTTTCAATTGTGGTGCTGGAGAAGACTCATAGGAGTCCTTTGGACTGCAAGGAAATCAAACCAGTCAATTCTAAAGGAAATCAACTCTGAATATTCATTGGAAGGACTGATGCTGAAGCTCCAATNGTCGTATATGGATATGAGAGTTGGACCATAAAGAAGGCTGAGTGCCAAAGAATTGATGCTTTTCAATTGTGGTGCTGGAGAAGACTCATAGGAGTCCTTTGGACTGCAAGGAAATCAAACCAGTCAATTCTAAAGGAAATCAACTCTGAATATTCATTGGAAGGACTGATGCTGAAGCTCCAATCCTTTGGCCACCTGATGCAAGGAGCTAACTCATTGGAAAGACCCTGATGCTGGGAAAGATTGAGGTCAGGAGGAGAAGGGGGCACAGAGGATGAGATGGTTGGATGGCATCACCAGCTCAATGGACATGTGTTTGAGCAAGCTCCAGGACATAGTAAAGGACTGGAAAGCATGGCATGCTGCCGTCCACAGGGTTGCAAAGAGTCAAAAACAACTTGGCCCACTGAACAACAACACGAAGGGGCATAAGATGCAGAGAAAATATACTGAATACTGAATGTATATTGACATGTAGATATATGGTTAAATGGATATATTGATAGTGTGTACTTAGTCACTCAGCTGTGTCCAACTCTTTGCAACCCTGTGGACTATAGCCCACCAGGCTCCTCTGTCCAGGCAATTTAATGGAGTGGGTTGCCATGCCCTCCTCCAGGGGATCTTCCCAACCAAGGGATCAAATCCAGGTCTCTCGCACTGCAGGCAGATTCTTTACCATCTGAACCACCATGGAAGCCCACTGACATATGTCTGGATATACAGATACACCCATATGAGTAAAGGTACACCTTTTGAAAAGAAAGCAATATCCTGCTGCTTCCTGTAAGGGTCAGAGAATGGACAATTCCCACAGAAGAGACAAGAGACTTCTGGAAGGACTATGAAACGCTGGGGAGAAAGCTTAAGGATTTGTGGCTTTATAGGACTGGGAGGTGGTAGAGGCTTTCACTGTTTTTTCTCTATGAAGGTTGCTGGGTGGAAAAAAAGTAGTATGTGGAGAGTGAGTAGCTAAATAGACATAAATTTAAATATAGATATAAAATCAATTTAGATTAATTTTTGATTTCTAAACTATGGATTTGTTGAGTTAGGAATGTATTTATGTCACACAGTGAGGTATTGGCCCACATACCATCTGACTTCTTCAAGAGGAATTTATATTGAATAGGATGATTTGTGGAAAAAACACCCAGATAAAACTTGACAATTTTTATTCTAGGCCATCAGTTTTTCTTGCACCTTGTAAAAGAATTTTTAAAATTACTGACAACACCTTCACACTGCTGGGTTAACATCCAAACATTTCATTTTATGTATAAATGGTTGCAAAAGATATAACATGTTGTAGATTTTAAATAATGACATTTTAAAATAGAAATTGTTCCATCATGTTAAATCTGAGTCAAATGAATCCAAATAGCATAATAATTTGAAGAATATATGAACAAGCTTTCCTTGTTTCTAGTCAGAAATCTTACAGATTTCTTTTTCTCTCTGAACTTACATTTTCATTTTCAAATTAATTCCCAACTAATATGATCTTAATACAATATAGTATTATGCTTGAAAGTCTTTTATAGGTCAACCTGTCAAATTATCTTCAATAAAACATATGTAAATAATATTTTTAATTTTCAAAAACTTTATGGAACCATTAAATATGACAGCCTTTTTTCTGGGTTGAATTATCATTAAAATAACTTTTATACATTATTAGTCAAAACAAATATATTAAAAATTGTAATTAGTAAAAAAGTAAATTTTATTGAAAATTCATCATTTATTAAAATTAAGGTGCTCTTCAATTAGTTCACATATCCACAGATATTTATCACTTTCATCTATTATGAGAGACCAATATTCAAGAGGATATTAGTGATGAAATTAACTACCTGGATATTTTGCAGAAAGTCTTACTTTCTTCAAAAGTTGTTGATGAGGTTATTAATTATACTTGCTAATATTTTCAAGCCCCAGAAAGAAAATGAAATAGTAGGAGGAACTTACTCTAATGTTATTTATTGCCTTTTTCTCTTTTTTTAATTTAAAATGAGTTTGCTGCTGCTGCTAAGTCGCTTCAGTCGTGTCCAACTCTGTGCAACCCCATAGACGGCAGCCCACCAGGCTCCCCATCCCTGGGATTCTCCAGGCAAGAACACTGGAGTGGGTTGCCATTTCCTTCTCCAATGCATGAAAGTGAAAAGTGAAAGTGACGTCAGTCAATCATGTCCGACTCTTCGTGACCCCATGGACTGCAGCCCACCAGGCTTCTTCATCCATGGGATTTNCCTGCCAGGCACCTCTGTCCATGGACAGCTCCAGGCAAGAACACTGGAGTGGGTTGCCATTTCCTTCTCCAATGCATGAAAGTGAAAAGTGAAAGTGACGTCAGTCAATCATGTCCGACTCTTCGTGACCCCATGGACTGCAGCCCACCAGGCTTCTTCATCCATGGGATTTTCCTGGAGTGGGGTGCCATTGCCTTCTCCAAAAATTAATTTGAGTGTGGAATAAAAGTAGAATTCAGAATTCAGAAAATAATAAGGAATAAACTGTGAAAAGTCAGTCTACATGATCCTCAATGAGAGAGGGAGAAACAGTTTATTTATGGACAGTGTGCCATAAATGCCAGCCACTGTTCTAGATGCTGGAAACTAAACAGTAAAAACAGTAGACAGAATCCCTGACGAGTGGAGCTTATATTCAGAGTGAGAGTAAAAGATAAACAATGTAGGATGGTAATAAGTACTGTGGAGAAAAATTAAGACAGATAAGGAAGACAGGATATGGTAGAGATGGATAGTAAAATCTCATGGATTTTTGGGTAAAGAGACAAAGGAAATAAGAAAACAAGCTGATGAATGTCCAGAAGAGAAGCATTCCAGGTAGATGGCTCATGAAGAGTAAAGACCCTGCAGAGCCCGCTGGACAAGTTAAAATCAGCATGAAGTCCATGTGACTGGAGTGAGGAGCATATTGGAGAGAGCTGGAGAGGATAAGGTCAAAGAGGTAGCAGGATCCAGATTTTTAACATTTCCTCTTGATGGAGAAGGTATGCCTTTGGAGGACTGTGAACAGAGAGACACAATCTGATCTCTTAAGAGAATGATTCTTGTTTCTGTTTCAAACAGAGACAGTTGCAATAATACAGGCAGAAGGTGATGACAGCATGAATTCAAGAGGACATATAAAAGACAGTGAGTGGGTCTGATGAACAGTTTTTGAATGTTAAAACAGAAGACATGAGATGTGATGCAGGGAAGCAGGGATAAATTTAAAGTTTTGACCTGTGCAACTTGAGGGATTGAGTTCTTATTTACTAACATGAGAAAAACTACAGAAAAAGCACATCTGAAGAAAAATTTATGAATTTTATTTTGGACATGCTAAGTTTGTGATGCCTATTACTTCCAGGTGGAACTATTGAATACACAGCTGGATATATGAGTCTGGGATTCAGTGTGGTTCAGGGGAAATACAATACAAGTCACATATGTAATTTTCAACTTTCTAGTAACCACATTTTTAAAAGCTAAGAGAAACAAATTCAACTTATTTTAGTAGCATATTTATAACTAAAATATCTCCAAATATTATCATTTCAGAGTGTAATAAAAAAAAACTAACAGGATATTTTGTCTTCTTTTTTTAAACTAAGTTTTCAAAATCTGGTTTATATTTTGCATTTTACAGCATATCTTAAATCAGAAAAGCTACATTTTACATGTCCAGTGACTACACATGACTGATAATTATCTTATTGGACATACTTATTTTAGTAGCATATTTATAACTAAAATATCTCCAAATATTATCATTTCAGAGTGTAATAAAAAAAAACTAACAGGATATTTTGTCTTCTTTTTTTAAACTAAGTTTTCAAAATCTGGTTTATATTTTGCATTTTACAGCATATCTTAAATCAGAAAAGCTACATTTTACATGTCCAGTGACTACACATGACTGATAATTATCTTATTGGACAGTAGAGATTTTAAAAAATAGACGATTGCAGAGGCCACTCTCTGAAAAGTTCAGACTAAAAAAAAAAAAAATCCTTTGAACAAATTATAGAATAATACTATATTTTAAGATACTTTTGGCAACAAGTAAAAGCCTCACACCAAACCTCAAACAACCTTAAAGGTAAGTATGTCTCAGCCATCAGAGAAAGTCCTGAAGTGAGGCCTATTCAGTCATGTCATCAAAGACCCAGGGTCTTTTCATGTTTTCACACTATCATCTGTGTCTTGCCTTTACCCAAGGCTAGTAGCAAAATAGCAGTAGCAGTCTCAAATGTTACATCTTGATACAACAGCTTTCAGAAGTAAACTAAACAAAGCATAGATTCTCCTGTGTCTCTCTCCATAGTAATAAACTTTAACTAAGAGACTCCAACAAACCCCAGCTCCGCTATAGGATTCATTTCATAACTTATTGGCCAGAGTTGAGTTAAATGTTATTCCTTTAACTAGTCATTATCAAGAAGTGAATACTGGGGGTTCTGAATAAAATGAAATAGGCATTCTCCAACCTGTTTCTCCCACTGAGCACAATAATAAAACCAGGACAATATAAATGAAACAGATACTTGAGGACTCTTCAAAGTGAACAGCAGTAGGCAGATTTAGGAAGAAAACAGAGATTCAAATAAACCCTTCAAGCAACAGAGAGTTTATCTCTTTTTTTTCCTCCAGAATCTCACAACCTGGTTTCAAGGCAGGCCAAGAATCAAATACATATGTTGTTGTGGATAGAGAGATCTCAAGAAGAAGCCTTCTGGTTAAAGCTCAAGGAGCAAGAAAGTCTGCCAGCAGTAACAGTTTTTGCAGCAGGACTCCACAAGCACCTTACACCCTAAGGAAGAGGAACTTTCCTTTCTGTCCAGGGGATCTGTGGTTCCCACTAGAACGATTCTGGATTTCTCATTAAAAACCATAGCAATCAAAAGGAAAGAGAGCAACATTTTTAAAGTTCTGAAAGAAAAGATCTGTCAACCCAGAATTCCACATTCAATGAAAACATCTTTTAGGAATGAAGGTGAAATAAGGACATTTTCGAGTAAAGAAAAATTAAGAGAATTTATTTCCAATAGACATGCTGTAAAAGAATTTCTAAAGGGAATTAGAATGGAAGTGATATCAGAGGAAATTTGAAACATTATTTATAAACAGTATCATAATTTAAAAAAATGATAAATGTAATAGAATATTTGCCTCTTGAATTCTTTAAAATATGATTGATAGTCAAAAGAAAGCATTATCTATAGATTTTCAACAAAGAGGTATATATGACAATTATATCACAAAGGGGTAGGGTAAAGTCACTTATGTTGTAGTAAGATTTATATACTCTGCTGGAAGTATTGATTCTCAATAAATTATAAAAAGTTAAATATGTATATTATAATGCCTAAAATATTCATTAAAAATAAATCTAAACAAAGATATATATTAAAAAGCATAATAGAAAATTTTAAATGGATTACTTAAACAATGTTTAAATAACCCAGACAAAGGCAGGAAACTGGAAACAGAGGAATGAAAAACAGATAAAGCTAACAGAAAGAAAAGGGAGACCTCTAACCAAATATATCAGTAATTACATTAAATATTAAAGATTCAAACAGATCAAAAGATGAGGTTGTCAGAATAAATTTCAAAACCGATCCAACAATGTGCCACCCATAAGAAATTAACTTCAAATATAACACTATAAACAAAGTAAAATAATAGAAACAAAAGATGCATTATTCTTAAAGAGATGGAAATGCCAACCACCTGACCTGCCTCCTGAGAAATCTGTATGCAGGTCAATAAGCAACAGTAAGAACTGAACATGGAACAGACTTGTTCCAAATCAGGAAAGGAGTACATCAAGGCTGTATATTGTCACTCTGCTTATTCAACTTATATGCAGAGTAACTCATGAGAAATTCTGGACTGGATGAAGCACAAACTGGAATGAAAATTCCCAGGAGAAATATCAGTAATCTCAGATATGCAGATGACACCACACTTATGGCAGAAAGTGAAGAAGAACTAAAGAGCTTCTTGATGAAAGTGAAAGAGGAGAGTGAAAAAGTTGACTTAAAACTCAACATTCAGAAAACTAAGATCATGGCACCAGGTCCCATCACTTCACAGCAAATAGATGGGGAAACAATGGAAACAGTGACAGACTATTTTGGGGGGATCCAGAATCACTGCAGATGGTGACTGCAGCCATGAAATTAAAAGACACCTGCTCCTTGGAAGAAAAGTTTTGACCAACCTAGACAGCATATTAAAAAGGAGAGACATTACTTTCCCCAAAAAGGTCTGTCTAGTCAAAGCTATGGTTTTTCCAGGAGTCATGTATGGATATGAGAGTTGGACTATAAAGAAAGCTGAGTGCTAAAGAGTTGATGCTTTTGAACTGTGATGTTGGAGAAGACTCTTGAGAGTCCCTAGGACTGCAAGGATATCCAAGCAGTCCATTCTAAGGGAAGTCAGTCCTGAATATTCATTGGAAGGACTGATGCTGAAGCTGAAACTCCAATACTCTGGCCACCTGATGCAAAAAGCTGACTCATTTGAAAAGACCCTGATGCTGGAAAAGAGCGAAGGCGGGAGGAGGGGACAACAGAGGATGAGATGGCCGGATGGCATCATCGACTCAATGGACATGACTTTGAGTGAACTCTGGGAGCTGGTGATGGACAGGGAAGCCTGGCGTACTGTGACTCATGGGGTTGCATAGAGTCGGACATGACCGAGTGACTGAACTGAACTGAACTGAACTGAATAACACTATAAATAATTTAAAGTAAAATAATGGAAACAAAAGATACATTATGCAAACACTAGTCAAAAAAAAGCTAATATTGCTGTTAATATTAAACAAATTAACCCTAGAGAAATTAACAGAGTAAAAGATAAGCATCACATAATGATAAAAGAGTCAACTTACCATGACATAACAAACCACAAAGTGGATGCATCTAACAAGAGAGATTCAAAATCAAAATACATGAAGAATAAAAATTGACAGAATTAAAAGGAAAAACAAACAAGTCCACAATTACAGATGGAAAGTTCAGCATGTCTTTCTCAGAGACTGTTAGGTTGAAAATCAACAAGCATTTGGAAGAACTGAAAAATACCACTAACACACTAGATTAATTGGCAATTAAAAAACTCTCCATTCAACATTAGAATACATGTTATTTCCAATTAAACATGAAATATTGCCAATGTATATCATGTTCAAAATAACAAATAAAATCCCTAAACAAATGTTAAAGGATTAAAATAATGCAAAGTATTTTACTGGTCACAACAAAATTAAATTATAAATTAATAAAAGACAATGAGAAAAATCCCCAAATAGTTGGAAATTAAATGACACACTTCTAAGTAATTCATGATTCACAGAGAAATTCTTGGTTGAAATTAGAAAATATTTTGATGAATTGACATTATCAAAAAATCAAGGATGCTGCTAAAGCAATGTATAGAGGGAAATTTATAGCATTAAATGTTTATATTAGAAAGGTCTTAAATCACTAATATAAGCTTCTAACTTAAATAAACCAAAAAAGAAATTAAAGTAAACCCAATATAATCAAAAGCAAATAAGAAAGATAAAAACAGAGACCAATGACATTGAGAACAGAAAAACAATAAAGATTCTCAAATAAAAAACTGGCTCTTTGAAAGGACCAGTAAAATAGATAAAACTCTACAGAGACTGACCAAAATAAAGATGATACAAATTATCAGGAATGATATAGGAGTGGATACATCACAAACAGTAGTTTGGTAATAGTAGGAATGATAAAGCAGATAACTCTCCCGACACTGAAATTATGAGGGAATACTATGAATATTTTTATGCATAATAATAGCTTAAGTAGTCCTCTGACTATTTAAGAAATAGAATTCACAGTGAAACACCCTGTGAGAAAAAAAATCTCCAGACCCACATGATTTCATCAGTGAATAACACCAAAAATGTAAAGAAGATATAACACCACCAACTCCATACAAACTCTTCTAGGGAATAGGAGAAGAGAGAGCATTTCCCAGTTCAGTTTATGAAATCAGCATTACCCTGATACCAAAACGAGGAAAGACAATACAAGAGAAGAAAACTATAGAGCAATATTCTTTATAAATAGCAATGCAAAAATACTCAACAACCTATCAGCAAAGCAATTGCAATGATATATAAAACACACAGTAAAACATAGCCAAATGGAATTTATCTCAGAAAAGTAGAGCTAGTTCAATACTCAAAAATCAACCTATGTAATCCATCATAATAATAGTGTAGAAACATATCATTATATCAATTTATGCAGAAAAAGGGTCTGAAAAAAATTCAACATCCATCCTGATAAAGACCCGTACCAAACTAAGAATAGATAAGAATTCACTCAACCTGGTAAAAAATGTCTACAAAAATCCTATTACCATATAACAAATACTTGGTGAAAAAACTGAACACTTTCTTCCAAAGTTTGGTAGTAATAAGGCAAGCACTAATATATCCATTTTCATCACTTCCAGCCAGGGCAATAAGGAAAAAAATGAAATAAAGAGTCAAAAGGTATACAGATGGGAAAGAAAGGCATAAGACTGGTATCCTATTCACAGATGACATAACTGCTTATGTAGAAAAGTCCAAAGGAATCTATCGAAGAAAAAAAAAAAAGAAACTTTTAAAACTAATAAGAGTTTAGCAAATTCACAGAATACTAGGCTAATAATATATAGCATATTTCTATCTAATGATATATAATCAGTTTTATATAATTACATGAATAATAAATTATAATCAGAATTTTAAAATATCATTTAAAATATCTCAAAACAGAGAAATAATTAGATATAAATTTAACAAAACATATATTGAATCTGTACTATGAAAACTATAAAACACTAATTAAAGAATTCAAAGAAAATCTAAAATAATGACAAGATATTCAAAGTTTTTAAACTGGAAGACATGACATAGTAGAGATGTCAATGCTCCCCAAATCAACCTATAGATTCAAAACAAGTGTTCTGATCAAAATTTCAGCAGAATGTTTACTTGGATATGCACAATCTAATTCTAAAATTCATATGGAAGACAAAGGAACTAGAACACCAAAACAATTATGAGAAAGAAGAACAAAGTATGAGAAAACAAACTATTCAATTTTAAGACTTAGAATAAAATACAGTAAGCAATACTGTGTGATACTGGGAAAGGAAAAAACACAGAGGTCAGTGAAGCAGAATAAAGAACAGAAACAGCCACACAAATATGGCAAATGACTTTTTTTTAACAAAGGTGGAAAGCCAACTTAGAGAAAGGCTTTTCAAAAAATGAAACCATTAGATACTCATTTTAAAAAAAAACTTTGATCTGAATCTCACACCTACTACAAAAGTTAATTCAAAATGGAACAAAGAGGTAAAAATAAAAAGCAGAACTATACACTTTTGAGAAGGAAACAATAGAAGTTCTTCATGATCTGAAATTAGATACAGAGGCCCTAGACATGACACATAGTTAAAAATTCTCTTAAAACTGATGAATTGGACTTAAATTTTTAATTGTCTGTGAAAGATTCTATTAAAATAATGAAAAGATAAGCTCAGAGAAAATATTTTTCAATTATATATCTGACAAAGGACTTGCATCTAGAGCATAAAAACAATTCTCATAACTCAGCAGTAAAGAACCCAATTAAGAAATGGGCAAAGGACATGAACAGGCACTTTACCAAAGTGGATGTATATAGCTACACACACACGTGCATACACACACACACACACACACACATATACCCATATATAAACATAAGCATATGATGAGACAAATAAATGTAAGAGAGCAGCTTAAATCTGTTAGAAATTGTTGCAGCAGATAGATTCTAGATGGAATGAGAAGTGTGAAAAATAATGCAAAAATAAATTTGATTTTTTAATACATTTGGAGCACAACCAAGGAAGCAATAAGGCCTCTTCAAAGGGCAGATGGTATAAGGTTAACAGATGACAGAGAGAACATGGAACTATTTAATTGTTATTATGCATCCATTTTATCTCTCAAGAAGATGACTTTATATTAGTGAAGATGGTGAGTTTCAGTAACAGCATAATTTCAAAAATTATGTTGTGTTGCTACAATATAATTTAACTTTTGACCAATAGATAGACAGACATGTACATGTGTATAGAAATAATATGGAAAGGAAATACACTGAAACGTTTACAGTTGTTTCTAGGTGTAAGATTTTTCATTTTCTTTTTGCTGTGCCTTATGTATTTCATGAATATTCCATAATGCACACATATTGCTTTCAAAATTAAACAGACCAAGTAAGTAAGTTTAAAATGCAAAAGATGGTAAAAGAAACCTCAAGGAAAGAGAAGCTCCAGGCAAGGAGATCCTAAAAGATCATATAGATTTTATAAGAGTCAGGAAGATTGGAGTAGGAAATGGTAACCCCACTCCAGTAGTCTTGCCTAGGAAATCCCATGGACAGAGGAGCCTGGGGGCTACAGTCCATGGGGTCACAGAGTCGAATATGACTTAGCGACTAAACAACATCTCAGACCACTTCAAAAACTTCCGTAGAAGAGAACATATGCAAAAGGAGTTCCAATCTTCAAAAGAAATGTCAGCTTCTGAAAACTGTAGCAAGATTCTACACCTAATTGTTGGAAGAACAGATTTGGAGAAATTAGAAAAGAAATGTTACTAGGATTGCAGTTTAGGCTCACTAAAAATGTCATGACAGGAAAACCTCATTTCCTTTCCTAGACAGTTACTGCTAGAAGTTACTGTCCTCATATTTGACAATTTCAATACTTTTTTTTTTTTCTTTTTCTAATGACAGTCTCTTTGTTTTATTTTGGGCAACTATTTTGGCTATTTAATAAATTTCTAAAACTTACCACATCCAATCATTAATTCATTCTTTCCTCTAAAACCTGTTCTTTCTACTCTTCCCTGTGTCAGGAAAGAGTAACTGCAATCTTCTATTACTTCCAACCGTTCTGGAATCATCCTTGACATTTCTCCTTCTTACAATCCACCTTCAAATTCATCAACAAATACTGTTGGTTTACCTTCAGAATAAACCAAAGATTTGGCCACTTCCTCATCATCCACATCCAGTCCCACCATCTTTCCCCATTTGGGTTATTACAATGGCAATTCATGTATATAGTGAATTCTTTATGTGTACCTGTTACATATACGTGTGTGTATACACACACACACATATAATGTTACTGTTGACATACATTCACTAAGTTGTGTCCGACTCTTTGCAACCCCATGGACT
The DNA here is from genome assembly GCA_006410675.1 of Oreotragus oreotragus. NCBI lineage: Eukaryota > Metazoa > Chordata > Mammalia > Artiodactyla > Bovidae > Oreotragus > Oreotragus oreotragus. Next base: position 57,565 of record SJYX01009175.1, on the reverse strand, counting down.
ACAGCACACCAAACTCCTCTTTCCTCTATTTCTCAGAGTTTGCTCAAATTCACATCCATTGAGTTGGTGATGCTATTCAATCATCACATCCTCTGTTGTCCCCTTCTCCTTTTGCCTTTAGTGTTTCCCAGCATCAGGGTCTTTTCCAATGAGTCCATTCTTCCTCTCAGGTGGCCAAAGTATTGGAGCTTCAGCTTTAACATCAGTCCTTTTAATGAATATTCAGGACTGATTTCCTTTAGGATGGACTGGTTGGATCTCCTTGCAGTCCAAGGGACTCTCGAGAGATTTCTCCAGCACCACAATTCAGAAGCATCAGTTCTTCAGTTCAGTCTTCTTTACGATACAATTTTAACATCCGTTAAACTAGAAAAGCCATAGCTTTAACTATACAGACCTTTGCCAGTAAAGTGATGTCTCTGCTTTTAAATACATTGTCTAGGATCATCATAGCTTTCTTTCCAGGAGCAAGTGTCTTTAAATTTCATGGCTGCAATCACCATCCCCTGTGATTCTGGAGCCCAGAGAAAGAAACTCTGTCACTGCTTCCACTTTTTCCCCTTCTATTTGCTATAAAGTGATGGGACCAGTTGCCATTATCTAAGTTTTTTTAATGTTGAGTTTCAAGCCAGCTTTTTCACTCTCCCTCATCAAAAGACTCTTTAGTTCCTTTTCACTTTCTGCCATTAGAGTAGTATCATGTGCATATGTGAGGTGTTGGTATTTCTCCTAGCAATCTTGATTCCAGCTTGTGATTCATCCAGCCTGGCATTTCACATAATGTACCCCACATATAGGTTAAATAAGCAGGGTGACAATATACAGCCTTGTCATACTCCTTTCCCAGTTTGGAACCAATCATTCCTTGTTCAGTTCTAACTGTTGCTTCTTGACCTGCATAAAGGTTTCTCAGGAGATAGGCAAGGTGGTCTGGTATTCCCATCTCTTGAAGAATTTTCCACAGTTTGTTGNATACAGCCTTGTCATACTCCTTTCCCAGTTTGGAACCAATCATTCCTTGTTCAGTTCTAACTGTTGCTTCTTGACCTGCATAAAGGTTTCTCAGGAGATAGGCAAGGTGGTCTGGTATTCCCATCTCTTGAAGAATTTTCCACAGTTTGTTGTGATCCACACAGTCAAAGGCTTTAATGTAGTCAATGAAACAGAAATAGATGTTTTTCTGGAACTGCCTTGCTTTCTCCATGATCCAATGAATGCTGACAACTTATCTCTGGTTCCCCTGCCTTTTCAAACACAACTTGTATTATCTGGAAGTTCCTCCATCCACATATTGCTGAAGCATAGCTTGAAGGACTTTGAGCATCCCCTTGCTCGCATGGGAAATGAGCACACAGTAGTCTGAGCATTGCCTTTCTTTGGGATTGGAATGAAAACTGACCTTTTCCAGTCCTGTGGCCATTGGTGAGCTTTCCAAACTAGCTGATAAATAATAATAATGTCAGGGTTCCTTTATTCTTTTGGTTGAAAATGATAGAAATTTAACCTGACCTTCCAGAAGTAAGGGTGAGGGAGCAAAGCCGGGGATTGTTTATTGCAAAGATACTGTGAGGTCTCACAGAAATGCAGGAGCAAACCTTAGCATAGCAGATACTGGGATTTTAGAGCCTGGACACCAGAATTCAAATACAGACAAGATTCTTCTTTCTTTTCTGCTCTCCCTATATTTTGGGCTTATTCTTTCCTATTCCAGACTGACTGCCAGCTATAGCTTAAAAAAACAATCCCAGTGATTGACTGACTTCTATTGTCCCCGGCTTGAATCCCGCCTACTGTGGAAAGAAGGCAAATAGTGTAATGGTTCCCCATCCCCCAGAGCAGTCCCTACAGTCAGAAATACACATCACACAAAATGACCACAACTCTTCTCATATGAATGGGAGAAGTATTTCCTCAAAAGGAATTGAGTCCTTTTCCCAAAGGAAATGAGAGACATTCAGAAAACCAAAAATAAAAGTCTAATCCAATACCTTTCTATATTCTTAAAATGCCACCCTATGCTATAATCTATTCTGGAGATTAATAAACTCCAATATGTTGTTCACTCATAAATGTGTTAAGATTTCTTTCTATACATTGAGTTTCTGATTCAGCACTTTGATAAACTGCAATTTTACCAGCCAATAGCCAATTTAGTCTGCTTTAATAAGACACATCACCCAAATTCTGCACATCACACCATCATAGATACTCTTCCTTTTTTCACTGTGTTAAATAATGATATACATTTTCAATTTATCTATGGTGAATGTTAGAATATGACAGCTGTATTTGTTTTTCATGATGTAAAGTGAATGATAATATCTTGCAAGCTGATTTATTTCCTTCTTTTCTATCCACAATGATCTTACTGTGCTATTTCAGCTTAAAAATATGGATATTGAGGCACCAGCTGTTTCAACTCTAGAGAATAGTTATTTCCCATGAACCAACAATTTTACTTAAAAGAGGAGAGAGCCAGAATAGAAGGGAACTTTTCTCAGGGCCACCTAAACCAAATAAACAGGCAACAGTGCAAAAAACAAGCCAAAAAAATGCTTAAAATGTACCTAAGTTTTGACAATATTGCAAGATTCCTTTTGTTAAGGTACAAGATACAGAATTTCCCAGGAGAACAACAAAATCAATTAAAGCCTGAATTCTCATAGTTAGAGCTGTTGCTGTTACTATCACATTATCAGCACAGAAATGTCTCATCCGCATTCCCAATTAAATTTGCTGTATAAATTGTGAAAAGCAAATGCTTTAAATTGAAGTGAAATGTTGCAGATGATATGTGGAAGACTTTTTTGTTTTTACATTTTGTTTTATGGGTTTTTCAGTTCAAAGGAATCTAACAGATTCTATCTCCTTTTAGAAAGTCATGCATGCAGGGACATAAGCAGTGATTTATACTGTGACATAATATGTTTTTGACACAAAAAGTACTTGTCAAAAATGCAAGATACAAAAGCAACTATTCTAAGTGTTTTAAAGGGAGCAAGGAAAATCTGGCTTTCATCAGTCAATAATACATCTGATATAAATAATGATTGAAAACTGAGAGCTACAAGGTGTAATTTAGATGCTCTGAATTCTCTGAGATGAAAAGATAAGAAATATCAATTACTATCAATTCTATAGTAATTTTGATCTAATGTAATTGAACTTATACTCATGGTAACAAGTGTTATAATATTTGTATTAGTAATTGGTGAGTTATCCAATGAATAACATCTTTAATTGAATATTTTTTTCATAGTATAGCTACAGCTCTGCCTCAAGATTGAGTTCGATTTGGCACTAGAGAAGAATAGATTTAATCTTTCATCTTCCACCTGTCTTATATGAGTAATTTTACTTTAAAAAATACACAAAGAGGGAAAGAAAAGAAAAACCATGAGGTTAAGTAATGATGTAGACTTTTAACTGGCCGTGATCCTCAGGAACAGTGAAGATTAATTTGAGAAGATGTGATGTACCTCAAACCCTGCAGAATATCTGCACACTTTCATGAAGCCAAAGAGAAATGCCTGTTCTGAATGGCTCCAGAAAAATCATGCCATCACAAAACATTTCCTTCCGATGACTCATACTCTGCTTGGAGATTTTGAAATTTTCCATTTGTGTACATAGACTGCTTCATTCTAATGCAAACTCTAGCCTTTAGACTTCAAGCTCATTTTTATGGGTCAAAATACAGGTAAGAATCAGCGGAGATGGCTTCCTCCTTTATGTGACTGTTATTCCCACTTCATCTTCCCCCCAAGCCAGTATTTTATCAATTCCATTATCAAAAAGTTATGATCTTCATACAAAATTTTATCCTGATTTTGGAGATAGGTTAAATATATCTAAAGCCTTCCTGACTTAGGCTATCTTTGAAGTTTCCCAGGTGGCACTAGTGGTAAAGGACCTGCCTGCCAATGCCAGTGTAGGAGATATAAGAGATACCGGTTCCATCCCTGGGTCAAGAAGATCCCCTGGAGAAGGAAATGGCAACCCACTCCAGTAGTTTTGCCTGGAGAATCCCACGGACAGAGGAGCCTGGTGGGCTACAGTCCATGGGTTCTCAAAGAGTTGGACACGACTGAAGTGACTTAGCAACTTAGCGTGCGTGTGTTAACGAGAAGCACAAGTTCAAATACTCATGTTTGGTTGTGAACTCACCTGGACACCTTTGCCTTTTCAACAGTTCTTTGCCAACCATGACAATGACTGGCTAGCTGCTTTCACCAAATCCATGAATCATTCTTGCTAAGCTCACAACTCTTTCATGGAGGTAGAAGTGGCCATGTGATGGGGTTTTAGCCAATAGAATGTGGAGAAGTAGAGAGTGTCACTTCCAGACTTCATCCATAATGAGCTTTCCTGCCAGCTCTTTGCATCTGCTGGCTGAATGGAGAGGTGTCTAAGAACAGAGGAAGGTGGAGGCGACAGGATGCGTAAGGACCTAGCTGAGTTCATAAAGAAACATGTGGAATGCTGTCCAAATGCACATGAAAAATAAGCTATTATTATGTTAGATAATTGAGATTTCAAGAGGTATCTAACTTAGTAACTAGAGTGTGTGTGTGTGTGTGTGTGTGTGGTGTGTGTTCAGTGTGTGTGTGTGTTGCTTCAGTCGTGTCTGATTCTTTGTGATCCTATGGACTGTAGCCCACCAGGCTTCTCTGTCCATGAGATTCTCCAGGCAAGAATACTGGAGTGGGTTGCCATTCCCTCCTCGTAGCATCTTCCTGACCCAGGGATCCAACCCACATCCCTTGTGTCTCCTACATTGCAGGTGGATTCTCCACTGCTGAGCCACTGGGGAAACAGTAGCTATAACAATGTTAACAACAAACACTCTCACTCCAGTTTCTGGCTGAGTGGTGACCAGGGTAGAGAGTGACCATGGGATTCCTCTGCAGGAAACATTCACAAACCTCTCCCTCTCGTGCTGGGAAGAATATACTTCCTGAATTCCTGATGTTGTACAAGGATCCAACTTGCTTTGGCCAATAATACGTTAATAGATGTAATGTGAATAGGCCTGCAATGTGCTTGTGTCGGCTTCTCTGCTGACTCAGATGGTGAAGAATCTGCCTGGAATGCAGGAGACCTGGGTTTGATCCCTGGGTTGAGAAGATCCCCTGGAGAAGGGGATGGCTACCCACTCCAGTATGCTTGTCTGGAGAATCCCATGGATAGAGGAGCCTGGTGGGCTACAGTCCATAGACTCACAAAGTGTTGGACCAGAATGAGCGACTAACACTTTACTTTCCGTTCTCTTTCATACTTGTGCAGTTTAGGCTTGGCTGCAGAGCTCTGCTGACCTGCCTGAGAAACTCATAAACTGGCTATCTCCTTCCCTTCAGCCTAAGCTCCTCAAAAAGCATATATGTAGCAGACCTGAAACCATTCCACTCCCAGAGCGTAGGTCATGTAATCTAGAGAAGAGCCATCCAGCCAAACCACGGTTAACCTGATGACCTGGGAGCCACAAAGTGTATACTTATTGCATATCCCTGAGTTTGAGGGTGGTTTGTTAAAGCAATAGCTGCTGAGGTGGACAGGCCACCTTAGTGTAGTGTGGTTAAGAGTGCAGACTATAATGCAAAGCAGTTTGTGTTAAATTTGTATCATTTATTAGCTATGTTTACTTTTGCAAGTTATTTAAACCATGTCTCCATTTCCTAATGTATAAAATGAGATAATAGTACATATCTGATAACAGTACCTAATAATAATAATAGCAGTAGCTGTACCTAAGTCATACAGTTAAAATCTATAAAGTACTTGGAACACTGCCTGGCACAAAGCAGCCACTTCAAAATTGTAAATGAGATAAAATATAAATAAAATATACAATATTGCCTATGAGATAAAATAAACAATATTGTATGTGAGATAAAATTAATCTCGTTAACCCATAAATACCCCCAATAAGAACATGATCCCGCTACCAAAGAATGTGTGAATTCTCCAGAGACATTCTTCTCCATAATCAGGAGTTCATATAGTAAAATGTTTAAAGAATTCCATCTGTTGAGGTTTGTTTCTGATGAGTCAAGTGACCTGGATTTGAATTCTTGTTTCACCATCTGAGACCCTGAACACTATTTTGGACACCAGATCTTGGACTTCCCTGGTGGCTCAGATGGTAAAGCGTCTGTCTACAATGCAGGAGACCCAGGGTCGATCCCTGGGTTGGGAAGATCCCCTGGAGAAGAAAATGGCAATCCACCCCATGGCTATTGCCTGGAAAATCCCATGGACAGAAGAGCCTAGTAGGCTACAGTCCATAGGGTCGCAAAGAGTCGGACACGACTGAGCGACTTCACTTCACTTCACTTCACTTCAAATGAGGACTGTAACAGTACTTAATTCGACTCTGCAGATTATAGGTATTACAGCAGATGCCCTATAAAACCAGAGAAAGAAATGGCAACCCACTCCAGTACTCTTGCCTGGGAAACCCCATGGATGGAGGAGCCTGGAAGGCTGCAGTCCATGGGGTCACTAGGAGTCGGACATGACTGAGCGACTTCACTTTCACTTTTCACTTTCATGCATTGGAGAAGGAAATGACAACCCACTCTAGTATTCTTGCCTGGAGAATCCCAGGGACAGCAGAGCCTGATAGGCTGCCTTCTATGGGGTCGCACAGAGTCAAACATGACTGAAGCAACTTAGCACCAGCAGCAGCAGCCCTATATATTACATATATTATATATATTACATCTTCATATAATAAATCATGCTTATAAACACTAAATAAATGTTAGTTATCCTTAATTTGGACAAACAATTTTAAGCACCTTCAGATCCCGTTGAGCTTGTGAAGCAGTAGATTGTAATTTCAAAGTATTGCTTATCTAAATGCACCAAAAGATAACCCTCTCTGATCTATTTAAGACACAGTATATTTTTTTAAGGAGCACTTAAAAACAACAAAAATAAAACCGCAGCAATTTCTCTCCTCTACCACCACAAATCTATTCAGCTATTTTCACTTTGTTCTGATAGATCAGTATAATACAAATCATGCAAATCATAAAATGATTCCTATTATCATGTATGTGTTATCGTCTCTTTATTTTTATGTAAATAATGTTGTCTCTACTTTCTATTTACTAACAATATTTCTAATAGTCATCAGAAAGACCCTTCAGATCACATTCAACTGAATAGAAATTTAATTTAAAAGGTAAGGGATGTGGATTATATGCAATACTAAGCCACAATGTGTGTATCTTTTACATGAAAATAACCTTAATTTCCCTGCTTGACTGAGAAAAGAAATAAAAAGAATGATTGCTATAAATCAGGAAAAATTCATAACTTGCTGGAGGTGTAACAGCTGTTGATTTAGGGTTTGCATCTTTGATAGCACAATGCTGCTGGGAAGATAACATCTTTTTGACAAAGCTATGAACATAAAAATTACAAGGCTTTACTCAATACTTAAATATTTTCTCTGTATCTCTTACAGAAAAAAATTATTTCCTTTATTCACTTATACTAAAATGTGTTTGAAGGATACTGTAACTCATCAGCAAGCTTTACAATAAAATTTAGTGTTTCTTTGTTCCAAAGGTGTACAGAAGGTTTGTCACATCACAAATAAAAATTACTTAAATTATCCTCAGTTTAGAGAAATGGTCTTCTATTATTCTGTACAAGTAGTTCCTACCATTGGTAATATAAGCACAGAATTGAGGGTACACTAGGGATATTATTCATTTCTTTTATTATCAGCTAGAAGTAGGTGATTGAAAAATTAGGTGACAAAACAGAGCAAGTATTGCACTGACTGGGGAAAAAAATCTGCAAAGTGGAATCTTGAAAATGTGTAAAACAATAACTTTGCCATGCAGTTAGAAACAATAGCAGTTCTTATTTATCTAAAAGGCTGCTGCATTATGGCAAATGGTCCTGCACTGTTGACTCGCAGACTGAAATTTTATGCTGAGCTTTTGTGTTTCTTATGTATCAATGAAACGCACTGAGAGCATCATCAAGGAAGTACAGAGAATGATGCTAGTAATCGCCTGTCTCCTTCCTCTTCAACAAAACGTAGTGTGCTTTCTTTCTTCTGTGAATTGCACTTATCTTAGAAAGTCAGGTTTACTTCTTCTTTTTTTTTTTTTTTTTCTTTAAATGTTTCTTTTGCTGAATACGGTCTTGCATTGTCATCAAAACCTATATGTATCCCAGCCCTATAGTTCTCAGAGTCACTTTTTGGTTTGAATATTCAAAAAATATGATTTGATTGCCCATGCTGTATGCTTGGAGAAATCCAAATTGTCTCTTTGAGAACAATCCTCTTTGTCCCTTGAGAATTGGGGTATAGCTGCTTGTGATCCTCCTGGATACCTCTCACACTTCAATTTTAATCTAAATTCCTCCTTTTTCTTAATTCTTGATCCCTACCAGTGGTTTCTCCTCCTGCAACTACCTCCTTCCTTGGGTACTACATCACCCCAAGTTGGACTCTACCCGCAGTTCCTTGTCCAAAGCACCATTACCCAAGCTTGTGTGTACAGCAAAGTGTTATTGGAGGTCTCAGGGGAACATAAAGTAACCTGAAGTTTAATTTTGAACATTGTTGTTCATTCATTTATTGATTCATTTAACCGACACTTATTAATTACCTGTCATGTGCAGGCACTACTCAAGACTGTAGAGATACAGTAGTGAACAAAATATAAAACACCTGGCTTTTATAGAGCCTGCTTTCTAGTTATGGGAGAAAGATAAAGTTAACAAGTCACACAGTGGTAATAACAAAAAATAATAATACAGCAGGGAAGCTAGATAACACCTTAGGGAAGGGTGCAATTTTAAGTAGGGTGGTAAAGGATTTACAGTGTTATTCAAGTACATATATGAAAGAAAATAGGGAAGAAGCTTTAGCTAAAGAGAACAGCAGATGCAAAGACCCTGAGGTAGGCACTTACCTGGAAGGTTAGAGTTTTAGTAAGGAGGATACAGAATACTAACCAATCTGATGACATGGGCCATAGCTTTATCTATGATACTATGAGCCATGCCATGTAGGACCACCCAAGACAGACGGGTCATGGTGGAGAGGTCTGACAAAACATGGTCCACTGGAGAAGGGAATGGCAAACCAATTCAGTCTTCTTGCCTTGAGAACTCCATGAACAGTATGAAAAGGCAAAATGATAGGACACTGAAAGATGAACTCCCCAGGTTAGTAGGTGCCCAATATGCTACTGGAGAAGAGTGGAGAAATAGCTCCAGAAAGAGTGAAGAGACAGAGCCNCCAATTCAGTCTTCTTGCCTTGAGAACTCCATGAACAGTATGAAAAGGCAAAATGATAGGACACTGAAAGATGAACTCCCCAGGTTAGTAGGTGCCCAATATGCTACTGGAGAAGAGTGGAGAAATAGCTCCAGAAAGAGTGAAGAGACAGAGCCAAAGCAAAAACCACATCCACTTGTGTATGTGACTGGTGGTGGAAGTAAGTCCGATTCTGTAAAGAGCAATATAGCATAGGCACCTGGAATGTTAGGTCCGTGAATCAAGGCAAATTGGAAATGGTCAAACAAGAGATGGCAAGAGTGAACGTCAACATCTACTGTGGGCAGGAATCCCTTAGAAGAAATGGTCATCTAGTCAACATCTAGCCATCATAGTCAACAAAAGACTCTGAAATGCAGTACTTGGATGCAATCTCAAAAATGATAGAATGATTTCTGTTAATTTCCAAGGTAAACCATTCAATATCAGAGTAATGCAAGTCTATGCCTGACCAATAATGCTAAAGAAGCTGAAGCTGAATGGTTCTATGAAGACCTATTAGACCTTCTAGAACTAGCACCTCAAAAAGATGACTTTTTCATTACAGCGGACTGGAATGCAAACGTAGGAAGTCAAGAAACACCTGGAGTAGTAGGCAAATTTGGCTTTGGAGTACAGAATGAAGTAGGGCAAAGACTAATAGGGTTTTGCCGAGAGAATGCATTGATCATAGCAAACACCTTCTTTCAACAACACAAGAGAAGACTCTACACATGGACATCACCAGATGGTCAACACCAAAATCAGGTTGATTATATTCTTTGCAGCCAAAGATGGAGAAGCTCTATACAGTTAGCAAAAATAAGATGGGAAGCTGACTGTGGCTCAGATCATGAAATCCTTATTGCCAGATTCAAACTTAAATTGAAGAAAGTGGGGAAAAACACTAGACCATTCAGGTATGACCTAAATAAAATCCCTTATGATTATACAGTGGAAGTGAGAAATAGATTTCAGGGACTAGTTCTGATACACAGAGTGCCTGATGAACTATGGATGGAGGTTCGTGACATTGTAAAGGAGACAGAGATCAAGACCATCCCCATGGAAAAGAAATGCGAAAAAGCAAAATGGCTGTCTGAGGAGGCCTTACAAATAGTTGTGAAAAGAAGAGGAGCGAAAACCAAAGGAGAAAAGGAAAGATATAAGCATCTGAATGCAGAATCCCAAAGAATAGCAAGGAGAGATAAGGAAGCCTTCCTCAGGGATCAATGCAAAGAAATAGAGGCAAACAACAGAATGGGAAAGACTAGAGATCTCTTCAAGAGAATTAGAGATATCAAGGGAACATTTCATGCAAAGATGGGCTCAATAAAGGACAGAAATGGTAGGGACCTAACAGAAGCAGAAAGTATTAAGAAGAGGCGGTGCCGGGAGCCAGCGTGAGGAACTCTGCCCATGGCAAAGGTCATGAGGAAGGAGGCTCAGCATACGCAAAGGCGAGATCAAGCCTCAGGAACCCCCTGTTCCCGAGCATCTACCTCCAAAACCAGAGTCTGCCTGCTTTACTGTGTTATGCTTTCCACCTACTCTTCTGACATTAACAGGAGGCTGTCCCCCCACCACCTTTTTCTATAAAAAGTTAATTTAGAGCTTTTAGATAATAAATCTCCTGGGCATAATAAGAGTGTTTCAATCCAAAAATCCATCTGATGGCTTTCTATCCTGCCTGCCAGACTCTTACAGCTGCACATGTGATTGTTTGCATCCTCCCAACCGCGAGAGGCACTGAAAGCTTAAAACATCCTAGGAATGTAGGGGCTTCTGAGGAGTCAAAATCATTAGAATAGGACTGATTAAGGGTTTCATTTGTTGAGCCAATACTTGCTACTAAGTTTTCATATCTTTATTTGTAGATATAGTTGGTATGTAGAAAAAAACAGGTGGTAACCCTGGCATTAACAACATTAGATCTTTGAGTTAAGCACTTTCATTGTTATAACCCACTGCACTTTTGTTCTACAAGAATGTAACTTTATTTAGTACTTTGAGGGTGATACAGATTAAAGAAAAAACACTTCAAGGGAAAAAGAGTTTTCTGGTTGATAGACATTTATCTAGAAAAAGAGCCATAAAAATGTTAACAGGCCCTGTGGCCAGAAGATGATGTAAAAACACCTAGGACCTATTGTATACGGGAAGGTATGCAAAAAGAAAGCTTGGTCTCAATAAGGGTCAGACTGATGCCCCTGTATAACTCTGCATATTCCATTATTTCTTTATGTACAAATTGGGGTATATAAGCTGCTTTTGAAAATAAAGTTGTGGGTCTTGGGTCTGGCACCACTGCTTGGCTCTCCCATGTCGTTTTTTTCTCCCCTTTCTGGCTGAATTCCCATCTGAAGCAAGGAGGCTCACTTATTTGCCCTGGCTTCTAAGACCCACAAGAAAGGGAGCCCAAGGGAGGGCACCCTTCACTATTCAAGTGGGCACCAGTGGCCTACGTAGAAGGTGCAAGTTCCTTGTCTTGGAACTTTATTGGTTTTCCACGTAAACCAAGTTATTCAGCATCTTTTCTCCATTAATTTTCCTACTACACTATTCTTTCCTAATCTCTCTTTATATCTCTGAGTAAATAAGTCTTTCCTCACTGACTCCGTCCCCACTTCAAATTCCCTGGATCCACCGGGGCTGGACCCCAGAAACGTGGCAAGAATATACAGAAGAACTATACAAAAAGATCTTCATGACCCAGATAATCACAATGTTGTGATCACTCACCTAGAGCTAGACATCCTGGAATGCGAAGTTAAGTGGGCCTTAGGAAGCATCATTAAAAACAAAGCTAGTGGAGGTGATGGAATTCAGTTGAGCTATTTCAAATCCTGAAAGATGATGCTGTGAAGGTGTTGCACCCAATATTCTGGCAAATTTGGAAAACTCAGCAATGGCCACAGGACTGGAAAAGGTCAGTTTTCATTCCAATCCCAATGAAAGGCAATGCCAAAGAATGCTCAAACTATTGCACAATTGCTCTCATCTCACATGCTAGCAAAGTAATGCTTAAAATTCTCCAAGCCAGGCTTCAACAATACATGAACCATGAACTTCCAGATGTTCAAGTTGGATTTAGAAAAGCAAAGAAACTAGAGATCAAATTGCTAACATCCGTTGGATCATGGAAAAAGCAAGAGAATTCCAGAAAAACATCTATTTCTGCTTTATTGACTATGCCAAAGCCTTTGACTGTGGATCACAATAAACTGTGGAAAATTCTGAAAGAGGTGGGAATACCAGACTACCTGACCTCCCTCTTGAGAAACCTATATGCAGGTCAGGAAGCAACAGTGAGAACTGAACATGGAACAACAGATTGGTTCCAAACAGGAAAAGGAGTATGTCAAGGCTGTGTGTCATCAGCCTGCCAATTTAACTTATATGCAGAGTACATCACAAGAAATGTCAGACTGGATAAAGCACAAGCTGGAATCAAGATTGCCGGAAGAAATATCAATAACCTCAGATATGCAGATGACACCACCTTTATAGCAGAAAGCGAAGAGGAACTAAAGAGCCTGTTGATGAAAGTGAAAGAGGAATGTGGGAAAAGTTGGCTTAAAACTCAATATTCAGAAAACTAAGATCATGGCACCTGGTCCCATCACTTCATTGCAAATAGATAGGGATTCAGTGAAAATAGTGACAGACTTTATTTTGAGGGACTCCAAAGTCACTGCCTATGGTGACTGCAGCCATGAAATTAAAAGATGCTTACTCCTTGAAAGAAAACGTATGACCAACCTAGATAGCATATTAAAAAGCAGAGACATTACTTTGCCAACAAAGGTCCATCTTGTCAAGGCTATGGTTTTTCCAGTAGTCATGTATGGATGTGAGAGTTGGACTCTAAGGAAAGTTGAGTGCCGAAGAATTGATGCTTTTGAACTGTGGTGTTGGAGAAGACTCTTGAGAGTCCCTTGGACAGCAAAGAGATCCAACCAGTCCATCCTACAGAAAATCAGTCCTGAATATTCATTGGAAGGACTGATGCTGAAGCTGAAACGCCAATACTTTGGCCACCTGATGCGAACAGCTGGCTCATTTGAAAAGACCCTGATGCTGGGAAAGAGCGAAGGCAGGAGGAGAAGGGGACAACAGAGGATGAGATGGCTGGACAGCATCACCGACTCAATGGACATGAGTTTGAGTAAACTCCTGGAATTGGTGATGGACAGGGAGGCCTGGCATGCTGCAGTCCCATGGGGTCACAAAGAGTCGAACACGACTGAGCGACTGAACTGAACTAAAGGAGGATACTGGGGCTAAGTTCTTAAATTATTCACTCTTCAGACACTTCTTATCCCAAAGTCCTATATTAACTATACTTCTCCTTTTTAATATTTTTTTAAAAATAATTTTGCCTGCATAGGCTCTTTGTTACAGTACATGGGCTTCATTGCCCTGTGGCATGTGGGATCTTAGTTCTCCAAGCTGAGATCAAACCCCCGCCCTCTGCACTGGCAGGTAGATTCTTAATCAATTGGACCACCAGGGAAGTCCTATTTTTTGTATTCTTGAAGGTCTGGCACTTGGATTCTTTCTGACTGACGATCCTCAAGGGCTAGCCAGTTCTTAGAGATGGCAAATCCTGAAGTGTACCTTTCACATGTAAATTAACCAATTCAAGCCCAAACTCAGGACCATCTCCTCTTATCTGAATTTTACACTCCAGGAAACAATATTCCTCCACTCTAACCACTCTAGGGCCAAGTGCTAGACAAGCAAGCATCCCAGAGTCTACCCACTGATTCAAACTATCTGATTCAAATCCGCTCAGCTGTTATCCTTCTTGTTCGGTGCTGTCACTCAGTCGTGTCTGACTCTGTGCAACCCCATGGACTGCAGCCCGCCAGGCTCCTCTGTCCATGGAATTCTCCAGGCAAGAATACTGGAGCGGGTTGCCATTTCCTCCTCCAGGGGATCTTCCCAACCCAGCGGTCAAATCCATGTCTCTTGTATCTCCTGCACTGGCAGGCAGCTTCTTTACCACTGAGCCACTTGGGAAGTCTCCACCCATCCTTCCTTGGAAAATCAGAACAGAGGCTTTTGTCTATGCTTTTCCCTTGCTGCTTCTCCTCTTAACTGGCCCTGGCACTTACCCATGTGGCCCTGCAGGATGGCTTCATCTCTTCTCTTGGGAACTGTCACAAACTATCTTTTCAGTGGCAATCATCTTCTGATCTGTAGGCACTATACCTGAATAAAACCAAACTTCCATGTACATTTTTTTTTAATTTAAAATAAACCCCTAATAAGCAGCAGTTGGAGAACACACAAATTCTTTTTATCCCTCAACAGAGGAACAGTGGCAGTCTTCTTTCCAGTAATGGCTCCTATTCAGAGTAGGCCTTGTGGTCCATCTTGGCCTCATTAGCAGGAACACACAAAATATGTCTTCCTGTGTCACAAAAATTCTACTTTATTCCTGACTCTGTGATCACAACCCCTGTCATCACTCCATAGCTTCACTCCAGTTGTCCACACCACGCCATTCCTTAATGTAAATGATGCCTTCCTAAATCAGAGGTAATCCACCACCTTACTTGTGAGCAGTGTGTTCACTAAGGAAGTGATCAAATCCAGGCCAAATATATCCTGTCCAGAAGATCTTGTGGCTCAAGAAAACTTGTTATTTCACAGGTAACCATCTAAAGATTATAACAAGTTGGTTTATCTAGAGACTCTTGTTTCTGCATTGCCTGGACTCCAAGAAAACCACTTGTTTTGTTTGATGAGACAAAGGCATCTAAGATAGGAAGGGCCCCATGGGTCACCCTTACCTCTGGTTGGGGACTTAATGAGCTGGTTTTCCCAGCTGTTGGACAATAAAACTCGCATTAAACCTACTGTTCCCCCAAAAGAGGAGGAAGTGGGAGGCTTTCTTGAACAAGCAAATTTTGTAAATATTGCATAATATATCCCACTTCTATGATCTTGATGACTGTGCACATTAGATAACTGTATAACTGGGGTGAAAAAAACTAGATATTTGTTGCTTCCATGCTCAGTTGCTAAGTCATGTCCATTTCTTTACAACCCAGTGGATTATAGCCCACCAGGTTCCTCTGTCCATGGGATTTTCCAAGCAAGAATACTGGAGTAGGTTGCTCTTTGCTCCTCCAGGGGATCTTCCTGACTCAGGGATTGAACCCACGTCTCCTGCACCTCCCACATTCACACACGTATTCTTTACCACTGAGCCATATACCAAGCCAAGATATACGCAAGAGTCAGTACAAACCTGATCTTAAATGTTGAGAGCATCTCAATGACTAGTGAAACATGAAATGTTTTGCTTTGTGCTTTGATGTTTTCTTTTTTATTTGCATACTTGTCCTTGGTTGTCAAATAGACATATATATTTACTACTTTTAATTTTTTTTTCAAAAACAGTTAAAACTTTTAACTCTGTCTAGTATATGAATTAATTCTGTGGTAACAACAGATCCCTGACT